>OU015744.1:146670316-146754314 GCA_907169655.1 Acomys percivali | reverse complement strand
CACACACACACACACACACACACACACACACACACACACACACACACGACGGGGGGGGGGGGGGGGGGGGGGGGGGGGGGTGCGGCGGGGTTGAGAGGCGAAAATCAGACAGATATAGACCCTGAGACTCATTTTAATTTTCAAGCAGGGAAAATTGTTAGGTGATAGCCAGGTTGTGTGCACCTTCCTGTAGAAGTACTTGGTATGTTATCTTTATTCCCATTGCATTTTTACAGCAACTCTGCTGTTTTGGTGCTTTTCCCCATGGCATGTGTTAACCCATTAATTGTGGCTGTGGGGCAAGCATGACTACCCAGCAACATGAGGGGTGTTGAGCCGCCTGCCATCCATGCCTCAGTGCACACAGGGCAGGGAGTGGATAGCTGCTGAGGAGATGGATGGAGGTGGTTGCTTTGGGTGTGAGATGAGCTGATGTGTTGGGCTATTGATTGCTATAAATCTCAAAATACTGGGATTCAGGCATGGGAATCCAAATTAGTGTTTTTGTGATTAAAACTCAGTGTGATATACTTGTTGTTTCAAGACAGGGGTTTTCTGTGTAGCCTTGGCTATCCTGGAACTCACTTTGTAGACCAGGCTGGTCTTGAACTCACAGCGATCTCCTGAGTGATGGGATTAAAAGGCATGCCCCCATGGCCACCTGGCTTCTATAGATTTTATGTTTGACAGCCTGTGAATCAGGTTTTAATTTGGCTGTGGACTTTATTGGTTGTTTTGCATAGTGTTTTCCATTAGTCTTCCCAGTGTTTACAAGCCAAGAATGTATCACACAAACTCAAATATTTTATTTTTCCTGTATTCATCTTTTCTGTATATTGTGCAATATATGTTTATAAGCATCTTAACCAAAAAGATTATTGCAAGTTAATAATGATTAAAAGGCATCTACATATATAGGCTTGGAAAGTCGTACTGGTTGGTTTGGCTTCATTCACACAGATAAATACAGTGTGTCTCCACTGAGCTGTTAGTAATCATCTTTTCTCTGTGGTTTCAGTTATTAAGTCGTGGTCTGGAAACAATAAACTTTAGTTGCACTTAATTCAGAGTAGTATGCAAAGTGTCACACATGATAAGTCACTTTTTATTCAATGTATCCACCCTGTATATACTGTATGCTTACTAGCCACTTAGAAGACTGTTTTCAGATTGAAATGCTTGTGTTCATGTAAGTACTATACTCAGTGATAAGAAGTGGTGCTGCCACTGGGATATGACAAAGACATAATTTAACAGTTGTATTTAACAGTTGAAATACAGGCCAGGTGGTGGTGGTGCACTCCTTTAATCCCAGCCCTAGGAGGCAGAGACAGGTGGATCTCCAAGTTTGAGGCCAGTCTGGTCTACAGAGTGAGTTTCAGGATAGCCAGGGCTACACAGAGAAACCCTGTCTCAGAAAACAAAACAAAACAATATAAAATTGAAATACAGCTGGGTATGGTGGCGCACACCTTTAATCCTTCACTCAGGAGGCAGAGGCAGGTGCATTGCCATGAGTTCGAGGCCAGCTTGGTCTACAAAGTGAGTCTAAGACAGCCAAGGCTACACAGAGAAACCCTGTCTCGAAACCCCCTCCAAAAGTTGGAATACAATAAGATACGTATAAGTGAATAGAGATCAAATTCACTTTTTGTTGCAGTGTTTTGCTTTGCTTTTGTTATTAACCTCATATCATGCCTTATTTGTAAATTAAACTTTTTCATAACCATGAATGGAAGAAAACCAACATTATCAAAAGACTTGGTCTGAAGCTCACTTTAGGTGTCTACTGTGGGTCTGGAATGAGGGGTGAGTGTGTATTTTAAAAATGTCACATTATTTGTCCCTAGTGAAATGCTCTATAGTAAACATTCTTTCAAATGTGTTTGTATGAAAGTCTGAATAACAATAGAGCTAAAAGCTTAATTGGGCAATTAAGTATTATTATGAGCTTCCTGAAGTGAAGAATTTATTGTATTTGGTTTACTTTTCTCAAAAAGCTGCCCTGCTTTTCTGTTTTGTGCCAGGAAGATGAGAATGTGCCCCTTCCTCCTGATCCAGCAAGTCAGCATTTACGTGGTCATGGGGCAGGCTTTTGCTTTGATTCCAGGTAAGTTCTTTCCTTTGTAGAATTATACAGAATTATATAAGCACACAGAACATACGTTCTAGTCAGGGTGCACCCAGCTATTTACTTTACCTCGCCTCCCTTGAGATGCAGACATGCCATCTTTTGAAGAGATGGTGGCATAGAAACTGACCTAGACTTTTGAATTCTATGTGTTGTGTCTGTATGTGGGTTTGTTCACTTAAGTTCAGGTGCTCACGGGGGCCAGGAAAGGGCATCTGATCCCGGGAGCTGGAGTTGAGTCTGCAGTGAGCCATACAGAAATGGGGCTAAACTCTGGCCCTTTGCAAGAGCAGAGCAAGCTCTCACTCAAGACTCCACAGTTCTTTGGCTGTCAAACCCAGTAGACACTGGTGGAAAATGATATGCTGTATTCATACTTGGAGTAAGGAAAATAAAAAAGTTAAAATGTGGAGAATTTTTTACAGTAAGCCTCATTTTACCTAGTGTCTGATGTGGGGTGTCGGTCCTGTTGACAAACTAAATGTAGTAGTGGTTTGCTGGAAGACAGTTGCTGCATACAGTAGCAAGACTCTAGAAGCAGCAAGAGGTCAAGTAAGCTTGTAAAGACTGAGGATACGGTGTGTGGGCTAAACATCAGCTAACTAGATTAACGAAACTGGTTGTACACTGACAAGTGCTGTGGCAACTTAACTAGAAAAGACCAAATTCTTTCCTTTTTTTCTTTCTTTAAAAGCTTTGATGTTCACAAGAAGTGTCCCCTCTGTGAACTGATGTTCCCTCCCAACTATGATCAGAGCAAATTTGAAGAACATGTTGAAAGCCACTGGAAGGTGTGCCCAATGTGCAGCGAGCAGTTCCCGCCCGACTACGACCAGCAGGGCTTTGAAAGGCATGTGCAGACCCATTTTGATCAGAACGTTCTGAACTTCGACTAGCCTTCATTAGTAGTAAGCTTTAGCAGCTAAAAACAAAAACAAAAAGCTCTTCAGTAGAGACTACGGAAACTCCCAGGCGTCACTTTCATGTTCCCTCCTTTACACTTTTCTGACTGAGAACCTCTTTTGAGTATGGTGTCACTAGGGCCAGGGTATAGCTTTGACTACAGTAAATACAGTTTTAATCTCTGTTAATTTTTTCTGCTTTAGGAAAAGTTCTTGTATGTTTCTATCTTCATTGATCCCCTAGTTAGACAAAGTGTACGAAGCAGGACACAGGAATTATTTTGATGTTACCGAACTGAAAACACACACACATCTGTAACAGCTGTAGATCACTTAGCACAGCCAGACTTATAAGTTTCTGTTCACCTCGGCGATTCAGCATGACTACTACTATGTAATAAAAGCACTGAGCACAACAGTTCTGCGCAATCATTCTTTGAATATAGAAAAACCCTTAATTTAGTCATTGAAATGGTAGATTTAAAAATCCTACCTGGCTGTGGAGCTGCATGAAGAATGATACCACAGGCTTGCAGATGCTTTTTATATGCAAAACACTGGCTTTAGGAATTAATATAGGGCATATTTTCTTAATTTTATGATAAAGATTTTAGCATAATCTGAATGACTATTTTTAAACTATTGAATTTGTATTTATAACTAATGAGAGAATGGACCAAGATAAATCAAGGCATCATCTGTTCTCATTAAATGATCTTTGTAAATGGTTTGTGGCGTAAAATGACTGTATCAGTATCTTTCTAACAGCTTCCTGGGGAGAATACAAATTGGAAAGACTATTCCTCAGTACATGATTAAAAGTAGAATGCACAACCTAAATCCAACTAATGTGTTTCTTAGTTAACTACGCAGTGTGCTGTCCATTAACATTAAAGAAGATGCGCTCTGGAGCGCTGTCAGATCATTGTCATATTTGTACTAGACTTTCATTAACTTGCTATCTTGGAGTTTCCTGGCTTGGGCCTTAAACTTCTGACTTGTATACACCTTTTTCTTTTATGATTGGAATGTTAAGTGCTTTTCTCTGCTTTAGTAGTTACCAAATGCTAACTATTCTGAGCAAACTGGATTATTTCAGATGTTAAGTAAATATTCAGAGTTGGTAGCATTCTGGGCTGCTATATGTGGTCTATATATCACCATGTTGCTGATATTTATAGGAGCAGAATTTGTGTATTACTTGAGTAATTTGAAAAGGTATATGTTTTAAAATACTTTTTTCGATTCAAATTGCCTTAGTTTCTAGGGTGAAGCAGTGTGAGGCACCCAGATGGGCGCTGTCAGGCGTCCTGGGAGGCAGGGGCAGCAGTGCATACTCCTTCCAGCCTCACAGGAAGTTTGTCATACAATATACTTGGATTAAATATGCCTCCCATGAGGCTTTGGGGCCATGAGATGACTTAGTAAAGTGCCTGCT
The DNA here is from genome assembly GCA_907169655.1 of Acomys percivali. Taxonomy (NCBI): domain Eukaryota; kingdom Metazoa; phylum Chordata; class Mammalia; order Rodentia; family Muridae; genus Acomys; species Acomys percivali. The sequence continues at coordinate 146,749,843 of OU015744.1, read as the reverse complement.
GTGCTGAGTTCTGATCCTCAGCACTTGAGTAAGAAAACCAGATGTGTTGCTGGGGAGCTGGTAACAGGAGGTCCTTGGGATGTGTTGCTCACATCTTTAAGCTTCAGGTTCAGTGAGACACCCTGTCTCAAGGTGGAGACATGACTGAGGATGACATAGGATGTTGACCTATGACATTTCTCCTGCAGCTAATCAGTATGACCCAAGCTAACTTGAAAGTAGTCTTCGACTATTAAAGTACTGTCAGCGACACCAGGCTACCTATCTTTATGTTTAACTGAATCCTTTAAGTAGGGTTTTAGCCTAAGTTTATGATATATTATTAATTATTTACAGGAAAAGTATGCAAAATATAAGGGAATAGAATCTTTACGTATCATCTAGATTTTGAAAAATAATTAGGAGCCTAAGAGAACAGGCACAGGAAAGATGTTTTAGTTCCGCAGTAAACGTGATTCAGTCTCTCACAGTGGAGCTAATTAAAATAAAGAGCCATGTTTATTTTGGGTCAGAGGCAGTTTATTTTAAATGTGATTTCATGTACATTTATTAAGCAGCTTTTCTTGACAGAAATTTTGAGTAAATTGCCTTCAGTTCTGATAATTTTGTTGCTTTCAAACTTTATGTGCTCTGTCCCCAACAAAACATATGAAAATATAATTTAAAGCACGGTTTTCACAGACACGGTACAATACATTCACTACACGCGGTGTAACAAGGTACCCTCCCTCACCTGCTTAGTAATACTGTCACAACGGAGAAGTGGAAACTGCGCTCATCACTGAAGGGCTTAACATGCACAATGACTGTTTATGACTGTAGCTGCTCAACTACTGATCCTGCCTGCAGTTTCTCACACTAGAAAGAGCAAAGCTAACTAAGAATTGCTGGCCTAAAAGTTTTTGGTCGACTGTAGGTAGATGTGGAGCAAGTAGGGCTTACTTTCGCACCAACTTATGCGTCAGTTCTGGATCATCCTTTTAACACCATGTGGGCTAACACTGTAGAGTCAGTCAGGACCAGGACCACTTTTCAGAGCTGAGGACATCTTTACTGGGCAGCAGCTTTATAAATACTTTAAAATCCCTCATCATGATGAGGGATTAGGCAGAAGCTTACCCATCCGTTTAACAGAATTGTCTTCACAGTGTGAAAAACGGAGGAGAGCACTACTTTCTAGCTATGCGTAAGATTTCATTTAATGAGAACATGGGAAAAAGTTATTTAGAGGGAATTTGAGTTTGCTTTTCACCAATTTGTACTGTGTGCAGTTAGCTGTGTCAAAGCAACTTTTATTGCGTATTAGGCAACTGGTGTACTCTTGTTTAAAGAATAGCACTTGGGAGAAAAGAACACTCAGCACATGATGGTACTGTCGGCGAGAGGAGCGTCAGGAATGATCCAGATGGAGGCCACGCTCAGTGGGCTGGGTCAGTCACTCGTGGTTGACCACCTGCTGCAAGAAGCACTTAATTGTCAGTAAGGCTTATTTTCATATTCTGGCAAAATGTTTTCTAAAGCTAAACAGACATTTCTAAGGAAAATGCAGACACCTACAATGTAATGAGGAAAGTGCCATTAAAAGAAGTCAAAAATGAACACGAAAGGGGGCCACAGGGAGCTTAACAACGTTCCTCTTTCAAACAGGTTTTAAATTTTATTTCTGATTGCAACCCACAGGTCTCTTAGGGCGATAGCTGCAAGACTTGGCAGCGTCTAAATAAAATTGTTGGCAATAGAGAACTACAAAGTGCTTTAAAACCTCATCTGTTGATGAAGCAGTAACTAAATTTCACACACACACACACACAATTTGCACTTACGTATTTCAAAGTGTTTCCTAACATTTCAGGGGAAGGTATTTCAGACACTGGTATCTTGGTCCACAAGTAACATCAGGTATAAACACCGTGTCTTGCACCCAGCAGGCACTCAATGAGTATGGTAACACTAATGAGCGAACTGAGTCCTTTGCGCAAAGATGCCATTTAGAACACTAAAACGATTGGTAAGTGCGATGGCAAGAGTTTCAGCTTTTTAAAGGGCAAGATAACAACAAAAGCACACCTTTTATGCATGTTATTTAAATATGAAAATATTTTAGCATATTATGTTAAACATTCTTATTTATATTTCCATTACCTAAAGTCTTTCTACTCACACATACTAACTCCATTATGTAAGGCATGGTAACCAGTTTGATAATGAAGGTATTATTTTGGTTTTATGTGAGTTGATATGTTGAAAAGCTTCAATCACATTACAATCTTGAACAACATCTCAGTGCCAGCCCCTCCTCTCCCAGTTGACATCACTGCAATATGGTTAAACAATATGCAACATGCCCTTAATTTTATTTTGTTTTGGGGGAAAATGTGCTGAAGAACCTAGAGCTTTTTTGTTTAGCACCTTATATCAAAGTAATGAAAATGGATATGACGATTACATGTGCAAATGTACAAAATCATTAACTCTACAAAGATACATCATTCCAAAATTACAGAAAAGTTTAAAGCATGCATTTAATTATTTCTCATTAAAGGGTTGCTGAGTGCTTCCCCTGAAAAAAAGGTGGCTGTTTTCAAAATCAGCAACTGCTGGTGAGGATTTCTTGGCACAGTTCTGACCAGCACATTACTGCTGCATCTTCCTGATCATCTCGGCGGACACCGGGGGATGGAAATTGATTGTGTGGTGCCGCAGGCCCTGAGCTGTCTTGTAACTCTTCCCACACCGGCATTTGAATGGTTTGCGGACTCGAATTTGCGTTCGGTGACCATTCTTGGCATGGTACTTTATGCCGTTCACATTCTGTGGAGAAGAGAAAAAAATTACCTATTAGGAGAGTCACTTTGCACATGTCCTGTCACACTTCGGTGAACCTCAGCATGGGTTGGGTTCCAGGGAAGCAGTGCTGGATGGCATTTGGAGAGGGCAGGCATGACAGGGGCCAGGATGTATATACCAGGTCTGCGTAAGGAAATTAATGGCACAGTTCCCTTAGTTTCTTGAAGGCTTGCTTCTTGGGTATAAAGTTTTCTACTTGGAAGAGTTAGTTGGAAATCCTATGAATAGTTCAGAGTGGTCAATGGAAGACTTTCTGAAGAACACGGCAAGAAGCCGGCTAGGACCGATTGACTGTAAGACATGTTAGCTGTGCTAAGTCCCCTGCCACATCTCACCTGGACTCTGACATAGCTAGGCCTGCCTCAGCATAGTTGGGTGTTAAGAAGCCGTGGGCACCGCCTCTAATGATGTACTAACAAAGTGCTGATTGGAGTTCTTAGCAGCAGATAAGAGGCTGGATGTTCAGATTAGCAGAATGCCCCAAAACCCCTGTGGGGCAGCTTAAAACTGCCCAGAATTCCAGTTCCAGGGAGTCATACCGTCTTCTGGCACAAGCAGAAACCTGAAACTGCACATAGACCCTCTTGCACACATAGAATTAAGGATAAAAATAATGGTAAAATGTTACTTGCACTGCACCCTTTTGTTTTTGCATTACAGTCGTGCACTGTGCTATAGTGGGCATTAAATTATGGCAATGAAAGCATTGTTTCATGGGGTTAGGATACCCTTTTCTATTAAATCTTCTAACCGTTTGTCCATTGCAATTAGGTTTCAGCATACTTTATGTACATTTTAAAAAAAGAATTGTTTCTTGCTTTGTACCTAGCTCTTCCACCTAGCTAACACCCTGACTCCAAGCAGAGGCCATGGAGGGGTGCTGCTTACTGGCTTGCTTCTCATGGCTTGCTCAGCTTGCTTTTTTTATAGAACCCAGGACCACCAGCCCAGGGTGACACCACCCATAATAGGCTGGGCCCTCCCCCATCAATTGCTAATTAAAATGTCCTACAGTCTGATCTTACAGAGGCATGTTCTCAATTGAGGCTCCCTCCTCTATGATAACACTAGTTTGTGTCGTAAAATTAGCACACTGAGTTCAAAACAAAAACCACAAACTACCCCTATGCTCGCCACCACTCATGTTGTCAAGGTAGAAAAAATGAAAATAACAGACGCAGAAAGGCAGCATGACTGCAGCCACTGCGTGGAGAAGCTTTAGCTCCTTGCAGGCTTGAGTTTTTACCCGCCAGGCGGGAAAATTGAAGCCAGGCATTTAAAGCCTGCCCCACATGACCCCAGACAGCGCACCAGGAGGGGACATGAATCCAGCAGGCCCTGTGGCCTTTTCCTGCCTGTTTCTGAAACACACAGCCACTTCATACAGCTTCTGGGAAAATTCTCAGCTGCCAAAGCCTCCCTGCTGCTGTGATTTACCAGCTCCCAGGTGTCCATAGGAAAGTCTTACCGCAGCGTGTACGGATCACATTCTATGTAAGAGAGATGTGTGTGCATGTGTGAACATCACATTCTGTGTGGGGTGCATGTGCATTTTTTGTGTGCTGATCACATATGTACAAACCACATTCTATGTGAGGAGTGTGTACATGTGTGTACTGATCATAGTATGCACACTCGTGTACAGATCACATTCTGTGTGTGACGTGTGTGTGTGTGTGTGTGTGTGCGTGTGCGCGTGCGCGTGCTTATGGGCATGCAGAGGCCACAGGAGGTCTATGGGCTAGTTTGCTTTATCATTCTGTCTCACTCCCTTAAGACAAAGTCTTGGCCTGGGACTAAAATGGCATGTGGCCAGTCCCCAAAGTTTTCCTGTGCCTGCCTCTGTGCCTGCATGTGATGGGTGCTGGGATCCAAACTCAAATGTGTGGTCAGCAAGTACTCTCACTCACTGCACCCTCTCTGTAGCCCCAGATTCTATTCTGTTTTCACTTATATATTTTTATAGTGTGTGTATGCCTTGTGGAGTTCCAGGAACTTGTGAGCTGCCCGATGTGGGTACTGGCAACTGAACTCAGGCCTCTGGACGAGCAGGAAGTACTCTTAACTGCTGTGCATCACCAGCCCCAGCTCCAGATTCCTGATGACAGGCTTCCCTGCACATCCACTCATGTTGGCAATACAATGCAAGGCCAGAACTTCTAGGAGTCAAAAAGTTTTAAAAAGGTTTGTTTTACTGTGTATACAGTGCTCAGCCTGCATGTACACCTGCGTGCCAGAAGAGGGCATCAGATCACATTATAGATGGTTGTGAGCCACCATGTGGTTGCTGGGAATTGAACTCAGGACCTCTAGAAGAGCAGTCAGTGCTCTTAACCTCTGAGCTATCTCTCCAGCCTCAAGTCACTCAAATTTCTAATGACTCCAATCTTAAGAGTTCTTGCCCCTCAGAAACATTAACAAGATGCTCAAGTCCTGGATTCTGAACAGAGGTGAGGGGGTTACCTTTTAAAAGAACAAGGAAGTTCACAGCAAAGTCTAGCACATAACACGGGGTGCGTGATGTCACAGATGAACAACTACCATTTTAGGTGAGGAAAAGACACCCATGACCTGCCTTATGGAATTGGAATGGGAGTTGGGAATGGCAGTTGTAAGTCTGTATTTCCTCAGGTACCCTCCTAACATGTCAGGCACTGCTCAATTCAAACACATAGCTGGTAGTCTTTGGCACATCTAACTGACGGGCTGGGGCTCCAAATAGTCTTGGCCCTGGGCTAGCTAGAAAGGAAGGTGATCCGGGGGGCCTAGGTAAGGGCATACTTAGGTGGCCTTTTCAAACCAGGCTGGTCAGCAGAAAAACCACACAGGTGGCTCCAAAATTTGTAGTCCATAAGAGACCTGAGGTCCAGATTGATCTTTGTTATAGGTATTTCAACCCACATATGTGCAGTATGTGGTGCCCTGGATGGAAAAACATTCAGTTCACTGAGGTCCTTGGTGCTGTATGTAAAGGAAGTGGTGAGGGTTCGTGGGGATTTTGGTAAGAAAGAAAAGTGAGAAAGCAACAGCTGAGGAGAGCTGTGGTTAAAGGGGAATCAGTCAAAGCAGCAGTGGGGATTCTTAGCAGCACTGCAGAGGGACCTGTCTTTTGCCTCCATGGCAACCAACACGCTACTGCGCTGAGGGCTGGCCGGGCAGACGCACACTGCTGTGCCTTGTTTCACATGCTCACTGCGCATGCCTGTATGTAGAAGGTTCAGAGAGACGTGGTGGGACTGCTGCACTGCTCACTGGAGAGGGCTCAGGACTTAGTGTGAGCGTATCCGACAAGTCTCACCAACTGCTTCTCTATGAGAGTCCTTCATTGTCAAGTATTTCTCAAGAATCCTGTTGGCAGAGTTTGATATTTCCTAAATTAGTGCTTATGTTTAGGAGATGTTAGGAAATATTTCCTGTGGAGCTGTGGGTGGGACCCAGGGCCACTGCACACCTTAGGCAAGTGTTGAGCACCGAGCCACAATCTCAGTCTAGGACACATTTCTAAAAGGAAAATTAGGGCATTAAAGGAGCACATGACAGTTCTGTTTATTTACTGCCGAGCTCCTGTCGCTTATGCCCCCATCAGGGTTTCTGGACCCATTTGGGAGCTCCCCTCCTGGAAGCACCCCAAGCACCTCCTAGATTCACTGCTGTGTGGGTCGCCTTCCTGCTGCATCCTCAGCAGGGACACCTGGGAGCGGCTTGCTTGGTTTCACATCTCTTGTCACAGAACACTTAATCCTCACTGCTAGAGTATACAAATCAAGGAGGAAAACTGAGCCCTTGGACTTTTCCCCAGGGAGCGGCTGCAGTGGTGAGGTCAGCTGTGGGTCTCTGCTCTTCGGCTCCAAAGCACAAGAGTGAAAACTGCACAGAGGTGGGCGGGGAGGGGGTCAGCGCTCTTGGCAGGAAGCACTTAGGAGGGACTTGGGAAAAACTAAAACCAACACACACACATACACGCACGCGCCCCCCCGCCCCAAACAAGCATCAACCATGCTGCCATGGCAGGGTGTCAGGGGTGAGGAGAGCCGTGGACCCCTCCTCTCCAGCTGTTCTGTTTTTACTTCTGAGGTTTTTACCACACCAGGGGCCTACGCTGGGTGCCTAGGAGGGACTCTGGGCTGTAACAGAGCACTGGGAGAGGTGGGAACTGGTGCTGGCAGCCTGACAGAGGCAGGAGAATTGCAGTAGCAGGTACTGAGGGAGACAGGAAAGTATGGCGGCACAGAAAATGTCACCCTGAGCATGGCTGTGGCCGACTGCTGGGCAGAAAGCAGTTGCACTACAGCCATGGAGCTTTCAGCTCTCCCTCCGTCCATCCCACCTTCTCTTCTGGGGAGAGTAAAGGTTAACCATTGAAGTCAGTCACTCAGTGGCCTGGAGATGGTACCAGAGGCTCTTACTAAAGGCCATTCGTTTCCCTGGCCTTATGCGTGTGTTGCCTTTGCCTTCACGTTTCTAAAACCATTGTTCTTTGTTGAAAGATGATGGTGCAGGCTGGGACTCAAAGCCCTCTCTGAAAACTGCTTACTCATTCCTTGTTTCCTATATGCACATATATGAAACATACATGTTAATAAACTTTGTGTTTCTCCTTTTAGCCTATCTTTTATTAGTTATTGGCATGGAAGGAATATTTCTTCCCCTACAAAATTCTGAAGGGAGCAGCCTAGGCAAAGGGCAATGCAGGCATCATGCCTTCCTGTTAGTCCCTTTGGCACATCCTACTCGTAATGTGGAGTCTAGGAACTTAGATAGAGTGACAGGAGCTACTCCAGACTCAGAGGCTAACGTGTCAGAGACTCCCTGCTGAGGGCAGCCCAAAATTAAAATCTGACTGGTCTTGAGAATAAGCAATATGGCTGCCCCTATGGAGTCTGTCTGGTCCCAGAGCACACAGTCTGGTTGCTAAGCTCTTGCCTCTAAGCACACAGTGACAATGAATTAATTCTATCACAACAGCTCTACGGCCATAAGGGAAGCTCAGTGTCTTTTGGGAAGTGTGGCCAGGAGTCTCTTCTGTGGTGCGTCATCACTAGGTGTTCTGGCTCAGAAAGGGAAACACTTCTCTCACAGTGATTAGGGCCACGGATCATGGATGTGCCCTGTCATCTGTTAGGTAATGTACCTGGAGCAGATCAGCTCCAGCACAGGGTTGCTATGTTTGCTCTTGGCCTTAAAAGGAGAGAACATTCAAGCCCCTGTCAACGCAGGCAGAGAGAGTTAGAGGAAGATAATGCTGGAGACCTAAAAAGAATAAGGTAGAAATGGCTTAGGGCACAGAATACAAACAAGAAAAGAATGTAGCTAGAGTTAAGGAGGAAAGGTGCCCAGAGTGAAAGGGAGAGCTGGTATTGCTTCCTTCCTTGTCAGGGGTCCCCTCAATGCCAGCTATTTCTTAGACCCCTCCGTAGTATGGCTGGTGTGCAAGGCTGCAAGGCTCTGCTCACACAGTGCTCAGGCCCATGGGAGGAGGCGGTGAGAAGAGCAGCTGCAAGGGAGAGAATGGGCCCAGCACACGCAGGACAAACACAGCTAAACAGGTGCTGCCTGGCTGGCTGCCCTCTGGGGTGCCTCCATCTCTCTTTGCCCTTTGGTGCACTGTGCTGTGTTGGAGGTCCTTTGCCTGTACCTCTAAGCCTTGATACAGAAGCTGCACATGCGTGTTCTGTGATGTGTGCTGACCTGGCCTGAGCCACCCTTCAAGATGGCATCTCGCAGCTCTGTCCTAGGGTTTGCGATTTTGTTAATGAGGCCATCTGGCAGATCACAGGGCAGGGAGGTGGCTCACATCCCTTGGTGATGCTGTCATGGGCTCTGTATGATAACAGCAGAGGTTAAAGCACTGAAAAATTGTTCAGTTGAGTTCAGAGACAAATATTTAAGGAGCAGTGTGAGAAGTGCTTCAAGCCTTTAAAACTAGTCAGCCTGTGCAGACTAGTCAAGTCTGCCAGGCATACCTGGGGGTTTTTCATTTCTACCACAGCTGAATTTTAAAGAGTTGCTAACATCTGTGGGGACTTCCTGCAGACATTTCTCCTTGTTGGTTCCTTTTACTGTTTTGTCCTTACCAGTTTTCTCAGTAGAAAAGTTAGTGGCACAGCACTCTAGTCATCTAGTGGTTAGGACTGTCAGACACAGTAGGTGGACAGAGGAGAAGCTGGGGTGAGGGGGAAATCAAAGCATTTCTTCTCCAGGTCTTTTATGGGGAGTGAGGAGAGGTAAACACCCTGCCCTGTTTTCCAGAAGGCTCTGTAAACTACCTGGGGCTTTTACAGGCCCTGCCACCTGGAAATCTGTCCACTGAAGAAAGGGTTTGGCACTAAGTAGGCTGACACAGTCCCCACTCTGCTTCTCTGGTGCTGGATGGAGTGTAGTCCTGCATGCCGAGCCCGGACCCCACCACTGATGCTCCAGCTACGCTGACAGGCTCCTAATATGACACAGCATGCTAAGAAGACCCACCCAGAGGCCTCCTACAAACGAGCTCTTCAACTCTAATCTCCCACACCCGTCAAAGGAGAAAACCCTGCCAATAATCCAGAACCCGAGTCGATCCCCACTGGAGGGCACTGGGCACATGTGTGCGAGGACCTTGTACCCATGAGCACAGGAGAGGAGGTGTCTGTATCCTTAGCCTGTGGGCAGGCTCTCTTTAGAATTGGGAAAGGGGCGAGCCAGGCATGGCAGGTCATGCCTGTAATCCCAGCACTTGGGAGGCAGAGGCAGGTGAATCTCTGTGAATTTGAGGCCAGACTGGTCTACAAAGTGAGTCCAGAACCAAACCAAATCAAACCAAACCAAACCAAACCAACCAACCAAACCAAACCAACAACTAACCAACCAACCACCGGACTGTGAAGGGGCGGCTGTCTTCCAAGGGCTCCTCTGGCAGGCAGTTACTCCTGGGGAAGGGAAGAGGCCTGTCTTTACCTTGTATCTCTTCTTACACCCGGGAACCGGGCAGGCGAAGGGCTTCTCTTCCCCTCCGTTCATGCACATGGAGCTAAGGATTGCTTCTGAGCTGATGGCACTCTCTGTGGTCCAGGACTCGTCGCTGTCTGACTCCTCGTAGTCCACCTCCTCCTCGTCATACTCGCTGCCTGTGGAGCAGAAGAGATGCGCAAGGACCATCAGAAGCTGCCACCTCCCCACAGGCCTGCCCCAGCTGCAGGGCAGCAGGACCAGGGTAAAAGCTTCAGGAATGCCGAGCTGGGAACTGCGGAACAAAGCCTTCCTTATGTGATGAGATGCACCCACCTGTGGCTGCAAAGGGACCAGGAAGGCTCCAGGGGCCCAAGCACAAGCCATCAATGATGACAGACGCCCCTCTCAATCTACACACACTCTAGATCCAGAACTCTGTCCCTTGCCTTTCTGCTTTCCTAGTCTAGAAAATGCAAATGGCTCAGGGAGGAAATTACAAGTCATACACTTGCCCACACCAAGGAGCAAGGAGGGCAGAGATGCTGAGAGCTCTGAGGTGCAGGTCTGGCTTCTGGTAGAGAAAACGTTGTTCCTTCCCCACCGACCTATCTCATGGCCTTCTAGCCACACACTTCCCAGCAGGCCTGACTTGAATGGCCACTCAGAATGGAAGACAAATCCTTTTCTATTCCTAACGATGAAAGAGCTTTGCCTGGACTTGAATTAAGAATCAGCTTTTCTGGCTTCAGGACAGCTACGATGGAGAACCACTTCAACAGTGGTCCCATTTACTCTTTTGAATGAGGGAGGCCCAAAGCCATTTATTTTGCACTTTTGCACAATACAACCCTGAAGGACATAATTCTACAGCTCATAAACAGGGTAAAATAATATGCTGACAGGTCCTAATGCATTTACAAGCCCCGTGGAATAAATAGGAATTATAGCACAACATTAATAAGAATTATATGGTAGCAATTACAGTTGTGAAGTCCATCCCCCAGGTGTGGGACTAAATTGCACCAGGGGCCTGCCTCGGTGCCCCATAGGCTCGCTCTGCAACATCAATTATTTCAACACCAAATATTGGCACTTTTATTGGGTTTCATTTTAATAGGCATTAATAAGACTGTTTGAAGAGCAGTTGAGCCAGCAGCCAAGGATGCCATCATCTGAGGCTGAAAGTTGAAAAGGTCCAGGACAGAGGGGACAGCTCACTTACTGAGTGCCTGCTAGGTTCCCAGGAAGCCCTTATGCTTTATCTCACTCGGCCCTGCAGTAACTCTGAGGTGGGAGGAAGCTGAGAGGGTGGAGATGTGTCTGTGCTCTCTAGCAGCGATGAAGGAATGCCACTCTCCCCTGGACTGCCTCCCTAACACAGCTCACCACAGGGCCCCTCCTTCCTTCCAGTTGCTGGCTCTTTACTGCTAACTCAGGCAGAATCCAGGCTTTTCTGGTTTGGTGCCTGCTAGGAACTCTTGGGGAGAGTGGGGGGTGGTAGAGAGTAGGGTAAGAGAAAAGGTTTGACTAAAACGAGGCTTCAGGATAAAAAGTGGGTTTAGCCAACCCTGCTGTACTTGGCTATGACACCCACAGCCCCCTAAAATAAAAACAGAGCGAGCTTGGAAATGCTCACACCTGCAGACTGAGTGCCACTTGGCCACAGCTTTCCCAGTCTGTCCTGAGCAAACCTCTATGGCTGTTTCTAAGTAGGGCATTGATTGCATAAGATGCTAAACTCTTACACAGAGGTCGCACGCTGCTGTCCTTTAATGTGCTGTGATTTGGACGGGCTCTTCCACAGAACTTCAGAAGTAAGCCTGACTGATTTAGCCATCTAATTGGGCTAATTTGTCCACCTGAACACCAAGAACCACTCAGCATTTACAACCTGGGGGGGAAGGTGGGGAGCCCCCTTAATGAAGCCCAGTAGAAGATAAAACTTGAAAACTAAACTGGATCAAAAGGGACCAGACCTTGAGGCGGCAGGAGAGGGAGTGCTGGGAACCACATGGGCTCAAGCCGAAGCAGACAGGCAGGGGTGCCATGATGTAGGGCACTTTCAGAGTCAACAGTAGTGTGAGGCCAGGAGGAAAGCAGCTCCGCGGCCCCTGGGCTGGGGAAATGTGTGCGGCGCCCTAGTCACTGGTGCACCGCTGGCCCCAGGGGACTGCACGGAGAGCGCAGTCTGAGCACGGCCTGTTTATATTTAGTTCTCTCCTAAAACAAAGAGCTGTCGAAGCTGGGCTCCCTGCGTTCTCACGCTGGCTTTTGTTAGCTGAAGGACAGGCTACTTGCTTCTTATTTGTCACAAAAGTGGTACAAACATCTTCTTTGTAAGTTTAATTTAAAGATTAGTATTACTGTCAACAGCACACCCAGCAGAGGAGGGCTGGCGTGCAGTAAGAGCTCAGATAAATGGATGACTGTATCAGACAAGCGCTCATAATACACATGTATGTGTAGAAGGAATGCCTTGTGCGCTGGACGGATGGAACACCTGACAATTAAGAACCTGTGGCTGAGGCAGGACATAGGTGGGACTTCCGGTAGGCTGCAGGAGATTTGCAGGAAGATGTGAGGAAGACGGATGCATGGTGCCTGAGCTCAGGTAACCAGCCAGGCGGCAGAATGTAGATTAGGAAAATGGGTTATTTTAAATTAGGAGCTAGTTAGAGAAGGGCCTAGCTATCCGGCCTAGACATTTGTATAATCTTTAATGAGTCACAGGAGTCATTATTCTGGGAGCCAAGGGCAGGAGGAAAAGCCCTTCCTCCTCCTACATATACATGTCACAGATAATGCTTTTAGAAAAGCCAGTTCAGAAGCTGGGTTTAGTGGCGCACGCCTTTAATCCCAGCACTCAGGAGGCAGAGGTGGGCTTCTATGAGTTTGAGGCCACCCTGATCTACAAAACAAATTCCAGGATAGCCAGGGCTACACAGTGAGAACCTGTCTCAAAACAAACAAACAAACAAACAAACAAACAAACAAATTCAGGAACTAGGGAAAGGAGGAAGGGGAGAGGAGTATGAGGGTAGCACGCTCAAACTACGTTATATACTTGCAGGAGGATGGCCTCCTATGATTTTATAGCATCTTCATAAACAAAGAAGAGGCAGGAAGGAAGCCAAGGAAGCCAGCCCCGTGTGCCTTGGCTCGGCAGTGCTGGGGGAGTGTCTCCATCTCCTACCCAGTGCCATCAGAGTCCAGGCTCGAGGCACAGGCTGGGCCCATGCGCTGCCCGTGACAAGCTGGCCGTGTGAGCCCAGGCAAGTGACACCTCTTTGAGCTTCTTAGACAAGGATTTGGCAGTGTGAATATGATGGGCAGTCATGATAGAGGCAGGCGGATCTCTGTAAGTTCAAGGCCAGCCTGGTCTATAAAGTTGAGTCCAGGACAGCCAAGAATACACAGAGAAACCCTGCCTTGAAAAACCAAACCAAACCAAACCAAACCAAAACACAAAAAGAAACGTAACTTAACCTGCTTTGTTGAATGGAAAACTAGCAACTCCGATCTTTTCTAGGTTGAATTTCCCACCTTCACATCGCCCGTGTCACACTCCTCACCACGGGGCCCAGGCAGGCCAGATGAAGAGGTGGACAGAGGGCTGTTGTGCCAAGGCTGCTCGTGCGGAGCTTCCAGTTTGGGAACTAAGCAGAGCTAGTGTAGAGGACTCTGGGAAAGGACAGTCATACTCCACAGGACAGCCCAGAAACTCCTACAGGTCGCTGGCAAAGGTTTTAAAAGGTTTGTGAATCATATGAAAAATATCAGAGTGGTCCCCTAACCCCACTCACACCTGTTCACGGCTGCCATCTGGACAGACTCCATGTCACGGCCACTAGCCCTGCTGTTTTTGCCAGTTTTTCTCATGGGCCACTAGGGTAGTTTCCCATCTTGTCCTTTCTCTTCCACTCTCCACTCTCACTTCCCTTTGCGGGCGGGGCCCCTTACCGATATAGAAAACTCCTCATCCTCTGTAGCTCTAAACACAACAGTGATGTCTGGACAACATCACCCGCCTTTCCAGACATGCTGCTTTTTAGAACGCAGGTCATTAATATCCAAGCAGCAGTGGTAACTGCAGTAACAGCAAATTCAGACCCTCCTGGGTGTCAGGTGCTGGCAGACACATCACCAGGACACCTTGATGCCCACCGCATGTCTATCATGAATTGGCTCACCAGCAACAGGCATTCCACCGGAGCTGAAACAATGGTCCACAACAGCTGGATGGATGATGACAGCGAGGAATGTGAGTGACTCCTCCAGGACCATGTGCTGCTACTGGAAGACTCACACCCTTGCCCTGGGCTCAGCTCACTATGGGATATCACTGCCCATGCCCAGCAACCACCCCATCTTCATCCTTCTTGGAGCTCAGGTAACGGCTTTTGTGGAGACATCTGGCTTGTCATGTGCTGGGATCTGAACTCTGGTGCTCAGGACTACACAGCAAGTCCTCTTGATTTTAAGGATTTATTTTATTTTTTTAATTATATGTACATATGAATGTGTGTGTGTGGGTATATGCATATGAATACGAGTGCCTGCAGAGATAAGGAAGAAGATGGCAGATTCCCTGGAGTTGCAGGCAGCTGTGAGCTCTCCAATGTGGGTGCTGGGAACAGAACTTGGGTCCTCTGCATGGGCAGTATGTATCCCTAACCACTGAACCACCTCTCTAGCCCCAGCCTCCAGTCCTGATCGCTATAGAACCACTTGCCACCTCCTTAAAACAAGAAGCAACCCAAGACCTTACTTCACATCATCGTTACCTGAAGATTTAATAGGGGAAGAGCTGTTTGTTTGGTTTTGTTGTTACTCACTTGAGACGTGGGGTCTTGCTAGGTAGCCCAGGCTAGCTCTCAAGTCTCACCCTCCTGTCTTCACTCCCTGAGTGCTGCTATTACAGGCTTGCACTACCACATTCAGGCAAGGTCCGCTTTTTTTGTGTTTGCTTATTTGGTTGAAAATTTTAAAGATTTATTTTTAATTATTTGTATGGGTATGTCTTATGTAACCCTAACTGTAATGAACCTATAGTTATATATGTGTATTTCATACAATTCAACAGAACCCCAAATCAGCATTATATTTCTCAAAAGCATTCTAAATTAGCATCCTAATCTCCTCTATTAGAAAAGTAAACCATACCTTAGGCATCTCTTTCTTTTTGGCAAAAAATTTTAACCAAATTAGTTCCTCCTTACACACACCTATGCACACACACATATGTACACTTACACATTCACAAACACGATTTGAGGTATTGGTCATTCGTGTTTGGCAACACTGCCTCATGGGGACAGCCTGACCCAGAAAAGTGCAGCTGCCTGGGACAGCAAAGGAGCTGGGGCCTTAGTGGGAGGAGAGTGCGGGTAAGCACAAACGTACACAAAAGTACCAACATTCACTTGTCACCCTCTCACGCTCACAGCAAAGTTCTAGTGTGTGCGCACATGTACATGTAAATGTTTGTGTATATGTGCATGCTTGTATATATGATTCTGACTGTGTGAGTATGTATGTGTATGTATGTGTGTGTGTGTGTGTGTGTGTGCTTGTATATATGAGTATGTGTGTGAGTATGGGGGTATGCATGTGAATGTATATCTGTATATGTGTGTGTGCTTGTGTGTGTATGTGTGCTTCTATGTGTATGTGTGTGTGCTTGTATGTGTATATGTGTGTGCTTACATGTATATGTGTGCTTGTATGTGTGTGTGCTTGTATGTGTATGTGTGTGTATGCTTGTATGTATATGTGTATGTGCATGTGCATGTATGTATATGATGACTTCTGGACTGTTCTCATGCCTTCAGCTCATTCCTGGTCTGAGCTGGTCTTCAGCTCATGCTTGGGAACAGACCATGCAGAGCCTGCCAGCACTGAAGGATGGTGTGCCATGGCATAGTCCATGTAGGTATTTGGTAATGATGCTGAGTTAAAAAGGCACTGGGGTTTTATATGATAGAATGAAGGAACCATGGCAATGATATTAGGGGTTGAAATGTGCCAGGGTATACATAAGGGGGGTGATAGCACATGTGCATAACACAGACACCCCACCCCCACATACAGAGGCACACATGTGTACATATACAGGCACAGACACAGACACACACACACACAGACACACACACACACACACACACACACACACACACACACGCACAAACATGAAACCAGGTTAGCACTACTGCAAAACCTAAACCAAACTACCTGGGTTGGGAGTGGGGCCCAGGAGTATCCTGTGTGAAGATCTGGGCTCTCTGGAATTGTCTGGTGGCCTCGGCCTCGGCATTCTACCTCTTTGACCCCCCTTTCCTCAGTGCACACTGGCAAGAATGCTGGGGCCGAGCTCACCACGCTGTTGGGATGATGTAGCATGTGCAACATGTTCGGTTCAGGTCTGCCACACAGTTATGTAGTCTATCAGTGCTGGGTGATACTACTGTTTTCACCAATATTTAAAACATTTTTGGCTAAAGAGAAATGACAGATGACCCACAAAGCTAAGAAGAAACGATCTCGTTATGAGTCTGGGAATGATGTCCAGCGGTAAAGTGTTGCGGAACACGAATGACCATATAATATACCGCAAATCGTGTTTGTGTGTGTGTAACTGTACATATGTGTGTATACATAGGTGTGTGTGAGGAGGAACAAGTTTAGTTAGAATTTTTTGCCAAAAATAAATAGAGATGCCTAAGGTATGGTTTACTTTTCTAATAGAAGAGATTAAGATGCTAATTTAGAATGCTTTTGAGAAATATAATGCTGACTTAGGATTCTGCTGAATTATATGAAATATAAATATATAACTATAGGTTCATTCCAGTTAGGGTTACATTTTCATTAACTCACTCACGTTATTGGAGACCTAGGGATAAACAAGGCACACCGCCATCTCTCTGATGAGGTGTACAGGCCTTGGGCACCCACCACACCGTGAAGCATGCAAGGACAGAGGTGGGCTAGAGTTGAGAAGAGGGATTACTTTTTTTTTTTTAAACAGCATAATCTCAAGTAGCCTAGGCTGGCCTTTAATTCACCGTATAGTGGAGAATGACCTTGGACGGATCGTCCTGCCTCCACCTCCCTAGTGCTGGGATTACAGACTTGGGCTGCCCCACACAGCCCCCCCCCCCACGGTCTCACCTCCACCTCTCCCCTCCTTCCTGCCCCCTCCCCCTTCACTGCCCCCCCCATCAGCCTGAGGGCCCTCTCTGAAGTCTGAGCACAAGCGATCTGCTGGAGTTGTCTGCAGTGCTGTGTCTCTGGCTAAAGCTTATTATAGAAATGTGTGCCCTTCCTAGTTAAGAGACAAAAGGTATGGATACACAGCCAAGGAAGTCATTAGGCTACCCTGAGAGACGCTCACTAGGGGGCCTGGGGAGGGAGGATAATAGTGAGAGGGTCCTGCAGTGGCCAGAGAGAATGTTAGAGTCTGTCAGCAGGCAAGCAGAGTTTCTACAGCGAAGGGGGTGATAGTCTCTCTCCAGACAGAGCCCAGGACATGAAAATGTGCCACAAAAGAAAATAAGTTGCTTCTCTAGGGAATAATGTCGTGAGAGTCACTGAGAGTTCATGCCCATCTCAGCGCGCTCCCATAAAAGCTTAGTTTCACACTTTGTCCCATGTGGAAACTACAGCCTGTGCTGCATGAAAAATGAGTTTTATGAGAGTACTTCTGATGTTTAAGAAGCCTGTTTGGCTTCCTATCAGCACCAGAGATGCTGTTTTATATACACTGTGTGTACCAGGCAGCGTCCCCATCAGTCGAGCTGTGTTTCAATCAAATGTCACAAGGATGACAACTGTGAAACAGTGACTGGAAGGGCAAGACTTTCCCACTCAAGAGACTGCTGAAAGCGGGCTCTAAAAGCAAGTGCAACTCACAATGGGCATGGTGATGACGGGGCCCGCCAGTGGGCAGAAGCCACAGCTGCCTGCCGCATGCACAGTCCTGTGTGCGAAGCATCCATGATGTGGTGTCAGGACGGGTCAGAAGGCCGAGGTCTGAGGAAGAGCGCCCAGTGGCTGACGATGCTTTGCCTGCGTTTCTGTTTCTTTCTTCTAAGGCTGGCTTCACTAAAGATTCAACTCCACAGCCTTGGGCAGCTCACTGATTTTCTTTGCCACTTCCTCCTCTTGCTGTGGATTCCACACACAAGGATTTGGTGAGTGACTAGGTGCTCAGACACTCACAGCTAGCATTTTCACTGGGAAGCCCCATATATTTTCTCAAGCTAAGTCAAGTGGGATGGCAGGTGGTATTTTTTTTTTTCTAGCTTTTTCAAGATCTATGGTCAGTGGGAGCCCCAGTAGGTGACACAGTTGATCAACTGTTGCCCAAGGTCTTGGGCATGGCTGAAACTTGGGCTACCAGGCACAGGTTGCAGCTCTGCTGTGGAGTCCCTGCCTTAGCTGGGACTTGACCCTACTGACATTCCTCAGGCCCTGCCCATCTTCGCCAGGTGCTTGCCTGTGTTTGCTTAATCTGGAGCTTGCTCAATTCCTGCTCTGGTGTGACCATCCTAGTCAAGCCCTCAGAGAAAGACTTCCTCCAGCCTGGCCTGCTGGACCCATCATCTCCCACGGTGCAAATCACCACGGTATGTGTTCTACAGCAAGGGCTGGGTATGGGGCTACTTCCATGGAGGCTACAATCCTTTACATGGGGCTCAGCTGATTTCAAAAGTGACTCAGGAGATGTTGCTGTGACATAGAAGTCTCACCTCGTCTATGGGATGGCCTGTGGATCAGAATAGGGCTTTCAATCAGGCTGCCAACAAGCACGCTGTGTAGCTCTCAGGGACCTGACGCACCCTCCAAGCCCCAACTAAAGCCCCTGGAAAAGGAACTGCGCAATGCCAGCTGGCAGTGGCAACAGCTGAGCCTGTCTCTGGGCGCACAGATGGCAGGAGGTCAGTAGAGACCTGGGTGCGCAGTGGCGCATCTTTCTTCCTCAGAACAGGGCGGCTGGGCACTTTCCTCCCTTCTGACTTCACCTCTTCCTTTCAGGGTCATTGTGGATACACTCAAAGTTAAATGGCAAATTCTGCATTCTCGGGAGCGCAGTCTCTCGGTTTGTTTCAAAATAGCTCAGCAGACAAAGGATGCCACAAGGAGATAAGCACCAAGTTTCCCAGGGACTAACAGGGCTAAGTGTTTATTCTTAGACCTCTATTAAAGGCAGTAAACAGGAACAGCTGTGCCCTGACATAACTACACCTAAGTCCCCAAGCAAGTGACAATAAAAATAAGGGACGCCCCATCAAGACTTATGTGGAAGTGGGTGAATGACACATTTACAAGAAGAACTCCAAAGTCACCAGCACTCAGCTCCTGTCCTGCTCCAAGTGCCAGCAGCTAGTTTGCATGGGAGTCATTTTATACAAATGGACGAGGACAGGCCGGGTCCTTCTATGACCCGGGACAGCTGGTCATGGCAGCTGTGCCTTGCCCCACCCTGCTTCCTCCCCTTGTGTGTAACACAGATAACCGCTTGACCCATGCTTCTGTGGGGCCACTTCCCCGTGTGGCGATCCCACGGGAGGCCTGAGGGCTGCTTTGGCCTTTTTCTGGGAATTGCACAAGGAGAGGGCAAGCCAGGAAGACACCCACCCACCATCATCACCCCTGAGTAGGAAGGAACCTGCATCCAGGAACAACACAAATAGAAACGCAGCGACACAGGCGTCATCTCAATGCCCGCTGGCAACTCCCATCCCTCTTGGACTTGGAAATGTGCTTCTCTCAAGTCTAACCTATGCAAAGTTGGTCTGAATTTCCTTGTCCTTGGACACCTTGTTCTGGCACTTCCTTCCTAGCCATATTGAAAATCCTCTGAAGCAGCGTTCTCCTCTGGGACCCTGACGGTGATGTCCTCCCAGCTCCTCTCCACTCCCTATAGCTCAGGCCCTTATTATGTCCCCAGTCTCCTCTGACCATAGGACGGCCTTTAGTGTACGTCTTCCAGGTCAGTTCTATGTTCCAAGAAGCCTGGACTCTGTTTTACATTTCTCTGCTACCACGCCTATGATTCTAATAATTCCATCGCTTTGGCTCTTCCTGAGGGTTGGGGAGTGGAGTTAACACACCTATGCTTCTTTCTAGGCTGTCATCATCAGGCCACAGAATGATAACACTGCAAAGCCAGGACCTACACCATCCATCTGTCCTACAGAGGCCAAGACCAGGCCCAGTGACTTGTCCTTGGCAATCACCCCCTGGTGACACACAGCAAAGGTGTAGGCGGGGGCAGAAGTTGGCACCGGGTTGTCGGTCCCCTTCCACTGTGCTGCCATTTGGCTTCTCACACCAAATCCACAGGAAGCCAGCACACACAGTCAGGCAGTGGACTTCACCACGGCCCCCTGCCCCCTGGCCTTGTCCTCTCAGACCACTGCCCACTCAGTTTTCTGAATCTGAGCTTCAGATTTCAAATTCTGCAACGCCTCGTCAACAGCTTGGGCTACACTCACGTAGCCCCAGCTAAGCCTTGCAGATACAGAAGAGCTTCCTGACTGCGTGGAGAACAGGAGGGTGACACACTCCCTCAGAAAGCGTATTCTTCTTCTGCAGGTGGGAGGGCTCCAGATCTTTTTGACCCCACAGAGCTAAGAATGCAAGCACTCACAAAAAAAGTGCTCACACCACTGAGCAGTCAGACTGCCCGCCCTTCTACTGGGATCAGGGTTACGCATAAATGACCCACATAGTCAAATCAGTAGAGCTCAGCTGCACCCACAGCATGCTTGAAGAGGCAGAGGCATCCCAGATGACATCCATACTGTAACAGCAGCCCTTAGCTCGGGTCTAGGGGCTGTTTCTTCCCGTGTTTCTGTCTTGTACCATAAGCAGAATGTTCCATGTGTCCCAAGGTAAACCCACAAACCCTTGCCAGTCCCTAAGGTTGTAATTTAGGGACAGATTTTTCCAAGGGACAACCTGTGTGTCAGAGACTACAGAGACGCACTTTCCAGTGAGGAGACATCGCTGAGCAGCTCCTCAGGAAACTTGGTAGAAACTCAGCGTCAGCACAGCCCGAGCGGCCCATGCTTCATCCTGGAAGTGGTTATCTTGGCCACTTCCTGGGGCATTCTTGTCAGCTTCAACACCTGGGAGAAGTGTTTTCTATGACTGCATTTTTATAAAAGTGACAGTTTAGAAACCTAAGCCCCAAGTGCAAATTATATCACGGTCCCAATATTTTGGGGTAGATTCTAGTCTTAGCTACATGTGGAGGGCACATAGCATTTCTTCTGCCTGGGAAGACTGGCTGGGTCTACCTTTTGTGTCTGCCTGTCTGTCTGTCTGTCTGTCATCTATCATTTATTTACCTTTTGCATCTGCTCTATGCAGCTGGACTCACTGAATACACAGAGATGGCGTGTCTGGGGGGCTGAGGCGAAACGTTACAACCACACTGCCCTGCTTGCCGTCAAGACTCCACAGGCACAGTGGGTCCACAGTCTCTGAAGTCACTGTATTTCTTACATCAACTCTTACCCGCTAGAATCCTGTTATCCCTAGGAAAAGGCCTTCTAATAATGAACAGCCGTCTGTTCCCACACGACATAGGAAAAACATGATAAACCAAGTCACACAGCTTCAGCCATAAACATATTCTTACACGTGATTTCTACGATTGTACACGCGGAGAGCAAGCCATTAAGTGCTTGCAGAACAACAGCAACGCGCACTGGGCTTCCTGCCATTACGCTACAATGTTTTATGGTGCAATTTTATTTATAACTGAAAAAGGTAAATAAGTAAATATATAAAATGGTGAACAGACCCCTCCCGCCAAAGGCTTTCTCTGCAAATTAACTTTGTGGTCATAAAACTCATGCCAGCTGGACCCTCTCCCTGTGCTCTGTGGCATGGGCAGCCAGGGCAGGTAGACGGCCGAGGAGAAACAAAGTAGGGCATTTTCCACCATCAGCCAGGCATGTTAATTGAACTTTGGCAAATGTTTAAAGATTTCTCCCTCCATGTTTGAGAAGGAATTAAGAACAGTTGAGCTGGGGAAAATGAACATCTGTTACTGACTTACACTCCTGACCACAATGAAAAACATTCGTAATTAAAGCAACTTTGCTTCCCCGCTAGTTAGATCTGTAATCTTGGGTTAAAAATATAAATGCAGAGGCTCCTTATTGTCTTTGGGTCTTCTTATGGCTGCTTGTAAAAAAGGTAGTTTATACTGGGTTCCTTTTTCCCCATTGGAATAACAATATCAGGAAACAGACTTGCGTAAAAAGACAGGGATGACAACAGCGAGCACCTACGCAACCGAGCCTCGTTTTATGAAGCTATGAAACAGTAGTCAAGAAGTGCTTTATATTTGGGAGTTAAATACACTTTACAGCTGTGTAAAAAGCCAGAGCCATTTTGGGCAAACATAAACATTCCAATGTCTACAAGGTTTGCTTATATGGAGTACTGGGCTCCCTCTCTCGCTGGGAGGGATCTGTGTGTTCCACATAACAACACTGAAAATCCTTCCACATCAAGTCACTTCCCTTCCAACACCAGGAACTTCATCAGGAGAGTCAAATCCGGTTGCTATGGTTTGGGGGTGGGGCGAGGATGGGGGTAGGGCTGGGGGGTGTCTTTACCCTCATAACTGATAAGGCCCCAGGCACTTCTTCCTCGGACCCATCTTCCTTCTGGTTGTAATATAATTTCCAGGGTCAGCGCAGTCCACAGAGCAGAACCTTCTTTGGCTCAATTTCTTCTCTTACTTAAAATGGACCTCTCTCTGCTAAACAAAGCTTCCTTAGTGTGGGGATTTTACATCGGGGATGCTTGGCAAGTCAGGCGCAGGGGTCCACTGCTGTGCATGCCGCCGGCACTGCCTGGCTGGGCAGCCACATGCCTACCCGGCCTTTTCTGCTTCCTAGCTCCCATTCTTGACCCCGACTTCCCTATGCTCCTTCTCCCCAAACAAAGGACTCATTCCTACAGAGACCTGACTTCACCTTGCCATGATAGCACGCTCGGATCTTAGGATTGGCATATATCCTCTCTATAGCCACACTCCCCTCTGGTGGAGGGCAGTCATTTTCTCTGAGGCATCTCTGTGCTATCACTCTCAAATAGGCATCAGACCTGGCTGTTTGCTTTGAGTTTCCAGAGCATTGGTCTAACTTGTTTTTGTTTTGTTTTGTTTTGTTTTAAATCTTGCTTGGTAAGCAGGTACTCTGACAAAATTATTGTAAGATGTCAACCTAGTCACATTTCCTTCCATCAGGGTACTATTCACGTGGAATTTGGTCAGATTTGCCAGGCCTGGGCTGCAAGAGGAACTATCCTAACTCGCCTTTCCTGTCAGTCAGGCTCAAGTGATGTTCACTTGTCAGTTATTAGCATCAGTTTGGAAGAGAAGGTTCACAAGAGGGAGCAGATGAACTCATCTCAGTTCAGCACAGGGAATGTGCGGCTGGGGACCAGAGGCAGGGCAGGCATGACTAGGTGGTGCGCTCCAGCCAGCTCTGGCCTGGCTCCCACACCGCAGAATCCACGGGGTGAAGAAGCCAAGCCTGAGACGCTCCCCTGGGAGAGATGGGCAGAGGACAGGATAGCTGTTACGCCCTTAGAGAGCATGGGGCTTTCGCTGAGGTTTTGGAAAACAAATCTGGCTGCTTTGCTTTCAAAGTGGTGTTGGCTCAGCACAGCTCTCTTGCCCTCACCACCCCCACAGGAACAAAACCCAAAAGTGCTGAGGGAGCTGTGATGTTTTTCCTGGCCTCAACACGAGTGGGAAGCACTATAAATCTCTCCAGAAAGCCCAAGCCCCTGGGATGTCCAGAACCAATCCTCCGATTCATGAGGACTGGATCAGTCAGAGCCTTGGGCCTTATGAAAAACATTAATTTATGGGAACACTCCTGCCACTCAGGAAAGCACTCTTTCAAGGTTCTCCACTTATGAGGATATGCCTGCCATCCAGGGAAAGCCACCACAGCAACCAGCAACGCGGCTTGTGCTGGCCCAGTCAGTGACCTCACTCACTTCATCTTCAACTCGTTATCTGGGAATATGCCTAGTGGCTTATTGAACAGTGACAGAGGGGCTGGAAATCGGGTGGCACCAATGGCATCTGGGCAGAGATACTGGTCGATAGCACTCAGGCTATCAACACTGGCCTTGGAAACCTAAAACAGAGCGGTGGCTGGCCAGCACTTGCATAACCTGTGCTGGGCTGGCAGCACTGGGGGCACCAGGCAGCGTGGGAGGCTGATTCCAGTCTCTGTGCCTGGCTTTGGCTCAGCAGGTCTGGGGTAGGGGCTACAGAGCCATATCTGTCATATGCTCCCAGGTCACTGGGAAGTCTGGGGATGATTAAAGCATCCTATTCTACTGTAGGCAACGACTTAAGGCCATGTCATGTTTTTACAG
Organism: Acomys percivali; assembly: GCA_907169655.1. Classification (NCBI taxonomy): domain Eukaryota; kingdom Metazoa; phylum Chordata; class Mammalia; order Rodentia; family Muridae; genus Acomys; species Acomys percivali. The sequence continues at coordinate 146,725,645 of OU015744.1, read as the reverse complement.
CAGAATCGAATCTTTACGTCAAGACTGCCCAGTTCTTTCCCAGGCTCAGGGACTGGCCCTCCAGTGACAGAGTCCGGAGTCGCCCTTCTCCAGTCTCACCAGCTCCTGCCGCCTCACCTCGGGAGCATCTACATCACCCTGCCTCACTCCTTCCTGTCACACTTCCCGGATCTCACCGCATTTGTCTCCCCTCTGGACTGTGGCAATAACCCCTTTTTAGGCATTCCTGTTGCTGCTCCCATAATGCTTCATCCATTGTCAAGATACTTTATATAAAAACTGTCATTTTGTTTCTTATTATTGTGTACGTGATGTTTGAGAGGTCAGAGGACAACTTTGGAGAGTCAGTTCTCGAAGTCCACTGTGGGGCCCTGGGACTGAACTCAGGCCATCAGGCTTGCATACCAGGCCTTTTACCTGCTGCACTGCCTCCCGGGTACCAGAGTAATGTTTCAAGAATGAAAAGCAAACCCGGACTTCCTGCAGAGAGATGCTGCTGCAGGGTTTTGTTGTTTGTTTTGTTGTCAATTTTCTACTTAGGGAGAAAAAGAAAAAGAGCCAACTCTTGCCACCTGGATGTTTGCAGCCTCCTGAACATCTACAGCAGCCAGCTGCGTGAATCCCCTTTCTGTCCATCCAAGATGTGCCTTTTGATCTTTCTTTAAAGACAATCTTCTCTGTAGTCAAGGCTCGCCCGGAGCTCTTGATGGTTTTGCTTTAGCCTCCTGATGCTATGATTCCAGGCATGCCCCATTCCTTCTGCCTCAACATGCACTTGTTTTTGAACATGGTTCGGTGATTATTTCTTCCTAAGGAGTCTGCTGTGGCTCCTCATCTCAGTCCTGAGCTTCTACCCCCAGCACAGCTGGTCTCTACCAGCTTACTATTTCCTCTCTCCCCACCATGCTTCTAGGCTGCCTGGCTTCTCTTTTTGCCTCTTTGTCTACACATGCTGGGTCACAGGAGGCATTCAAGTGTGTCTGTTCAGTGTTTTCATAGAACACTCCTGTTAGTTTCACCTAGAAAATTAGTAACTGCCCAAGATGAACGGGGTGTTCTGGAGGCCACTCAGATGAATCACGCTCCTTGCTCTCGGTTTAAGCCTCATCTGCTCTCCTCTGTTCTGTGAGGCAGGGGAGGGGAAGCACCCAAGACCATGTTTTAGAAGAAGGCAGACACGGGTAAGATTGGTACTGAAACATGCTGGTGGTTTTCATGAGACCTCGCATCTGTCAGTTTCTGGTACATATAAAACTAGGGTACAAGATGTTCAGCACAGTGCCAGCATGCTCTGAGAGCTCTGCATGGGAACAGCCACAGTCAACCCTCCTACTCCAGTGGGCCGGCTTGCTACCATTCTTGCCAAGGTGGACAGAAGGCCAGCGGGTCTGGGTTTAGCCTTCTGCCATGACTTCTATCCAGGGATGCACAGCTCCTGGTGTGCTTTCCCTTTTCGGTGATCTTGGTTTTTAACATCACCTCTGAGCATCCACTCTACTTACTGAACAGCACTTTGGACATCTAAACCCATCCCCATTCCCAGGAGTATGCCTAAGCAGGGTTTCTATGACCACGGTGCCTTCCATCCTGAGCCTAACAGCACACACTGTCATCCTCCAGATCAATGCTCCCACCATTATTACTATCCAAACTTTTTTTTTCCCTACTGAGACAGGGTCTCTCTGTATTAGTCTTGGCTGTCCTGGACTTGTCTGTAGACCAGGCTGGCCTCGAACTCATCACAGTGATCCACCTGCCTCTGCCTCCTGAGTGCTGGCATTAAAGACGTGTGCCACCACGCCCGACCTATCTGAACTTTTCTGAATGGGAAGCACATTTGATTAGAAATCAAATCTATGTTGTTAACTTTGAGATAGGGTCATACTCTGTAGCCCAGGCTGTCCCTTGTGGCAGTCTTCTAGCCTTAGCTTCTGAATTCTTAAATATCTCTGTAGGTAAATTTTGTCACCCTGGTTTCTTTTTTTTTTTTTTTTAATTTTTATTATTTATTAATTTATTCTTGTTACATCTCTATGGTTATCCCATCCCTTGTATCCTCCCATTCTCCCCTCCCTCCCATTTTCCCCTTATTCCCCTCCCCTATGACTGTTCCTCAGGGGGATTACCTCCCCTTGTATATGCTCATAGGGTATCAAGTCTCTTCTCGGTGACCTGCTGTCCTTCCTCTGAGTGCCACTAGGTCTCCCCCTCCAGGGGACATAGTCAAATGTGAGGCACCAGAGTACATGAGAAAGTCATATCCCACTCTCCACTCAAATGTGGAGACTGTCCTGTCCATGGGCTAGATCTGGGTAGGGGTTTAAATTTTACCGCCTGTATTGTCCTTGGCTAGTGCGCCTTAGTTTGAGCGGGTCCCCTTGACCCAAATCTGCCTATCATAATGTTCTACTTGTAGGTTTCTAGGACCCACTGGATCCTTCTACATTGCTATTCTTCCATGGTTCTCTCATCTAGAGTCCCAATAGGATGTCACCCTGGTTTCTTAAGATGCCAAGAGTTAAACGTCCCCTGCCTTAGTCACTAACAGTGAATCAGCTTTGGCACGCACAGAAGTGAACAGTTAGATTGGATCTGTCTCTAAACTTAATCCAGGACAAGGGTTCAAATACAAGGAGGCAGCAAGGGTGTTTAGATGTAAGCAGAGCAGAAGTTCTCAGAGGACGTCTCAGAGGAGACGTCAGTCCTTAAATGCTGGAGTCCACGAGGAATCTCCAGGGCTCTCGGGAGAGGCCTGTATGCTGGTCTCCCACAATGTGCACTTATGCTCTGGGCCCTTGAAGGCTGGAGGCAGTAGGAATCCCAGCTAGCGATGACTTTATGGGTTGGTATGGTCTAGACAAGAGGGTTACTCTTTGGTGAAACGGTTCCCAGGGGAGGTACCTGTGAAAATTCCCATCCAGCTAATTACCACTCAGCAGGGCTGGCTGCTACCAGAGGGCCCTTAGGTGTAGGCAGAGGCTGGGGTCAGTCTCAGAGCCAAGACTCACAGCTTTATCACCAACTGTGTTTTCTGCCCTGTCAAAACAAGGGCAGGAAAAGGGGGCTGGTGGGGGGAGAAAGAAATCTCACTGCAGGGAGGGGGGCAGAGGCAGCGGCTGCTCGTGCTCTGCCTGTCAGGGCCTGCCTCTGAGACAGGTGACTGCCACAGGAAGCCCGTGCGCATCTGAGCTATCTCTGATCTTTAGGAGCGTACAGACAGTATGTCTGTCCTCTTTGCTGGCTGCTAGGTAGACTGCTCCTCAGTGACAGCATGGGACAATGTGGCCCCAGCTTTTACAGGTCAGCAGAGAGGGAGATGGCTACATGAGAGGAAACACCTGTCTGGAATGCCCGGATTCTGGTCCACCGTAGACAAATGGCCACAGTGCTGAGGCAGTGAGAGCTGGCCTCCCAGCATAGCAAGCTCTGACTAAAGATTGCCTTCTCCCGCCTGTGTCACGGTGGCCTCTCTCACCAGCAGCCTGCCATTGTTCCTTTGTGGTCTCAGAGAGCATCCTCCCGCACTGGGACCCTATTTGCTGGTTACTCTTTCCTGACTAGAGCAATGGAGTGTGGACAGGATTTCCTCCCACCTGTACTCCATGACCCTGTGATGGTCCTGCATACTAAGCACCCACTTCCTGCCTATGGTGAGGCACCCCAGGAAAGATAAGGGGTGTGCTGCTGCTGAAGGGATGGCCGTGTCAAGGGCCCCAGAGCCTTAGGCTCCCAGGGATGGCAATGTCTTCTCCGGGACTAAGTGCAAGTGTGTAGAAAATGTCTGCCATAGCTTTCGCCTCAAGGTTGTCTACCAGCCGGAAGACGGTGCCCCTACCAAGAGTAGCTACCCCTGCCTGCCTGTTCAGCTGTATGCAATGACTGGACCTCGCTGTTCAACTCCATATAATAAACACAGTGAGCTTCTTGGGCTGTGGCTTCTCCATCCAAGAGCTCAGGCCACCTGATGCTACCTCTGTATCTCTGTGTATTGCCTTTTCTTCTCTTACTGCCCCAGTGGCAGCATCCTTTGCTCTTTTACAGGAAGGAGTTTGGAACAGCAATGTGCCCAGAGTGCAGCGCCAAGGACGACAAGTTTCATCATCAAGCCATCGAAGTGCCTGCCATGCCCGCAACACTGCCATGGCGGTAGGTCAAAGTAGATGGAATCCGCGTCCCTTCCAGACAATCAGAGCTAAATGGTTTGGGAGAGTCCACCTTCTGGTACCTCGTTTGTATGTGTTTTCATGTGGAGTCTCTTCCTTCTTCACAGTCGACCTTATTTTTTAAGACACAAACTCTCGCTAAACCTGGAGCTTACCTACTCAGCAAGACTGGCCAGCAAGCGCCAGGCTCCTCTTGTCTTGGCCCACCCAGTGCTAAGGCTACAGGCCCATGCTATCTCGGGCTTCTTTATGTGGGGGCTCAGGGTTGAACGGCTCTCATGCCTACACAGCAAGCACTGTACTGACTGAGCCATATCCTCAACCCCTTTTAAATCCTATTTTTGTCAGCACCCTATTTTTTCTAACACTGTGAAGATTTTTACCATGAAAGCAGAGCATACAGGTAGACAGCATGCCACAGCAATATTGCTACTTTGTTACTGAACAGATTGAGGGCAATCAGAGTTCCTGACAGGAAAGCACTCAAGAGCTCTGGAAGCCTGCAGCTCTCTGATGTACAAAGCATGCTCAAGAAGGTAAGTGCTTTGCTTTGTAACCACAATATTCTCTCCTTGACCTTGATCCCTGTAAGCAGAGCCAGAGGCAAGTAAAACTTGGGAGAACCTGATTTGCTGCCTCACCATTCCTCCCACCTTCTCAGGTACCCTTCTCTTTCTGAGAACTTCAAGGGCTCATGCTTCCTGTAGTGCCAGTATGGCGGACACACGCTGGGGTCCCTGGATGGGACTGGCCCACATGAATTGAACCTGACTTCACACTTGTTTTTACTATTTTCAATTTGTTTTCCTAGGGTCTGATTACATAGCTCAAGCTGTCCTGGAACTCACTACGTAGACCAGGCTGGTCTCAAACTCCTCCCGAGTATGCCAATACACCTGGCTTTCAGATGTATTATTGTTATTATTTGTGTGTGTGTGTGTGTGTGTGTGTGTGTGTGTGTGTGTGTGTGAGAGAGAGAGAGAGAGAGAGAGAGAGAGAGAGAGAGAGAGAGAGAGAGAGAGAGGACAAGAGGTGGAAGAGGCATGCTCGTGTGCCACAGTGTGTATGTGGAGACCAGAGAACGCTTTGTGAAGTTGTTCGTCTCCTTCTACCTTTACAGAGGTGCCCCTGGGGACTGAATGCAGGACACTGGGCTTCCATGGGAAGCGTCTTTATCTGCTGAGCCACGTCCCTGGCCACCTCTGAGACTTACAGACACTACGTTCCAGTCACCCTCACTAACTGCAGGCCATGGAGCACTAGGGTTAATGTAAGGCCTCCGCCTGGCATCACTCTCCGTAAACGAGATGGCACACACTAACAGCACATGAGAACACACCAGCGCAGGACCCTTTCCAGAGAAGAACTAGATGTTACTCTGGAGGAGACACAGTGGCCATCTTCTAGAAGAGAAAGATAAAAATATTCTCCTGCTAGGCCCCTCTTTTTTAGCAAATGATCTAGTATATAACATAAAACACAGGTGTGATGGTTTGAATAAGAACGGACCCCATAGGATCATCACGTATTTTAATGCCTAGTCATCAGGGAGTGTCACTATTTGAGAAGGATTAGGAGGTGTGGCCTTGATGGAAGAAGTGTGTCACTGGGAGTGTGCTTTGAGGCCACTCTAGGAGATGGAATCCTGCGTGGGTGACCAAGAACTACAGACTAGATAGCCCAGGGACCTAGGGTAAAAACAAACACTACTGTTCTGAACAGACAGACAGACTACCCCCTTAAAATAACAAAGAAATAGCTAACCAAAAAAATAAAAAATCCCAAACAAAAACCAAACAACAAAACCCATAGCAATAAGCTGACTCCTAACTACAATCTGCTGTGCTCAGTCATCATCAGAGACGCTTCCTCCTGCAGCAGATGGGAACAGACAGACCCACAGCCAGACGTTATGCAGAGAGAAGAGACCTGGGACACTGTAGCCTAAATGGGATGGCTCTATCAGACTCCTCCCCTCAGGGCTCAGGGAACCCCTTGGAAGAGGAAGCACAAAGAGTGTAAGAGCCAGATGGGATGGAGGACACCAAGGAAGCAAGGTCCTCTAAATCAACAGGGTTAAAGCTCGTGTGGAGTCAGAAATGGAGGCAGCAAGCACAGGGCCTGTGCGGGTCTGCACCAGGTCCTCCGTGTATGCACGGCGGCTTCCAGTTTAGTACTTTTATGGGACTCCTGGGTGTGCCAGTGAGCGGGTCTCTGGTTCTTGTGTCTTTTCTTGAGCTCTTTTCCTTCTGTTTGTTTGTTTTCCCCAATTCCAATGAATTAGCTTTTGTTTTTTGTTATTTTTATTTTATTATATTACATTTTATTTTATTATTATCCCTTAGGAGCCTGTTCGTGTTCTAATGAGAGACAGAAAGGGAGTGGATCCAGATGGCAGTGGAAGATGGGAGGAGCAGAGGGAGGGAAACCATAATCAAGGTAATATGTGAGGGGGAAAAAAAAATCTATTTTCAACAATAGGAGGAAAATCTAGTCAAGTTTTTCTATTTGTAGCTCCTTCATATTTTTAATTTTATGATTTTTCAGTTTTAAAGGGGCCTATCTGCCTTCTAGAGAAGACCATCTCTGTGGAACTGTGTCACTCACAGTGGTGGGAGAAGCCATCAGCTTCCAACTTCTGTGGCAAACTCATCTCAGCTGCTCAAGTACAACCTACCTATGGCATCTTGTGCTTTCGCACAGTAACTACTTGTCACATTTTGTTAGAATTAGGAAAAGAATTTTCTTTCCCATATAACATAGCATATTCTAAGTTATATGGATGGTTTTTCTATAAGCCAAGTGGCTTTCATTTAACCCTTTTCAAGCTGTTTCCTTTGCATGGCAGCAAAATGCTGTTCATAGCTTTTCAGTGTCTGTCCAAAACTAATTTCACTGAGGTGAACTGTAGGGAGATTTCCAACATGACAAAGGCCAGGTTTCATGGGCCATTAGTGACTTCTCAGGGGGTGGGACCTGCACAGGATGTAGCCACAATCACATCCTAAAACTACATCCCAAAACTGCCTGCCTGGCCTCAGCCCCGGAATGGGTAGTGCACAGCCACCTTCCAGAAAAATACCAGTTCTGCCTAGAGGAAGAGCTCCAGTGATGGCCAGCAAAGGCCTGTTGAGGGTCTCAATCATGCCCAGCTGTTTTCGGCTTAAACAGCCTGATGACAATCACTTCCCCCTCCTCCTCTTCCTCCCTTTTGAGCTAAGCGTATCACTTTGTCACCTGGGTGGCCTTGAGGGCCTTGTCAAGTGATCCCCTGCCTTAGCCTCATGAGTGTCCAGAAGGACAGGCACGGAGCCACCAGAGCCAGCCCTGAAGACACTCTTAACCGTGCAGCTTGTTTTAAAGTGTGGGCCGCATTGTGAGATGTACCTTCTTCACTATTGGCCAGGAGAGAAATCTGTTTTTTTCTTTGGCAATCTAGGGGGTGTTGACATGTATATCCATGATAAAACTATATAAAGCCACCCAATTGAAGCTGCAAGGTGCTGTCATAGTGGGTAGACGGTGGCAGGGAATGACTTGCTAGTTCATTCGACCTTACCTGAAGCCCTGAGGCATTCACAGTGTGCTTGCCTGTCTTCCCTTTCCCTTTATTCCTTTTGAAACAATACTGAGTGCCTGAGCTACAAAGACAGAAACCATAGCACACCATGGCGCTGGCATTTGTCACGCTCACACAGTCACTCCTAAGCAACTTCAGGGTTGTTTTGTTTTCTTTTCTTTTAAGATAGGGTTTCTCTGTGTAGTCTTGGCTGCCCTGGAACTCATTCTGTAGACCACGCTGGCCTCGAACTCATAGAGATCCACCTGGCTCTTCATCCTGAGCGCTGGGATTAAAGGTGTGCACCATCACCACCCAGTTTCTCGTGGTGGACTTTATGTGCCTCCTTACAGAAACCTGAGCCAGAACTCGTTCAGCAGAATGGAGTATGAACTATACCTTTGATCAGATAAAAATCTCCCCAATGCATGGACAGAAATTAATGCCTCATTTTTCCTTGGAGGGACAGAGTGGGTTTGTTTGCAAGGTGCTAAGACTCTAAGGCCAGAAACCATTCCATCACTGGCATCCGACAGATTCCAGCAACCTAAGCTTCCCCCTTCCTGGCAATTACCACTTCCTTTTTAGTTCATTTCCAAGAAGCGTGAGCAAAGTTCCGGGCAGGAGCAGGGAGCCTCTGTACCCTGTTGTCTTTTTAGCAACAGCAAATTAGTTAAATCAAAGCTCCCCCCGTGCCCCCCCCCCCCCGCCATTCTTTGCAGCTTCTCTCTTTAATGCTGTCCAGCTGGGTGTGCCTGGGGATCATTTTATTGTGAAAACTAGAGCCACATGGAAAAGACATTAAATTGAGCTCGCTGCTGAGATACACACAAAGATGAAAGGGTCTCTCTGATTTTAACGCGCCACATTCTAGACTGTGCGGTGGGGCGGGCGGGGAGAAGAAAAGGGTTCTTCGGAGCCCTATGCATTTGGCAGGTCTGCAAACCCACTGGGGTGGAGTATGCCTCACCTCCACGCTGGAGGTGTGAGGAGCTCTCATTCCTCTAGCATCCGCCATCTCCTAGGCTGGTGCTATAGGCCACCCCAGCCCCACAGGGCAGCCTGTACTTGCTTCAGAAGAAGCTTACAGCAGAATGCATGTGGAGGGCTGCTGGCTCATGTGGGCTCTGGCCGTAGGCACAAAAAGGTGGACTTCTCTTTGGATGCAGGGGTGTGGGCTGCAGAGTCCAATGTGTGAGCTGTAAAGCAGCCTTATCTTGTCATCTTTCTGGCCTGTCTGAGATTTGGCCTCTGCTGGGACAAAGAAAAAGCATCCAGGACTAAGGGCAAAAGCCTTGGCTGTTTCCAGCACCAGGCGGCATGGCTTCCTCGCAGAACTCCTATCTGTGGAATACTTTTGATTAAACAGTAAGAGTTAATAGTGGAGATGAAATTTAGGTTTCTAACTAAATGTAAACTGTTAAGTATGGGAGCACTGTATGAATATTAACAAACACGGAAAGGTGGTGTTAAAATGGTAAGGTCTCGAAACATTTTCTCACAAGTTCAATTATCACCATTTTCCATTACTATGAGATTAACCTGCAGGACAACAGCCACCATTCCAGGTGTTGGGTTCATGTGGAGCATTCTCTGGACAGAGGTGGAATGGGTAGCTTATTTCTCTTTCTTGTAATTTTCTCAATGTAACAAAGTATTCTTTATGTCATGGGACACAAAATATTTTAAAAGTTACAAGTCCTACATGCTTAACCGCTCTTAGCCAGTCATGGATTTTCTGTACGAGTTCCATAAGGCAGCTGGTAGCTAGCGCTTACTTACCCTCTCCCTGCCTTTCTCTCTCTCTCATCTGTCTCTCTGAGAGGAGACTGCTGTCTTTGTTCCTGCTACTGCTTCAGTGCTGTTGCTATGTTAGGAAAACCAAGGACAATGGATTCTGCTCACTGCCCTTCAACGGGGAGGAAGTGCCAGAGAGCTGCTTACACTGCCTCCCTGTGTTCTGAAGGGGTTGTCTGTAGCAGGGGAAAAACTACTTGCAGCTTCAAGGAGCCCAGGATGCTGAGTAACATTTACTAGTGGTGAGACACACAGCATTTAAGTGTGTAACTTGGTGCTCCTGGCAATGCACACGTTGGTTAATCAACAGCCCAGGCAAAATGTAGAATTATAGCCAACACCCCAGAAGATTCTCATCTGTGGCCCTGCTCCTGTTGAACTAATCTGATTGCCACTGCACAGACAAGTTTGCCTTGAATCCTGTGCTCTTTCTGTCTGCATTCCCTCTGCGCAGTGATTCAAGCCAGTCTTTGGCACAGGAGTATTCCTGTTCCTTTTTGCTGTGGGGCAGTATGTCACTGGCTGGCCACATCATGATTCACTTGTCCATTTGCCCAAGGATGAACGACTTAGTCCTTTGGGGTTATTAAGAAGAAAACTGTTCTGTGCATCCTAGCACCTGGCTCTTGTGGACGTATGGTTTCATCCAGCTTGGATAAATACTCAGGGAGGAACTGCCAGGATCTGTCATTGCTTTCTTCCTCCTCCCTGCTCAGTTGACTAGAGACAATGACACCTGTGTTCTCTTCTGTTGGGACAGCTTTGAGGACATTCCCTGCTCTTCCCAGTCAGGAGGCTGGGCCTTGCAGAGATGAATTCAGGACTGTAGCCCTGAAGGCTGTGATGTCCTTTACACAGCATTAAGTATAAAAGCTTCAATATGAAATTTACCAAGAGGTATTAAGTACTATCACATCCTCATGGGAAACTAAGATGTAAAAACACCTCAAGGTGGGTGAGGAAAGGTTCCACTACCTGACTGTGGTGGTGAATGAGCCTTTGTGGTCGTCACGTTCCAGAGAGAGCACAGGGCATAGGAATGCACACATTTGTGTGAGGTGGCCAGCCTCCTGCCTGCTTGGTACTCGGAAGCTCCAGCTAAGGGGATTGCTACGGCCACTTTCCCAAAAGCAACAGAGGATCTAGATGTCTGTAAACCAGCAAACCTTTCTTCTACCATCCTGGGTGTAGAAAGGTCACCTTAAATACTCCTGCAGTCACAATAGTGTCACCCACTTCTAAAACTGATTTGCCTTTTTATTATTTGTTGTAAGAATTCATTTTATGATGAGCTAATATTTCTCCTGTTTTGCTGTTTGTTTCCCCAATCTCCCAACACTATGCTTTAAGCACTTCTTCAGGGCTGGAGAGTTCTCTGTAGCTATTAAAGGCGTTTGCTGCTCTTGCACAGAACCTGTGTTCAATTCCCAGAAACTACAACTGTCTGTAATCAGTCCCAGGGGATCTGCTACCCTTTGCTGACTGCTGCATGCATGCATATGGTGCTCAGACACATATGCAAGCAAAACACCCATACAGATAAATAACATAACATAAAACAAAAAAAAGTTTTGATAAAGTCCAAACAGTCCATGTTTTCTTCGGTCATACAGACTCTAGATACACTCTTCATCCATTCTGATAAGGAAAGGTAAGCCTGCCTTCCCTCAACACTGTCCCAAGCCAGAGAAGGTCATTAGCAGACCCCACCTGTACTGCGCACTCCTGGCACCAGCCCTCTCTGAGGTTACCACAGGCCAAAAATAAACACACACAAGCAGTCCTGGCCAGTGCAAGTGAAATAGTGTCTGTCCTTTCAGTTAAGGGCAAAAAATGTCTTCTTTGTGTTGAAAATGTGCATAGCTACTTCAAGAAGCTCAAACCAGCCTGACTATAGCATAGCGGCCATATTCACTTCTGACAGCCAGTTCAGGGGAACACATGGCTTATTTACCAGTACAGGGGGTCGGAGGGTAGAGTGGGCCCTTCCACAGTTGCTCCCTGTTCTTATTGGATGAACAGAGCCTCACAGTAAAGCACCAGTGCTGCCACTACACCAAGAGGAAGCTGAGGTTTGGAAAAGCTTAAGGCGATTTACCTCCCAGACTTCTTTGACAGGAAGGGTCCTCACTACTTTACACCCAATATCCAGAAAACTCTAGATTACATACCATGCCGTCTCTATATTTCCAAGTATGCTTATTAGTTCCCTAAGCTGAGATTCCACAATGATCTGGGGGTTATAAAGTCCCCACATTGCTTTCTCCCCAATGCCATGCTATGCTATTTCCTCTGGAATTTGTGTTTGGCTTAGAATTCTAATTCTGTATGGCATTTCATGCAGGCAAGCATAGTGTCTAACACTCACACACTCACTGTAAGACAGACTAAGTCACAGAAACAGCTTACCCTTGTGCACAGGCACTGCATTCATTGTTTTCCAGTGGGTGTTTAACTGGCTTCTACTGAGGGGTGCATGTTTTAACACACAAGGCTATGCCGTATGAATGCACAATACTCATATCTTATAACAAGACTGAGATGAATAAATATATTCACTGAGAAGCTGTCAGTGCTGAGGGAAACAGGCTACTGTGGTAGATATAACTATGCTTTTGTTTTGATCCCAAGTGTGGGATGGGGAATAGATTTATGAGAGAACAGGTGATGTTTATCCACTTAGAAGCTGAACCACTTCATGGGGGGGGGACTTGGTTTTTGCCAGCTGAAAAACATCCTAGTACAGACTGTGAGAGGAGATATACATACATATGTATGTATGTACACACACACACACACACACACACACACACAGGAGTACAGGAGGCTGGGGCTTTTTTGGATCTTGTTATTGTTTGGCTGTTCATAGCTCCACTTAGAGATGCTCCCAGAGAGAACTGGTCCAGTGAAGGCTTTGAGGCTCTGGGCTCCGGCTGCTGTTCAGGTTCCAGCAGCAACTTTGGTGGAATAGCTGGTCTGCTGAAATCCTGCTGACTATGCCAGGGGAATCACTTCCAGGAACTGAGCCCAACAAGGTCCACTTCCCCTGTTCCCATAAACTTCCTTTCTCTCCCATCTAGGCAGGTGGGTTGGAAGGCGGGTATAAGCATTTAAAGAAGCCCAAATAAAGTAGGATTGAAAAAGTTGGAGCCTACAGGGTACCCTGGTTGGAAAATACCTAAGTCAAGCAAGTTATTCAAACCTCTTTGTCTTCAAAGTCATGACAATAATGTGTCTCATCAAGTGTTAATGAAGAACGAGTTACACGGTGAAGGAGAATGCTGTTGTGCTAAACACATATTATGTACAGCTAACATTACAGATCACATCGTTTTCTTCTGGTTCAGAACAACACTGTGTGGGAAGCCTTCTTACAGGTGCTACCTAGCAGCGGTTGTAGAGAATAGATGAACCCTGTTTCTTTCTATTCTTCTCTCTTCTATCACTTTGAGAAGAAAGAAGGTGTTAAAGGGAACCAGCCACAAGCTGGGTGTGGGCTGTGGGGTGGGGTGGTGGCTCAGTAGCAGGACATGCGCCTGTCATGCTTGAGGCCCTATGTTTCAACCCCAGCACAGGATGCAGGAGAAGAGAACAAGATGACAGAGAAGCAGAATAGGCCTTGAGAGACACGGTTGCTTCTCAGGCAGCAGAGGGCCCACTGGTCTAATAAACAGATGAGAGACCGGTTAGAACAAAGCCTCATGTAAGCAGGCAAGCAGGCAGGCAGGCAGGCAGACCCCCAGCACAGACAGGCCGGACAGAGGCTCGGCCTCCTCCAGCTGCACTGAGGGCTTTTAGGACTAATTGACCCAACTTCTCCACAAGAAGGTCTCTCAGGCTCCCCCAAGCCAGTCTACTCTTCAGTGCAGGGCCTGTTAGCCTTAGCTAGGACTCATGTGCTTCTGCCTGGCGGCAAACCTTTCCTTTTCTTCCCCTGGTCCGTCATCACTCACGGTAAGCACTTTCTCTCCACAGCTCCCCCCTCCTCCCGCGTTCCAGTCTCCTCTTTGGGGTTGAGTTGGGCTACACTGGTTTGGGCCTTGACTTTTTCTAAATGCTTTTCTGTCTTTATGAAAATTTTATTTTGGTTTCTAAAAATAAAGGCCTGGAGAAAGAATCCATTGCACCTCTCCACTCAACACATGCTTCCAAATTACCTTGAGCAAAATTCTATCAGCTCATTCTGTAATCTGTATCATACAGTCTTTTCCACCCTCAGGAAAAATTAATATTTTATTAAAAATTTTTTTTACATTTCTTTCTTCTCTTGTGTGTATGTGTGTGGGCACTTCACATACATTACATATGTGTGGAGGGCATAGGACAAATTGCAAGAACCGGTTCTCTCCTTCCACCTTGGGGGATTTGGGATGGGACACAGGGTCCTCAGGCTGGATGGCAAGCACCCTTACCCACTGAGCCATTTAACCAGCTCAGTACTTTGTTTCTAAAAATGACTTGCTGTGCATAAGGAATTTAAGAAAAAAATTTAAATTCTTGTCATTGAACAACTTCCTGTGACAACACCATAAAGAAATGCTACAGAGTCTACTATAAGAAATAGGAAAGAATATAAAACAGTAGTAGAAACACTCTGCAGTAATACTGGTTTCATCTTACTGACTAGCTGCACTTGCCAGAGCAATGTGAAGACCCTCCCATCCTGTTGATGGGGACCTATGACACTGCTGTGAGTGGCTGCTGTGTGCTTCTCTGCTTACTCTTTATTAACTGGTGACTGCTGTTTACTTCAGGTCTCCTTACAGATTAATCCACACTAGGATCCTGTGAACTAAGAACAGATATGATCACGCGGACACTGAAAGGGTATTGTGGTAAAGACAAGACACCCAGTGTCCATTTTATTAGGATAAGCTCTCCTTTCCAATTTTGAGGTGGCACTTTAAACAGCTTGTTTTTAAGCATGAACATGCAAGCACCAGTTCGCTGGAGTCAGCTTGTCCTTAGACCAAACCTTAAATTAAGCTGGAAAGTTCCTCAACTGTAACAAGCTGTGTGAGCAGTGAGTGAGGTAGAGAGAGCGATGGCTGAGGTGAGGTGAGCCGCAGTCCCAGTGCCTTTCCATGCCTTGTGTTTTGAGTTTGGAAGAATCTAGTTAAATTGTTGGGTTGGCTAGATGGTGGGTAGCTGAAGGTCTAGTAAGAACTTTAAGCAGCTGGGCATGGGGGTGCACATCTGTGATCTCAGCATTTGGGAGGCTGAGGCAAGAGGACCAGGAGGTTAAGGTCAGTTTAAACTACATAGTGAGTGTGAGGGTAGCTTTGGCTACATATGACTGTCTTAAAAAAAAAAAAAACCAAAACATTCATAATCCCAAGAGATAATTACAGTGATTGTATAATCTCTGAGGTAAGGCAATCTTTTTTAAAAAGTCAGTGAAAGACGATGTAAGAATGATTCCACAGAACAGTCTCTGCTCTCATTGCTGTTTAACTACGTGGCTGTGAGATGCCTGCTGTGTAAAGGTAAAGCCTGGCGCGAACCCCACGTCTACTGGACAGCCTGGATCCTGTAATAATGCAGTGCACCTGAGACCTCTGGCCCATGTCCTTGTGTTATCCTGGCCAGGTTTTCCACAACTGACAATAGTGCCTATATCTAGATGCCTTTAACAACTCTTCCAGAACCTTTTGCATGGAGCTTCTTAAGCCTTCCTCAGAGTGGTATATCCTCTCAAAACAAGGAGTTTCAGTTTGCAAATACTCATGTACCAATCAAGAGAAAGATCACAAGTTGGCCAACAACTGTTGAGATGACTCATCAGGTAAAAGCCCTTAGGCACTTGTTGCTTAACCTGATGATCCAAGTTCAATTCCCAGGACCCCCAGAGTACAGAGGATGACTCCTGGAACGTTGTCCTCTGATCTGCATCCATACTCCTACTCCCACATGATGTAACTTAAAGAAGTTGGCCAATGCCCTTCAGCAGGGCCATAGACAGTGGGTCCAAATGCAGAACTTGCAGACTCCTGAACACCAGTCATCACAGGAACAGTATCAAAGGAACTAGCTGGGCATGGTGGTGCACAGTTAGAATCCCAGCACCCTGGGAGAGGAGGGAGGGAAGAGGATCATGAGTTCAAGAGCAGCCTCAGCTACAAAGCAAGTTGAGTTCAGCCTAGCCTACGTAAGGCCCTGACTCAAAACAACAGCAGCGGCAGCAACAACAACAATAAAGTTTTAAAGGGTCAATGTAATAGTAGTTACTATGGAGTGGCATACTGAAAAGACCACGTTCTCTGAAAAGACAGCCATGGATGGGAGTGTGACACTCACAGGAGACCTCCTTCACCAGCACATGGAAATAGCAGTGCTGTCTCTGGGGCTAGATGTCGGTGTGAGCACAAAACCACACAGAAAGAATACAGCAAGCATGTGTGTGAGCTGCCTCCCCCTTAGGAAAAGGACAAGGATGGGGATTGTCCTGTCACCTTGTTTTCAGAGAACTGAATCATGGTCATCTTCATACTTCCCTGTCTCTACAATTTCTACTTGGGCCTGCAGGTCACGTCCTATGTAACGGAAGTGATCACACTTGCTGTGACAAAACACACCCGCCGGCTTGTGTGGTGGCAAGTTCTCAGAGAGACTGCAAAGCAAGAGTCAGTGCCAAAAACACCTAAAAATCCGAGCTCCAGGCTGTTCAGAGAGCACACCTTAAAGACATTCATAAAAGAAATGCTCTTCATGGAGACCACAACTTCCAGCCCAGGCACATACCCTGGCCATGGAAGCTGGAAGACTGGATTTAGGGGGCAGAGCTGTGGAATATTATTTACAGCCTGGCAGTGAAAACGACTACAGCACATGAGTCAGGCAGAAAGGCTGATCCCTAACTACAGGCAGAATAACATTCCTAAGAGTGAAACACAGCCACAGTCAACGCCGGGCAGGCCGGGGCTTAAGGCACCATTTCCCCTGCTGATGTTTGATGTTTCTGTGGAATGCTCTTCAAGCAGCAAATAACTAAACGGCGATCCTGACAGACTGGAAATGATACATCTTTCCCACGACATAAATTAATTCTTTTTGTGGGAAGTTGCTAAAATTTTAGGACAGGGTGTCATAAAAATTTCTTTATGACCAAAGGAAAAGAAATGATTCCATTTCTTCCAACATTCTTACATGAAAAATAATAAACTCTCACTTCAAACTATCCTGATTTTCACAGCGCTCAAGGTGCAGGTTACTAATTGGGGCAGTCCTGTTTCTCCGGTGTTGGCCATGAGTCAGTCTGTACTACCTCAAGTATGAAGCATATTTTGCTGGAGACTGCTTGCCCCACAGTCCATATTCCATATGAGTAAATACCACAGGGACCAGGGAGGAAAGGAGCTCGCACTGCCGGTGCCCTGTTCTGCAGCTCTTCAGATTTACATAGTAAACACCAAGCAAAAATTCTGAGAGCCAGTGCACGAAAGAGAGTGAAGGGACCCAGAGGCCGCGGCCCCCATGACCTGAAGCATCCCAGCAACGCCAAGCTAGAGACCAAGCCTTTGACACGTGACAAGATCGAGTACTTTGTGACTCGTTTAAGGTAGCGGCATTTATGAAGAAAGCTCAGGAAATCCTGGCTCCTTGCTTGATATACCTTTCCTGCCTTCAAAATGCTCAATCCTGGCTGAACTAAGGATGTGAACCACCCTGAGACGGAAGTGCCCCAGCCAATAGGACTGGGGACTCTCCAGCGTCTTTCCTTGAGTGTGACCACACATATTAAGCCACACACTAAGGACTCTCCTTTAACCTTGTTGAAGTTAGCATCTCCCCAGACACTGGGGAGGCCTTTTGCCCCACTATCTTGTGAATTAATTAATGTGTGAAATGCATTTTGAGAGGTACTCCTTCCTCGATAGGAGAAAGGGGAAATATGCGACCTGTACATCTCAGTCAAGGAGGCAGGCGATGCCAAAATGATGCTGGTGCCATCCCAAATGGCTTATCTTTTCTCTTAGGATTGACCTGTGGTGTTCCGGCCCCACCACCACTCCAGCTTCCACTTTAGTATGGCAGTACTGCCTGCTGGGGGACATGCAGGTTCCCCCACACTCACACCCGAGGCTGTTATGCAGCGGAGCACACTTCCCTCTCTCCCAGTGGCACTCCTTCCTCCCCCAGCACACCTTACTCTTTCCACGAGCCTCTTCTTCCAGTGCTAGCTGACTCAGGAGGTGTTCGTGTCACTGAGTTCTAGATGACACACTTCAAGACAACTTACGTGGACTTCTGTGACTAGTGACTATCCGTATTCCCACAGTGGGAGGGGAGGGAATCTGCCTCTTGCTTCTCAGATAGGACAAAGGACGACCTTCCCAGGCCCCAGGCCCCTCTTTACACTCCGGCCCCGAAGTGAAGTATATGATCAACTCAGGTACCCCAGTGTCCTCTAGGGTGCTCCCACCCTGGTGTGAGTTCAGAAGGATGGTATAGGAAATAAATGAACTCGGGAAAGATGTGCTAAGAAACTCGATTGTCAAGGACTCAAGCTCCCCACCCTACAGTCTGATTTAGGCAGGAATTGAGTTGATATTTTTATCTTGAGCTCTGACCTGACTTTAATCACCACCATACTTGGGAAGATGACATCATCTTCTACCAGGTGTAAAGACAGGGCCTGCTCACGTCTGTAGTAGGCATATAATTTTGTTCCTCGGTTAATTATGAAAAATATCAAGAATAAGCAAAAATAGGGAGACAGGTCTCAGGCACGTCCGAGTGCCCTATGGTGTGCAGGCGAACTGCATGGTGCTTTACCCTTGTTCCAGCCACAAAAGTAAGCAGCTACAACAACTGGTGTGAACACCAGTTCACACGCAACGGTGAGGTCTTAAAAACCCATAAAACCTTCACCACCGACATGCATGTCCTCCATGGCGACCTGAAGGTAACGCAGGGATGAAAGGACATGTAGTGCGAGGACCAGCCAAGGCCCCAGCTAAGGAAGGGGCTTACCTGTCGGAGTGCTGCTGCGGAACGAAGAGGAGGGGGTGATGGGCGGGGTCACGGGGGGAGTAAGGCTTCCGCTGCTATGGCGTGGTGGAGTGGACACATTCCCCCGAGACACAGAGCTGGACAGGGTCAGCGAAAGCTTCGGCTGAATCTTCTTCTTCAGGGATTCCTGTTCTCGGCGCGCAGCATCTGTCATGAACCTGAAATGACAGTAGCAGGTGATCAGCCAAGGCCTTGGTAGAAGACACGCGACAGACAGTGGGGTTTGATAGATGCTCTGGCCTGGGAAAAACTTGGTAGCGGGTGATGAAGCCTCAAGAAAGCGTGTCCTTTCCTATGCAATGAAGTGACCTTCTAGCTCGTGGCTTTTGAGTTTCCTCCCATTTGGACCCATGTCTTTGCTGGGAAACCTTGACACAGATCTGTACCCACCTCAAGCCTTCTGTTTCAAGAGCCATTCCCTCGGGAGCTTCTCTCTCTCCTCCTACTTGAGGAAGCTCAGCCATGCTAAGCTCCTGGGCCATTCCCACGTCTTGCCCACCTGCTCCCCTTTAAACATTTTTTTCATCTGACTCTTATGATGAAATGTCTGCTAGTTACTTGAGCTCTGACACAGCCAAGTCCTACCAGTCTCACGCTGCAGAATGACTGTGCTTACCAGCCCAGGCAGAGTCAGGAGGAGGTGTGAAAGCAGCATGAGGTGGAAGGTCAGCCCAGCCAGCCCATGGGCCTGAGTAAGTTCTGATTCTCTTACTCAGAAAGGAGGCCTCATGTCCTGTTCCGTTTCAGAGGTATTCTCCCAATGCTTGTTCTCTTAGTACTGCGTAAGCTAACACGTAACAGGAGAGGCAAGACAGTCTGGAAATGGTGGTCTTGACCTAAAAACCAAACACTTTCTCTACTACAGGCAGACAGACTTTGTCAGACGCATTTCTGGATCTGGTCACAATGAGCATGGTCACTAGAGAACATGAAAGTGTCCAGGTGATACGAGACACTTGTGTCTACCGAGGCTGTGAGGCCAAGTCTTCCCCGTGAGCTGCAATCTGACTAGCTCAGGACAAGTCACTTCATCACTGCCTCTCACCAAACCCACTTCACATTCGGCTTACACAGTTGCTGAGTGCTTTTCTTCATGATGCTGTGAAAGTTTGAAAGTTAAAATATGGTTCTTAAGAGTCAACTAAACACACCCAACGAAACAAGAGCAGCACTGTCCCAATGTCTTTAAATTCCCACTTTTATATTTGGAACAAAGATGGCCCACTCCTTAATTGGTCCCTGCAACGAGATACAGATATCCAAAATGACTTTTCTATATTGAGCTGTGCAGGAAGAAAGCTCCATGCTTTGACTGAGTTCTTAGGTTTGCAGCTGTGAGTCGGGGATGACTTACATGACAGTGACTGAGGAAGGAGCCTCAGCGCAGTGAGGACTGTTTGCACCCAGGAGCCCAAACTGGCTTATTCTCAAGGGAAAGTCTGGTTTGTCATCCCTTCAACTGTTTCCCCCTTCCTTAGGACCTCTACTCAAAACATAGACGCTCAGGAGAAAAAGGGCAACGAGCTGCAGCTTCCTCTTATCATTTCCAGTAGAAGCGCAGGGCTAAGGGGCCTCCACCTGGGGTGTGCTGTGTGCCAGAGAGTGGGCAAAGCCGCAATATAGCCACGTGGCTTCTTCCAGGAAGACCAGCTGTCCTCAATGGTGGGTAATTCACATAGTAAGATAAACTTAAGTATTTCATTGGGCAGAAAAAGTGTACAACTGGTACTTTAGCTAAGAATGGGGTATTTGGAGTCAGATGGGCCAACGTTAAACCCTACTGGGTTGGTTACTTACTATGTGACTTGAGGCAAAGTGACAAACTTCCCAAACTTTAGCCTTATTTTCTATAGAACGAGAATACAGCTTGATAGCTTTTACTTGATATGTTTGAGAGCAAAAGATTTAAAAGCTTTTGAATTTTAGAGCATTTTCATAGACACTATCAGTTGACTATCACTAACAGGAGAGTCTGAAGTTTAGGAGATTTGGGAACATTCGGAGTTAGGGATGCTCAACTTGTAAAGACTGCAAGAAAAGATACGCCATTCTCTTTTATGGGAGAACTTCGATCTTTGTTTAACTGGCAACCAGTTAAGCTGACACGTCAACACGCTTGAGTGACAACTATAAGCCTTGTCCTACATCACCACCTGCTTGTACTCACAGGAAGTCCCGTATTCTGATTGGGGCTTTATAAATGGTTATCCTTGTGAGGCAGCAGGTACATGGGCTGTCGAAGTGCTCTGCCTGTGGGTGGGACCTCCAATGGCAGGGCAGCTCCTGTGCCTGTTATCTTCCCAGCTGTAGATTCATACTTGATAGTGGGCGGAGTTCTCTGTGAGGACTGAATGTGGTGATACAGCAAGTGACTCAATGGCAGAGGCTATTATTCTACAAAGTGCCACAGTGTGGCATGCCCTAGTTCTCGGGCAGCCTCGCTCAATCACAAGTCCCCTCAGTTGGTCCTAAAAGAACCTGAATGAGCAGAAATCCTGCCCACAGAGTGGCTGGTGGGAGTGGCTGGTGGGAGTGGGCCTGGAGAGGACAGATTTGGAGTGAGGTAGAAACTGGCCAAAATACAAGAGAGCTTTCTCTATACTTTCTCCTTGGTTAACATGTATCAATACCCCACCAACAAAAATATACAAAAAAAGGTATCAGCAAGTCATGCTTACTTTGAGAGTAAGCTGAGCCCATCTCAGCTCAGATATGAAGCAACTGCAGGCCCAGCACCCGCTTCCCCACCACGCTCACCCGTGTGGGTTTGTGGTGCTGCAGATGACAATTTATCTTTGGCTTGCTTTTCAGGCACTCATGTTGAAAGCACTAAACAAGGAAAACACTCACCAAGTGTCGCCTTCAGTATTCCCTAGCCATAAACACACAAAACACACAGCCGTGTAATGCATTTCCAGTAACAGAGGCACACGCACAGGAATGTCACACCAATGTGAGTCCTGGTTAAAACGGCCTTTCCCAAGCACAGCTGGCCTGGGTCGTCTTCCGTCTTCTCCTTATTGATTTTCATGTTGCTTGTTTTTTGGGAGAAAGGGTGTCTCTAGAAAGTTTGGGCTGGCTTTGAACTGGCAATCTTCCTTTGTTGTTCCCTTGGTCTTTCTCTACATGAAGACTTGAGACTTAGTAAACCCAAAGCTTTAAGTCATGTCCCATCACATGCTTGTTGTGGGCATGCTCCCCCATATGAGGAGCCACCTATGGGGTGTCACTTAGAAGACAAGGCGATGAATCAGGGTGGTTCCAGGCAAGAACTGAAGGCTCGGTGATATAGCTCTAACCAGGAGGCCAGTTCCTGCATGTGGGACACACCCTGGCATCCCACAGACAGACCCTCTCCACTGTCTGGATGGAAACACTCCCATTCTGTAGCAGAGAGAAGCTGAGGACATCACTTTCCTCTGGTGAGACGCGTTTCTCAGGGGTGACATCATCAGTGAGGCCCTCAATAGTCACAGGAGACAGGAGGAATTCAGATCTGGAAGAAGGTCCAGTTAAGTCACATCACCTGTCGATAAACTTTACCAATGGGGTGGGATGACCTGCTCCAGGGCACAGCGATGGGAGAGTGGCTGAGCTGGTAGGGTGGTCAGGAGGTCAGGAGTCCTTGAGGTCTCAGCCAATTGCTACAGAGGGGCTGACCAGGTCCTGGAGACCCTGCTCTTGTGTCCTCAGGGACTGTGTTCTGGAGAAGACCGGCTATATCTTCTAGCCCGCTTTCCTCTGCTTTGCAATGGTGCCAGTTGCAGCAGGGCACTGGGGCCTGATAAAACTGACTTGTAATGGCAGGCCATTTCATTTTGGGGTCTTTATAAACTGACTGTTAAATACAGCTATTATTCAATGTTAAATTATGTAACCTTAAATTTGTTAAATCAAATGTATTAGAAACAAAGGTTTATTGGTTCTTAATTATCCTACTGCATTTTACTATGACCTATGACCTCAAGGTTACTGACATTAATGCCGTGTCTACTGGGTGGAAAGACACCACAGTATCTGTGTTCAGTTGCATTACAGTGGTAGCTGGGAACTATCCCAGTGGGAATATTTATACCATAGAAATGGGCAAATGTTTCCATTCAGGACTTTTTTTCTCTTCAAGAATTAGCTACTATGAATAGACTTTGTAGTCTTATTTTTAATGTGGAAAAAATATTCAAATCCAGCTCCTTGCCTACTCATTGAAGGAACTAGTAAGGGAAGGGATGAGGGAGAGACCAGAAAAACTTCCTTTTCTTTGTAACATTATAAAAAAAGGAATGCATCTCAACACTTTCTGTATGAATTTGTAACATTTTAAAATGATTTTTAAGTTATGGGATACAGGCAAATGAGTAAATAAATTTACTCACACAGTTTAAAGAATAATAAAATTATGATCCATGTACCCAACATTACCAGGAACTTTGAAGTTTCTTTTATAACTTGTTTTCCCAAGAGAAATATCACCTAGATCCAAGTACAGTAGATTTTTCAGGGTTTTTCTCTCATATATATATATATATAATTACACATAGAGAAATTGAATGGTTTTTTTGTTTTTTTGTTTTTTTTTGAGACAAAGTAGTCCCTGGTGACTCCACTCACAGCCTGGAAGTCTGTGGTCAGCAAAGCAATGTTTTGATTTTGAAACTGAGGCTACTGTAAGATTAATTTTATTTTTCCTACAAATCAGAAATGCCTAAGTGGCCACGATTTGACACAGTCATTTGTAGTAATATTTGTTATTGTGCGGGGAAGCACATATTTCTTAAGTAAATTTTCAAGACTCCGTTATAAACGTTTTAAGTCTGTAGACCACGATGCTCACTCGGGTTGGCAGCTTAAACATAAACCATGACTGTCACACAAGGAAATGTTAGCTGCTGCTCTGGGGAGACCCGTTGCAACCACAAACTCGGGAAATTTATAGTAGTTTCTGAAACCTGGGCAGACACTCCACTGCCATCTCATTTACTGGCCAAAACACACATGGGTGTCCCTGGGCTTTCAGTGACACTGGAGGCCCCTAAACTCCAAGTGACCACTTGAAACTTTAGTGTTTCTTGGAAAAATATGAAACGATTTAGATTTTATGAGCAGTCTGAGCAGTGCACTGTCAGGAGGCTGCCCTGGTGCAAGGTGTGTCCGCGCAGGGTCTCAGCATCTCCCAGGCCCATTCTCCCGCCTGCTGCAGCCCGGGTCTCCTCAGTCTGGCTCAGGGACCAGATCCTCCAGCATCAGCACAGCTTGCATTCTTCACGCCTCATTTTGCCTTCAATCTTTGATCAGAAATGTATCCCATACGGCTGCGCACACATCTCTAACAGATCACAACCTGTGCTTCTGAAGCCTGCCCTCCCTCGCCTCAATCCTGGACTTACAAAGGCAAGGCACTGAAGACACAGCTCGACTGCTGCTCAAAGGCCACTTGCCTGCTTCATCTTGAGGGTGGAATTGTTCACTAGTGTCACTGTATAAGCAGTCAGGTGCTAGACTACAAGACACTGTCCCCAGCCGAGCCAGGGATGCCGCATGGCATATAGGATATGGTATTTGCACTATAATACCGTCACGAACTCTGGGAAATGATGAATTAGGAAACAGCTAGGCATGGATAACACAGTTTTAAGTGTTCTGTTAAATTAGACTTTTATGTGTGTTTTGTCTACATGTATGTATATACACCACATGACGTGGACACTTGGTGCTCTTGGAGGCTAGAAGGCGGCATTGGCTCCTCTGCAACTGTAGGGACAGACAGTTGTGAACTGCTGTGTGGGTACAGAGAATCAAATGAGGGCTCTCTGCACCAGCAACAAGTGCTCTTAGACTCTGAGCCATTCCTCCAGCCCTGGGTGACACATTTTTATGTAAGTATTACAGACAGAAATTGTAATAAAATACTCCTTACAACATATAAGATATTTTGATTTTTCCCATGGCCACTACATTGATTCCTTTTCTTTCCCATTCTTTTTGATATAGTCTCTCTATGTAGCCCAGGCTGACACTGAACTTTTACGAACTTTCAATCATCTTGCCTCAGCCTCCTGTGTACTTAGAATACAGTTGCGGGCCAGCAAGCTCGGCTTACAACAATGTCTTTACGTAATTACGGGCTTCGGCCTGGGGTTTGACTATATTAGTGTGTCAGTTAGGGGGCAGACTTTGGAAGTAGACTGCCCTATGTTCAATTCTCTGATCTGTGCTGTTTAGCTGTGTGACCCTAGGCCATCTACTTAACCCCTCTGTGCCTCAGTTTTCTCATCTGTAAATGGTGACAATAACAGGACCAACCCAAGAGGTATGAAGGGTGAATGAGTCCCGCTCGTGAAGCCCTTGCAAGTGCACCTGAGAGTCGGTGTTTGACAGGGTCAGGAAATCCAAGCTCACAAGGTTTTCACCGCTGACTTGTCCACTAGCCATCTGGCCCCTTTAGGGCTGAGTCACCTAGTAGCATGCTGATCCTGTTCTGCTGATCCCGTAAGTTAGGTTCCCAGACAGTGCTGGGGTGAGGGGTGGGGGGTGGGGCAGGCAGGGACAGTGGCTGAAATCCTAGAGCCCAAGAGACAGCAATGGGCTGTGTATAAATGCAGCATCCTCTTGATTCCTCCGCCTTGGTTCTGGAGATGAGTCACCTGTTGGGGTGCCCTGCCAGGAAGAGGGGCATGGGATGCTCCGTGCAAATGAAGTTTCAGATTACAAACCAGCATCCTCCACTGAGGAAGCTCACAAGGTGCTTAGGCTCGGATGCCCTCTACTCCAGCCCCTCAGAAAGCATCATGGCTGCTGTGTGTCCTCTGATGTTCTAAGCTTTGTTCTGACTCTTTAGTGACCCTGTGGGCACTGCCACAAAAAGCAAATCTGTGTAAGCCAGAATGCCTTTGCGATGTTGAAAGAGCTTCTGACAGAAGCTCTGTACTGTTCCAAGTACTCTTAGACCCAGGAACTCATTCCTAAACTAAGACTTTGGGCCTGCCAAGGACGTCGCAAAGCTGGGGAGTCTGCAGTGCACCTAAGGCTCTGGGAACAGCATGCTGTCAGTGGGAGTGGGGACAGGGCTCAGCAGCCAAGAGAGCAAACTGTTTGGTTTCTAGCATTGATCTCAGGCTGCTCACAAATGCCTATGGCTCCTGCTCTGGGGATCTGATCTCTTCTTCCCGCCTCCTCGGACACTGCATTTGTTGTGCAGAAGCCCACACATACGTACATGCAATTTTAAAAACAGGGAAGGTGTGTGTGTGATCAGTGTGCGCGCGCGCGTGTGTGTGTGTGTGTGTGTGTGTGTGATCAAGTACTCACATCCACTGTGTGTGCATCTTCTGGGAGGGACTAGCAATAAAATAGTACAACAATGCCAACAGGCTTCGTACCCTGAGAGCCATTGTTTCTTTACCTGGTTTATATGTGGCCCATGTAGAGAGAGCTTTGAGTAGCGTCAAGACAATTGGTACAAAATAAACAAGGGTGCGGTGTGCCTATGTCCTCTCAGACCGCCTAGCTGGGTCTGCTTCTAAGACAGGGAAAAGAAGAAAGATGAAAAGACAAGACAGAAGGGCATTTTTCCCTGTTTGGAAACATGTATTTTCTTTCTTTTTGCTCCCCTTTCCCCACCCATTCTGTGTGGTACTGAGAAACAAAGCCAGGGCCTCACATACTCCATGTCAGCTTCATACCACTGAGCAAGCCTTCCCACCTCAGACATAAACTTTTTTGGATAATTCCTTCTTGCTCTTCTTTATTTAGACATTATAACAACAAAATATAGGAAAATGTACTTAAGGTTTTCTGATCTAGAAAAGGTATGATATAAAATTTCTTCTGATCATTATGAATAATTATATCATTTATACATTCTAACATGTAATTTATAACAATATTATTGATAATTATTTTGTAGATACAAAGTTGTACTAAAATATCCAAGTAAGTTTTCTATCATTGTTAAAAATTCAGTTTTGGCCTTGGAAGGGAATGGCTGAGCAGTTAAGAGCTCATATTCCTCTTGCAGAGGACCTACATTAAACCTCCGGCACCCACATATACGCGGCAGCTCACAACCTCCAGGGTACTTTGGCAGGCACCTGAACTCACACATGTGCACAGTCTACCCCCCTACATACACATGATTAATAAACACAAAATAAATCGTTAAAAATGTTCAGTTTTAAGGATGGGTGAGCGGAGTGAAATGATTACATTTGGGTGGGATGGACTGTTACGTGCTGGCCAAAAGGAAAGATGACAAACACAAGTGTACACAGAGCCAGCAGCTCAGGGTGAGCAGACAACACGGGAGGTAGAGGGTGCAG
The DNA here is from genome assembly GCA_907169655.1 of Acomys percivali. Classification (NCBI taxonomy): domain Eukaryota; kingdom Metazoa; phylum Chordata; class Mammalia; order Rodentia; family Muridae; genus Acomys; species Acomys percivali. The sequence goes on along the minus strand of OU015744.1, from coordinate 146,698,799 downwards.
GGTGACCCTGATCCTGGCCATGTGCTGCCCAGGAAACGCACAGGCCGGAGACCAGAGGCTGCTCTGTGGTAACACTTACGATCACCGCCCCCCATCCTTCCCTCTCCCTCCATGTTCCTCCCTTCTCTTACTTTTTAAAACAGCAGTATTTCACCCTGAATTTAATCACCTAAGTGAAATCCATGCATCAAAGCTAGGCAACAGGAGTCACGGCGGGACTCCTTCCTTGAGACACCATTTCTCTGTGTTTTCTCAACAATGCAGGGTCTTTCCTTCAGCACCGTGGAGTAAGCGTCACTGCAGTGAAAGTCCTGACTCACTTGGGGTCTAGCAGGCACCCTTAGTGGTCACAGATCAACATAAATGATCAGTGAAGCAATTACTCTTCATTGACTTTAGCCTTAATAGATTGAACCACGGTCTTTTCAGTCTTGATGCTAAGAACAAAACAGTTTCAAGGGTTCTAGAATAACCCTGGGCTTGGAAGGCAGACCTGCTCCTGGAAAGCCCGCCATCCTCCACTCTCCTCCTGCCACCTCTGAACAGGGAACAATAAGAACCATTCCTTACACATGGGTTTCATTGTTAATTTCACATCCATGTAAAAACCAATGGACAAAACAAAGAGTTGCCGTTTATGAGATTTTGTGGTATAAAACTACAAATGGCTCTTGAGTTTTCCTGTTTCGCCTTCACTGAAAGCAAACTAAATTAGATGAGGTATAATTCTCCCCATAAACTGGAAAAAGTTTATTTTATTTTTTTATTTTTTATTTTTTTTTCTTTTAAGACAGAGTTTCTTTGTATAGTCCTGGCTGTCCTGGAACTCTCTCTCTGTAGACCAGGCTGGCCTGTAAATCAGAGATCCTCCTGCCTCTGCCTCCTAAGTGCTGAGATTAAAGGCATACACCACCAGTATATGGCTGAAAGCAATTTAAAAACAGGAGAAATTAAATTGGATCTAGGATCTCTTGGAGTTTTGGTTACAATTTACATGCAGTATACTTGCAACACTGCCTGCTTGTTGAAAAACAGAATCTGTAGCTAATTTGATTTGCTTGGTTTTCTGAACTTTGGAAAACTGTTTACTCTTTCTGGACTTGGGTCCCTTATTACAAACCAGACATGATCTTTAGATCTCACAGAAGCTGTTGTCAAGACCTTAAAAAGTAAACACAGGGGAAGTACTTGGCCCACTTAGGAACCCCTTCAGGGTCTCCTGGCATGGCACTTCCATGGATATTGGTTCTCCCTACCAGTCACCCTGGAATTACAAGAAACTATTTGTAAGTTTAATAGCCATCTGGTTGGTCAATTCCTACAGAAAATGTATATTGTCCAGAGAAGGGCTGTGGTAAGTAACTAAATTTGGAATCACAAGGCTCCATTTCCACACACAACGGCTCATGCTGTATGAACTTGTGCTTAGGTGAGCACCTCCTGTCAGCTGACAAGGTAGGATGGCCCACTCAACCTTCAGTCACCAGCCCCTTAGCTCAGTGGTGTCTCAGAGGCTGGTGACATGCCTGCGAAGAAAGGAGAGGGGGAAGCAAATGAGGTGGTGGAGGATCTTCAGTGTGACTCATTTACGCAGTGTGGTCACGTGGGTGCCCGTCACCATGAGCTCTGTTCAAGGGGTGTGGCTAACAGAGCACCGCATCCTTGTCTGTGATGTTTTCTTTTTCCAACTGCAAATTTCCTTAGTCTTCCAGCTTGGAAAATATCAAAGCCAATGGAGATGACACACAGCGGAAATGGGCACCCCCACCTCACTGACAGTTCTGCTGATCTCAGCCTAGGATGATTTAACTGGCATATACCTCACCTGAGGCTAAAGATGGTGGACTCAGCACCTGAGAGAAAATGGTAAGCAAGGACACAAAGCTGATTCAGATAGCATCTGTTCATGGATGTATTACTAAAACAGGGAGGAGGTGTGGTTGAAACTAGGACATGGAAACACGCAAACTGGTTAAGACCACTAACCACCAAGATGGTGACCAATCTGCCATGGGTTATCCAAACTCTCACTATACTTCACTGAATATTGCTACAACAGTCAGACTTCTGCTGGAGGGAGCTACAGTACAAGACTGGGTGTATTTTGCGCTGTGTGTAAAAAGTAACACATGCACTGACAGTTTCCGGCCCCCTGTATGCATTCCTCAAGCCTTTCCCTCAAAAAGCATGCAGTCAGCTTCTATCTCTCTTTCACTTCAGAACCAGTCAAGTATAGTTTCTAGCTAACACTGTGGTTCTCAACCTGTGGGTAGCGACCCCTTTATGTATGTGTATCAAATGGCTCTTTCACAGGGATCCTATCAGATATTTACATTATGTTAGTAACTAGCAAATTTGCAGTTATGAAGTAGCAACCTCATATAGTTATTGAGGTAGCAATAACTTTATGGCTGGGGGTCACCACAACATGGGGAACTGAGTTAAAAGGTCACAGCGTTAGGAAGGTTGAGAACCACTGCTCTCACAGGAAGGGAGGACCAACCCAACTTCTGAAACATGTGGGTGGCCAACAGCTCAAGAGAATTTATTTGTGGATATGTGTTGACTTACACAGTGCTACAGTCAGTAGACTGTTTAGAAGTACTGTGGAGCCAACAGCATGTTCTCTTCTTAAAATGTATTTATACATACATGTGTGTCTCTGTGAGTGCATGCTGCATGTGCCCAGAAGCAGATGTCGGAGCCTCTGGAACTAGAGTTATAGGAAGTTGTGGGTCACCAGATGTCGGGGCTAGGAACTGAACCCTGGTCCTCTAGAAGGGCAGCAAGTTCTCTCAACCTCTGAAACATCTCTCCAGCTGCAATAGGATGTTTTCTTAAATGGATTAATCTACTTAGGCAGTGCAACTATTTTGGGGGCAAAGCAGACTCCATACATGTGCTGTCCCTTGATATGGGGCATGCACATGGGCACATGAGAGTTACAGACTTCAGCTTTCACAGGCCTCCGGGGCTGATATTTTTCTGAGGGATTCCCCTCGCCTTTTATTGCAAGAGTTCAGTTTAATTGCTCTACAGAGTATTAAATCATATCCAGGGGAGGCCATTGTTCTGGTCTGAGCTCCTGGATTAGCCTCCAGCCAACCAGGCCAACCCAGAGTGCAGTCGTTCCTGTGAGGTGACACTAATCCATCTGAACTTTGAGTAGGCCAGCTTTCCATAAAACAGGAGACTTACCAACCAATCAAAAAGAGAGCAGTTCTCCCTGACCCTCAGGATGAGAGTCTCTGCTTAGCCCTGTAAGGGAAGTAACTGCACCAATCTGTTTTTATGTCCCTCTTGCCCTGCGCAGTCCTCTTCTCCCCACAGAATGAACCTCCGCATACCACCAGAACAAGTTGTTGTCTGCAGAATGGGTTGCCATGCCACCTTAGGATCGCTAGTAAACGCCGATTGGACCTTTCAGGGTTTTATAGCTCTACTCTTTATCTGTGGTGCTCTGTTTTCTGGGAGGCTGGCCCCTCGTGAACGTGTTTAGTTATTCAGTTATTCAGGAAAGCACACAGATGACTAATTTGAAGAACTGTTCTTCTTTCTTCCTCTTCCTGATGAGGAGTTTCTGTGTGCGGAAATCCTTAGGAGCTGACCACGGGCAGGGCTGGGCTGTGCAGAGCGCAAGCATGGCGGTAACTGTGACCGTTTAAGCATTTTAGTGGAGTGCACTAGAATGCACTAGAATGCACAAAACACTAGTGTGTAAGCTGCGCAGTCTGGACTCCACTGTCTTTTTCACTGACTTCCTCTCATTTTTTTTTTTTTTATTGTGATTACTGATCGGTCACATGTTTTTGACCTTGTCTTCACACAGTGCTTTAAAAAATACATAGATAGGGATTACTAACAGAAAGAAAGGGAAAAATGAATCAAGGGAGAAGAAAGTTTCAACACAGCCTCTGAGATGCAGTCAGATGTTTTGTGGCATAACTGCAGGGGCGCACAGTGGCAAAAAGCTTGCAGTGCTTGCTAAGTTTGAGCACCGCTGGGTGAATATGCCACTGCGCTATGCTGAGGGCTCGTTACTCTCGATGGTCTGAGCGGATGGTCCCAGCTCTTTCAGGAAGGGAGGCTCCGGCACAGTGTGGATGGCAGGCTGCTCTGCAGTGTGTGGTGGTCCTTCTGCTGTTCTTTAAGTTGAGGAACAAAAAGGAATGTCCCAAAGCCGCTATTTAGTGATCCTTTGAAATGAGTTTCTGTTTCACAAGCTCCCCTAGCCACCTTAACCCACATGCCTCACCCCGTACACAGGCTCCATAAATGAGGGAATTTATAGGTTATTTGGAAGAAAAAGGGCAGGGTGCTTAAACTTTAAAAAATGTCACTGTACTTAACTGTTAATGAAGTGTTGGGTGGAGGGGCCTCCAGCTCCTCTGCTGCTAACAGCTGGCAGCCCTCATTTGCATGCCCAGGGCACACATTAGTCCTAACCATTGGCTGCTCTGCAGAAAAGCATGGCCCCGTAATACTGTTCATCCTGCTGGGTTATTTAGCAAAGTCTTTCTTCACAGCACACACAGGCCTCCATTTCAGGCCAAGCTGATTACCCCAGATTCCTAATTAGTGCTAATTAAAGCTTTAATGGATAGCAGCCAGAGTTTAAGAGCATGCCACCTCCTTTTAAAGACCCATTGCTGGTTCTGTGCAGAAATGAGCCAGGCCTGGGACTTCCTATGGTGTGGCCCAAGCTCCTGGATACGCTGGCACACCACATGCAGACCCTGCCTGGGGAGCTGGAGCCTCTCCACCGTGTTTTCACAAGGGACACAGGCTGCTTGCTCCAATCCCTGGATGTCTACTGACGCCATGGGCGTTTTTAGAGGGGGACATCTTTCAGTTCTCCCAACAAGGCTAATTTCCCCCCTCTTGTCATGGCTTGGGAAGCAGACAAAATATTTAAGGAAGGTGTTCCAAGGAACCCAGGAAGCTTTTGTTAGGATCAAAAAACACTCTCATATTGATCCTGCTGCAGAGAATAACTCAGAACATTCCTCATAAGTAGACCCCAAAGTCAACAGTTTAAGTCCACATTTTTCTTATGTACTTCCCATAATGTGCAAGCTGAGTCATCCTTAATGTGACAGACAGTGTCGTGAATGTTCATAATACAGAAGAAAGGAGGGACGATCTGGGATTTAGCATGAACACACGGATGCCTGAGGACACGATGCTCAAGTTCAGGAAGTTGTGAAGCGCCACCGTGGGTGCTGGAAACGGCACGTGTACTGTGTTAGAGCAGTGGGTGCTCTTAGCACCAAGGCATCTCTCCAGCCCCAGAGCTGGGATTTTAAATACATCTTTTTAGTACATTCTATGCTGGGTGTTGTTTTGTTTTTTTCCCCTTTCCTTGCAGCCAGACTGATCTCAATCTTAGCATCCTTATGTAGATCAGGATGATCAGAATTTCTGATCCCTCTGCCCCCACCTCCATGCTGAACTTACCAGAACACACCACCATGCCCAGATTGTGTGGTGCTGGGGAATCAAACCCAGGGCTTTGTGCATGCTTGGCAAGCACTCTGCTCACAGTCGCTTAAGTTCCCACAGCCACACGTGGCAGCTGGGCCTGTGAAGACTACCAAAACAGAACTTTTCTCCCTTCAAGAATGTCCCTTCTACTGTGCTGTTTTTGCTGCTGAAAAGGATTTTGTTTGGAAATGCTGAGACTGACATGGTGGTCAGACTGCAAGGATGTGAACAAAGAGGTGAACAGCCACATGCTGGAGGAGGAGACAGGGAGCCCAGGCACGGGAAGGGGGGAGGGCTGAGGACGAGGCTGGGCATACCCACACTTCCTCAGAGCAAAGGCAGCCCTCCAAATTATCCCAGAGAGAGAAAATTTCCACGCTTTTTAAAAAGGCTTAACACCTTATATTTGTCACATTTTTGAAGAATATTTGGGGTACAAATATAAAAATAAAAAAAATATATTTCCCCCATGTGTGTTGTGTATGTGTGTGGTACAAGTTCAACAGCGTGCCTGTGCCTGTGCTCATGTTGAGGCCAGAGTGAGTACCAGGTGTTCTCTCTCCTCGGCGCTCTGCCTCACTTAGACCTGTCTTTAACTGGCTCTGTCTGGCTTGCCTTCTCAGCCTGTTGTGCTGGCCAGAGCACCCTTGGGATCTGCCTTTGCTCCATTGCTGGGGTCACCAGCATGTGTAGCCACGCTCAGCTTTTTACATGGGTGCTGGGATTTGAACTAACACCCTCCTGCTTTCATGAAGCCACGTCCCTAGCCCCAAAAGATTCCTTTCATAATGAAAAGCATATTATTTATTTGTTTGTTTAGCTATTTTGCAAAAAAAAAAAAAAAAAGTGTTTTCTTTCATAGCTGACACAGTGGCACAATCTTACCATGTCATGAGTGTAAGGCCAACCAGGGACACAAGGGTCCCTGACTCAAACCTCCAAGAGCAGCAAAGAAGAACAAACAACAGCCAAGCACAGCGGCATGCCTTCCGACCCGGCTGAAGTACATGGGGTACAGAAAGCCGTCGGCGCGGGCGTGGCACTTGTGCCTGGGTGCAACAAGAAGGAGCTGATCCATTCTTCTACTGAGGGACACTTAGGCTGTTTCCATGATCTGGCTATTATGAATAAGGCTGCTATGAACATGGTTGAGCAAAGCTTCTTGTTGTGTGCTGGAGCATCTTCTGGGTATATTCCAAGGAGTGGAATAGCTGGGTCTTGAGGAAGCCCTATTCCCAGTTTTCTGAGATAGCACCAGATAGATTTCCAAAGTGGCTGTACTAGTTTGCATTCCCACCAGCAATGAAGGAGTGTTCCTCTCTCCCCACATGGTACATATACACTATGGAATACTACTCAGCTATTAAAAACAAGGAATTCCCGAAATTTGTGGATAAATGGATTGAGCTAGAAATGATCATAATGAGTGAGTTAACCCAGAAGCAGAAAGACTCAAACGGTATATACTCACTTTTATCTGCATACTAGCCCAAGGGGTATGTCCCACGGAAGCCTTCACTTACCAGGAAACTGGGACTGAGGGGAGGACATCCTATTGGGACTCTAGATGAGAGAAGCATGGGAAAATAGCAAAGTAGAAGGATCCAGAGGGTCCTAGAAACCTACAAGTAGAACATTATGATAGGCAGATTTGGGCCCAGGGGTCCCACTCAAACTAAGGCACCAGCCAAGGACAATACAGGCGGTAAAATTTAAACCCCTACCCAGATCTAGCCAATGGTCAGAACAGTCTCCACACTTGAGTGGCGAGTGGGATATGACTTTCTCACGTACTCTAGTGCCTCACATTTGACCATGTCCCCTGGAGGGGGAGACCTGGTGGCACTCAGAGGAAGGACAGCAGGTTACCGAGAAGAGACTTTATACCCTATGAGCATATACAGGGGGAGGCAATCCCCCTCAGAACAGTCATAGGGGAGGGGAATAAGGGGAAAATGGGAGGGAAGGAAGAATGGGAGGATACAAGGGATGGGCTAACCATTGAGATGTAACAAGAATAAATTAATAAAAAAAATTGTAATTACTAGCTGGAAAAAAAAATAAAAAAAGAAGGAGCTGAAACTGAATTTCGAATTGCCCACAAACTATGTTATCAGCAGGAACTCCGGGGCTGCAGAGATACTGGGCGAGACGCCTGCTGTGCAAGTACCGAGGATGTGAGCTCAGCTCCTCAGCACCCATGGAAAAGCTGCCTGTAGTGCCATTTGGTAGGGGAGACAGCCAGATCCCAGGGGTTTGCTAGCCCAGCTGAACCGCCACCCAGTCTCTCAGTGAGAGACTCTGCCAAGAACAGTGTTGAGAAAGACACCTGACACTTCCCTGCAGTGATGGACACTTCCTTGTAGTAACCAGGGACTGTGAGCTAAAATAAACCCTTTCTCCTCTAAGTCTCTTCGCTGGGTTGTTTATCACAACAATGGGGACTGAAACCAGGACAGGGACGACGACAAAGGTGTCAGCAAGGCTTGAGGTGAAAGTTACAACAAACAAGCAAACAGACTTGAAAAGCCAATTAAGACATCTCTGCTTTTTTACCTCTGTAACTGACAACAGGAGTTTGCTGGCTATTCACACCTCCTGTGGCCCTCAGGGCACAATGTGAGATTTGGCAGAGGAATTCATTCGTCTTCATGGGATGCCTGGGAAAGCCCAGGGAGGAAGCAATGAAGCCCCTCTTGCCCCATCCTGGCCTGTGATTGGCATGGGTGGCATTTCCAACCCCTGCCGCAGAATTATACTGCCAGTCCTGGCCTTGTTTATGAATTTAACCAGCCTTTCTTCAAGTCTGCATCATTCTCTGGGAGGACGTAAGGAATTTTGAGGATACTGGGGAGCCATTTAGTGAGTAATTCACTGAAAGGAATCCTGGTGTCTTTGAAGGAATGGGAGTTGGTGTCCTCATCAGGCCTAATGGGATGGAGGGAGCTCACTACAGAACAGCTTACATGGTTTGGTTTTGTTTTTAAAACTTTTTCTAACTATGCAGTTCATTAAGAAGAGGGAAACTCTATAATGCCAGAAAAGGTCTTAATTTCTGGATGGTGATGTCAGCGAGCTCTTCCCTAAGGCCTGGCTTATCTTTGCTCTGAATGAGAAGGTCACACGTGAAGGCAGCTTCGTAGGTTTGGCCACCTGAGGGACACCAAGGATGCACAGTGGTCCGCTTTCCTTCTGCACAAGAAACCCTTTGCTCTTTGTCAGAGCCCAGTTCAAAGCCATAACTCCCCCTACCTCCTGCCTAGTTCAAATCTTCAGCAAGAGATGCTCAGATCATTGGTAGAACCTTCTGGACACTTCATTACTCTTAAACTCAAGCAAATGTGTTCCATTTCATTTCTGATCTGTGACTGGCTCACTCTGAAGGACACTGTCTCAGTTCTTCTCAGTGAGGTGCCAGAGACGGAAACCCACACCCACCCAGCAGCCTCTCTCAGCTTCCGTTTTAGCTGTAAAGTGGGAGAACGCTGATCGCTCATTTATTTCAGTCAGTTCTGAAAGAACATGAAGTGGCTCTCCAGGACACCAGAAAACAGAATGACTGCCAAGGGGAGAAGGAGAAGTAAGACAAAGGAGGGTTGGGAACAGAGCATTCGAGCAGGGACAGGGCTGAAATCACAGAGGTCAGAAGTGCCTACTGTGAACGTGCGTGAACATACTGTGAACATGTGTGGTCACGCACTAGGCGTGGCAATGCAGACCTGTCACCTTAGCACTTGCAAAATGTCGGCAGGAAAATCAGTACAAAGTCATTCTTGGCTACATAGGGTGCTTGCGCTCAGTGCTGCCCTCCACCCTCCAAAACAGAAAGTGTTCCTGAAAATATTTGTAAATTGGACAGTTCTGAATAAATTTAAGAAGCTGCTGCTGGTACTTTTGGCAGCTCCTGAGATGCCACCGTGCACAGGGCAACAAAACAGCGTTCAGAGACAGCTTATTGTCCAAGACCTGAGGATGTGGAGGTCAGTTAGGAGGGGCTCTGCTCCATTTCCTGCTGATAGCTGGGCATGGGAGCCTAAGGAAGGCCCACAAGATCCTCCAGCACATGACTGGATGCGCACTGTAAATAAGATGAGGCTCAAAGCACAGAAAGATGACGGGTGGACCAGGGCAACACACTACGTCCTGAACATCATGAACAACGTATGCCCATCGCTCCTAAGTAGACCTAACGCGGCACTGAGGCTAGAGAGAGCTCACCAACCCAGGAGGTGCCTGTGGGTAGCCTTTACCATTTGCCATTCTTCCTTGGCCCCACTCTTCTCAAAAAGGGCAGAAGAGGATTCACTTCCACCACACACAGAAGTCTTTCCTACCACACCAATTTGTTTATACCTGAATCCAGCTCAGGTCCCACTTTCTTACAGACTAAAGGCCCTGAAAACACACATAGGGCCCCTCTAGCCTGCAGAGCCCCGACTGGCATGCTAATATAACCAGAGCACTACTTACGTGAAGGATTTTAACTGGCGCAAGCACAGATGCAGCCTCAGAAACGCAGAAGATGGTGGCTGCTAGCCATTTTAGCTGCAAATCACGGCTAAGAGTTTACTATGAGGCCAACTCCTTCACATAGGCCCTATTAAAAAAATAATTGCCATCTGCCAGACTCCCTTCTATTTTTTTTATTAAACTGTCATTAATTACTGGTAACAACAAATTTCATTTAGTTTTTATTGAATAATTATAAAATAAACAGGGGCGGACATCAAGCTTCTTGCCTCGCTGAAGGCAGAGATTCTTTATAATGCTACGATCCAAAGGCGGCCTCGATAAGCCACCCATTCCATTTACTATGATAATTATAATTCTCAAAGCTCATCCTTCCTTGGTTAACAAGTATCTTCTTTCAGCTTAGCTCAGCCTGACTTCAACATGGGTCATTAAACAGAGACCCCATCTCTGCCTGTGGTAACAATGGATCTTTTGTGGGTTATTGCATAATTCACTGAGGTTGTTGCATAATTTGATCACTACTAGGTCTTAAAGTTTTCATATTCCATTTCATATTACAATGATAACAATATATCATTGTAGAGTAATTAAGAGTAGAGCAGGTTTTAATGTTCTGATTGGAATAGGTTTACTGTCTGAAGAAGGTGAAGTGCAAAGTTTTACTGATGCTTTTCAACTACAACGTTTAGGTTAAAACATTTGAAACAAGCCATTAATTTAATAACGTGTTCATCCACAACAAATCATAACTCATTTCTTTTTACTGCAAAAGTAATTGAGTAATGAATAATGAAAATCATCCCACTGAAAAGGGCAGTAAATATGTTGACTTTATTATTAATACTCAATTTTGGTTAATAAGGCAGCTATTAAATTTGAGACAGGATGGATCTAATTTATTGACTACTCAAGATAACAGTGAAATATTACCTAGTAAATACCTGGGTTCTTACAAGAGAAGATGTGATTCTAAAACAATGAAATGAATCCAACTGAGGTCAACTGAGGTGCCAACTCTCACTGAGAACTCTCTGACCTTAACCCACTTATTCCTGTGCCTCACAAGTAGCTTAATTTAAAATGGGTGCATGTGCACACACACAGGGTCACAGGAGACAGCCACACACCTCATATCTTTGTGCTATGATGAGCTGTCGTTCTCTAGGGAATGAGTTTATGACAGTGAAACCTTGAAAGGACAGGACATCCAAAGGAAGGCTTGCTGCTGGCATCTCAGATGCAACACTTAGTGACAAGTTAAAAAGAGGGGAAAAAACCCAACTCTCATTAATGGTAAAAGGGAATAGAGCAAGGTGTTTCTTGCTCTACCCCTGTAAACAGGATTACAGCAGATTCTCCTTACTCAGGACAAGTGTGGAGCAGAGTGCAAGAAGCCTGAAGCACTGCTCCGGAAAAAAAAGAGCCAGCTTCCTATGAGCTCTGGTCAGGCCACCAAAGCTTGTTTACTTTCCATGTTTCTGCCTGTGGAGACACTGCTGGCTCCCAGAAGGTGTGGCCAGCTGCCGAGTGACTAGCACTGGAGAAAGCTGGTCTAATGCTTGAGTTTTCTCTCTAAGGCTTATTACTACCCTTTCGTGCTTCCAGACACAAGACAAAATCTGAGATTAGGTTTAGGGAACATTTAACCAAAAGTCAACAAAAAGCAAAAAGTGGCAGCAAATAGATCTAGGAGAAGTCTCCTGTTGCTTGTAGGCGAGCTGAAACCAGAGGACAGAACCTTACCTTCTCTGATCTCAAGCCGTGGGCCTGCTCGTGTTAACAAATGACCACAAATGCTTCAAGTAACGGTTCTGGGGTTATGCATGGATTTTTTTTTTTTTTTTTTTTTAGCCAGAAGGCAAATTTGCAAATGTCCAGTCTACAGATAATGTGGACTGCCTGGGCTTTACACTGTCAGCTCCACTAGTCACGTGTCTATGCACTACACTTGCTTTTGCATGCAATTTTTCTCACTTAGGGACCATCTCAGCCTAGCATATGTCCTTCATATAGCAGGAAGCACTAGAACATATACTCATTATTCAACTAATCATAAATTAATCTCAAGAAACCACTAACTTCTACAACTGTACTAGACATCAAAGCTTCAAATAATATGTGTTTGGGGACATTTCAATAGCTGGCCCAATATTTTCTTATTTGCATGTTGCTGAGAAGAGCTTAATTTAACTAAGAGGGGCACTGTATAATGCCCTAAGTTTGTGAATAGCTCAAAAGTGACAGTGTCATTTGCTTGACCTTCATAGGATGAGTAGTCACAGCCTAACATGAGTGGCTGCGGCATTTCCACAGAAGAAAGTTGCAATTCACTGGAAAGTATTCAGTGGCTGCCCTTGGAGCTGGCCCGCAGGTCACCAACACACCACCCACAGAGTGACATTTCATACAATGATTCAGATTTCCAGATTCTCTGGAGAAGCATCAGTTCTTGTACTAGTGGCGGAGACTCCGACACAGTGAGGGCAAGGAGCTGAAGAGCAGCATCCTCCTGTATCTTACAGAAGGCCTCTGGGCCCTTGTGATCACACTCTATTATTCGGGAGCGTAGCCAGGTTCCCTGATTTACGTCATTGGCCTGATCCTCCTAAACATTTGAGCATTCTTCCCTAGGTCTAGTCATATGATATTTTAAAAATGTTTTATTTCTATTTCATGTGCATTGGTGTTTTGTCTGCATGTTTGTTTGTGTGAGGGTATTGGATCTCATGGAATTACAGACAATTAGGAGCTGCCACGTGGGTGCTGGGAACTGAATATGGATCCTCTGGAAGAGCAGCCAGCATGCTTAGCCGCTGAGTTATCTCTCCAGCCCCAGTCACACAACATTTTAACCGTGATTCCTTAACAAGCAATTAGCTGTCTACTAGGTGGGAGGCAGTATGGCTCTGTCACAACAGCTTAAGAGGCCTGGTCGAATCTTGAGACCCTGACAGAAGAAAAAAACATCAAAAACAAAGCCAACCAACTGAGCAGAAGCCATCATGGAGGAAATGGTGGGGTTTTCAAATAAATCAAGGGACCTTGGGGTGGTCAGGGGCGAGACTCACCCCCAGGCAGCTGCACTGTAGGGAGGTGCTGCCCTGTGAGGGAGGCGCTACACCAGTGTGAGCTGAGGAAACAGAAGGCTCTTCCCTCCAATGACTAGTTCTGGAAAGAAGCAACTTGCCTTGACGTAGGCTTTGGGGGTGGGGCAGGGCATTACAAGTTTTAGGTCAGCTACAGGGAGCCCTCTGATGTTTTGTATGCCTTCTTTTAAAATGTACTGAGGTTTTCTGTGCACTGTGAACGGTTTCATCTAACTCTTCAGACTCATCTGCTCCCCAAACACGTATACAGGTGTCCGTGTCACTGTCCTGACCGGCAGCATTTATTCACATCCTCTGTCTGTTCTAGGGCACTCCTGGAGATGGAGGGGTTTACAGTAGCAAGGATGCTTTCTTATTCAAGCCATCGCCTCCCAAGGGAAGGCAGGGAGGCTCCAGACTTCATATGCTGGGGCCCAGCTAAGAAACCTTTTAAAAGCTCTTTTCTGATTCTGGAGCCCTTCCTAGCAAAGAATTCCTTTGCTTAAGCATTTGGACAATGGGCAGCATAGGGACGGAAAAGCGGTGACCAGCAGAAGGAACAGCTTGTGCAGCCAAAGCGGGTCTTCTAGTAGAAGGGTAGCACTGATTTGCATCTCTCCCAAACAAAGTAAGGAGAAGTGGGGCAGTTCTCTTCCACAGCTAGGATACATCTGCTACAACAGCAACAACAACAACAACAACAACAACAACAACAACAACAACAACACCCCTTCATCAATACAGACTGTTTTACCTGCAGAAAGGGTGACGTGCATAATGTATAATGAGCTTAGATTATCCAGGATCTGTGGTCTTAACACACAGCCTGCAGGGAATTCAAGGGACAGAGGAGCTCGGAACAGAGACTAGTCATGCACTTACCACACCAGCTCTCTGCAGACACTCCACTATGACATTGCACGCTCGCTGGTGGGAAGCCCAAAGGTACCTTCTAAGCAGAAGTGGAATCTGAGAAGAGTGTGTCAGGATCCTCACACGGTAGGACCTCTATAAAGGTCCTGATCGCCAGGGTAAAAGTTGTTTTCACTCACGGGCATACCAAGCATTTTATCCCTCCTAAAGACGTCACAGGCAGTGGTGGCAGGCACCAATGCTATCTACCAGATATTTCTTGCTTTTTTTTTTTTTTTTTTTTTCTTGGCACATGATGGAGCAGCACTTCTTTATTCCCCTTGAGATTAGATTTGGCATGTGGCTTGGTTTGGCCAGTAACACGCACATGCTAACAATGTTTCTTCCTGACACGGGTTCTAGAACATGGGTTTCACAGGCAAGGTTTTTTGTTGTTTGTTTTGGTTTTGTTTTCTATTTTTTTGAGACAAGGTTTCTCTGTGTAGCCTTGGCAGTTCTAGAACTGGCTCTTTAGACTAGCGTGGCCTCAAACTCACAGAGATCTGCCTTCTGAGTGCTGGGATTAAAGGTGTGTGCCACCCCAGCCAAGGACAATACATGTAGTAAACATCGAACCCCTACCCAGATCTAGCCAATAGACAGGACATTCTCCACAGTTGAGTGGAGAGTGGGGACTGACTTTCACATGAACTCTGATGCCCCATATCTGACCATGTCCTTTGGATGGGATGGCCTGGTAGCACTCAGAGGAAGGATAGCAGGCTACCAAGAAGAGACTTAGTACCCTATGAGCATATACAGGGGGAGGAAGTGCCCCTCAGTCACAGTCATAGGAGAGGGGAGTAAGGGGAAAATGAGAAGGATGGAGGAATGGGAGGATACAAGGGATGGGCTAACAATTGAGATGTAATATGAATAAATTAACAAGATACATTTTAAAAAAGGTGTGTGCCACCACCTCCAGGCACAGGCAAGGTTCTTGAGTGGCTGCAATGAGTGGGGCATCTTCAAATGAGCTCTGTGGCTCATAAAAAGCAGTAACCAAACTCTTGTCCTTGAGATCTAGAAGTCATTGCTACTGCAGTATTGGCAAAAGCATCTGGACAGCATCAAGGTTGCAAAAATTTTTAGTTTTTTTTTTTTTTTTTTTCATTTTTAGTTTACCTTAAAAAAAAATCCCACCGACTCTTCATTCTTCAGATCAAATACTATTTTTATCAGCACTCCAGGCAACATTTCCCTCTGTGTGTGAGTGCCAATTCCAAGCATAGGAAGGCCCCAGAATCATCCACCACTTGGTCATTCTATTTTCCTATACTTGTTAACAGTACTTCAATGAGGGGCTCGAGAGCCCTCTGAAGGGCAGGGGTCACAAGGTCGGCATCTCTGCACTATCATCAGCAAAGGAAGAAGTCAGCAGCTTACAGAGTGTAGTGGCTGAGGAAGAGAGCTGCCCATATTCTATAGCCCATGGATGCTGTGTTATTGATCCAACAGGAAACACTGGGCAAGCCCTGCTGTACAGAGCATAATGGGAATCTGAGAACAGACTTGTTAGCAGCCACGTGGCTACTCCATTAAGAGGAGCGGTGGCAACTTTTGCCAACTATGAAAATGTCCAGTTTTCTGTCCAAACTGACTATAGGTAACCTGTTCGCTGAGGGAGCAGAACCCGACAACAGGAGAGTGGTGACTTAAGGAGCAGAGAGCAGCCAGTGGGGCTTAAAGTGAAGTTCAGGAAGCTTGCACTGCAGTACTGTGAAATGTGAGGAATGGCAAAGACATGGCCTGGAGAGGAATGCCTGAGCCTGGCTCAGGGCTCGTTAGTGAGCCCTGTCTAGCCATGGCCCCTGTAAAGTCGGCCGGCCAGCCGGCCTGAGGATTCCACTTTCGCAGGCATACAGAGCTAGGATTTTTTAAAGCAGCCGGACTGACTACAGGACAACTGCTCAGTAAGATGAGGGGTAGTGCTGAGACAGAGGCAAGCGACTTCAAATGCTAACCAAGGTGGAGGAGCCTACCTCATCGGCGCAGGCTTTAAGTTTATAGTTTGCACAATTACAATTTTTGAACATGGGGTAGGGATCTATTTTGTATCTGGAAGTTATGAATAGGAACTGAAGTTGGAAATTTTGGGGAGCTAACTTTAGTAAGGGATAAAGAACATAGTTTTCTCACTGTCCAATTGGTGATATGTTAAAAAACAAACAAGCAGCCATTTAATTTTTCCAAAAGTAAATGAAGTATGCCTGTCAATCACACCATAAGCACTTGAGTGAGACGTTTTGTCATTGATATATAACTAACCGAGCAAGGAGGCCACACTCTGTGATGAGGAGACAGCTTTGAAGTAGTTAAAGAGAACACTAGTCAACTGACTCAAGCAGAACTAAGTAGAAATAGACTCAACTGTTATCATACTATTAAGGAAGAGGCCCACAGAGGAAAGTCACTCCTGTTCCTGACAGGTGACGACAGAGGCTGTCCTATCCCACCCCACGTAACTGCTGCTCACACAGTCCAAGCAATGGGATGCCTAACAAGTGTGAACGCCTTAAAAGACGCTCTCTCATGTTGGAGGGACTGCAAAGGCCTCCGGCCTCCAGCTCCTTACTGTACAGACACTCAGTGTGTTTAGTGTGCTGAGACCTCGGCCTCATTTGGTAACCAGTGCCTCTTGGGGCACAAAATTATGTACGTCGTTAAAACTTCATCAAGTAATAATTTTACTATGATTGTTCACATAAATAACAGCAATAAATAAGTACAGAGTGATAGATCTGTTTTTGTTCTCTCCAGAGAGCCACAGCTGAGCTTTGATCTGTGAAGTCGGGACACTATTCCCATTGCTGAATGCTGCTCAATTTCACGTTTCGCTTTAGAGTTAGCACATTCCTAGCTGACAAACTGTGTGGACAAGGTCTCACAGAGGAGTGAGGTGTAAGTGAGCAGGTATCACACGGCCAGGCAGGTACGTTTCTGCCTTCTGTTGTTTTCTTCCTGACAAGAGAAGGAAAAACTATTCTTGTGAAAATGAATTGAGTTCTGTTCAGACGGGGAAAAAGAGGCACGCAAGGCACCTCTCTACAGGAAGGTCCTTCAGCAGACAAGTTAGCAGCAGACTTTTTCATTTGACCAATGTTCGTCCTCACCTTTCTGCCAACAACAAAGGTATCGTCTACTAAGATATACTGCCATAATATGATTGCAGGGAAAATATATGGTGTAATATAGAGCAGCAGTCTAAATACCTGTAAGTGGAAAAAGACATAAACGACCATTTTAATTACTTTCCTCATGTAAAACGCAGCTGTAGTAATGTTGGCAGGTCTCACCTGCCCTGTTTTAAATCTGTGACATGAAATCATGCCACTTAATTAACTCTTAATGCACAAAAATATTTTTATTTACTTTTATGGAATATCAGCATTTAAAGCTTTCTATTTATGTGTGTAAGTGCTTTATAAATTACTTGAAATATTAAAAAAAAAACCAACCCTGACTACTACTAATCAGCAGTTATAAATACCAGTTCCAATTTCATTAATTAAATGCCTTTTTGGTGGACTCCTGCTGCTGTGTGAACTAGCTCTAGGCTCTGAAAATAATGAGTCCGGACAGAGTCATCTGATCTCACTGTTGGTACAAAACACAGGGAAAAGGCCTTGCCCACAATTCCTCGTCTGTTTACCAGACTGCAGGCAGCCTGACTGCTGGAAGCATTAAGAAGCCTCGGGCCTCCCCCCTCCCCCCTTCAACGGTTTCCAAGTTTCTGCTTTTTATAAGGATTGGCTCACAAAATACGGTATTCTAGCGCCCTCTGCAGGCCGCATGCATAGCGGTCGCTTGCCAGCGTGGCTGTGTATTCCGCAGCTGTGGAGAGGAGGGATCTCATGACTATCAAAACCCCGAGGCAGACCTCCTAAAAAGCCCTAGAAAAGAACTTGTTAGCTCATTCAAAGTCTAAATTTCTTTCTTCAAAGTACATGGCAGGCAGAGAGCGTTAGGGACTATCTTAGTGTTATTCTCATTGTCACCATCCTAACAATTCTTAAGGTCTGGGAAAATCCAGGCTCTGAGTGGTTGGTTCACTCAGAAAATATCACTCACACCATGCCTGAGCTTAGGGCGCCTGGTTAGGGAGAAGAAGAAACTAGAAGTTAATTAGGTGGACGCACCCAAGACTTCCTCAGCCACGTTTTCACACTAATGACGTGGCAACTTAGGAAAACGCAGTGAATTTCTCAAGTGTTTTAAGGAACTTAACATGAATTTTTACAGGGCATTTTATATTGATTTAAATGTTTTAGAGGGGATGCATTTACCACTCTTGCAGAGGGCCTGAGTTCCGTTCCCAGGGCCCATGTCAGGTGGCTCACAACTGCCTATAACTTCAGTTCTAAGAGATCTGACGCTTTCTCCTGGCCCCAGAGGCACCGACACACCTTTGGCATAACACTCACCCAAATACGTACACATAAATAAAAATAAGTATTTTTTAAAAAAGATAACAATGAGGGCATGTCTAGAGATGAGGAAACAAAAGAAGGCAGCACCTCTATCGAGGCAACAGTCCCCAGACCATGCTGTCTGTCACAAAATCTGCTCGCTGACTGGCAAACAACCAACAACTTTTTTGTTTGTTTTCTGAGACCAAATTTGCTATAGCCCAGGTAGCTTCCTGCCACCAAACTGCTGGGATTACAGGTGTGTGCCTCCACAGTTAGTCTGAGAACCTCTCAGAGGACATGCTTTTCAAAACATTTTCAAATCGTCATAAATATTAAAAGGTACTGAGTTATTTTTCTTAATAGTTAGGAGCATTAACTTTTTCTCAACTGTGGGCCTCCCGCTTAGTAAGAAAGCACTCCATCTGTGAGCTGAAAGCATTCGTTTGAAAGGTGGACTGTTTAGCTCAGATGCCATCCGTTATGAGGTTGTTCAGGGTAGGGCATTTATAAACTTCTGGAATCATGAAGAGACCCGCACTTTTACCAGCTCACAAAGGTGAGTGGACACTTCGTCAGTGTCTCACCTGGTAGCCCTCCCTTACACTGGGGGACCTCTCTGCTGAACTATCCTCCCATGATGGTGTGGTCACTTTTCATGCTCTCGCAGGAGACTATAGGGATGTAAAGGGGGCAGGGGTCTGAGGGCAGGACCACGGTGGCAGCTGTGGGCAGCCACCTTTAAGTAGTTTCAGTGGGACCCTGGGGACTCAGGCAACATCCTCACCCAGAGGAGACTCAGTACTATGGACAAGATCCGTATGTCCTCAGGGGAATGGGTCTGAGATTTGGGGCCCAATCAAATGGCACTTCCAAATGAAAACCCCAAATTTAAATGTCGAGCTTCCAAATTTGTTAAATTCAGAAACAAGGGTTCCCAGCAGGACCTGTCAACAGCCCCACTTAGAAGAGGGCAGCTGCTGGCTATGGTGTGGCTGGGCATAGCCCATCCAAAGCATCCCAAGTCAGCCACACGCCATTCATCCAGGCTGGAATCTGGCTGCCAGACAGTCCCCTGCTCAGCTTATCTCCCACTGGGAGGCTGAGGCTGCCTGGAAAGAGTGGCGGCTTCCCAGCAGATGTGGGCTGCTGAGGAATGCCAGTGCAACCCAGGCTTGGCGCCGGCTGCCACGTTTACGGTCAGTCCTCCACTGCTGCCTGCTGCCACTCACTGCTGGCAGTCCTGGCCAGAGGACAGGTGATGAGGATTAGGCGTAGCATTGTGCATATCCTCAGCACAGGGGAGGAAATTAACACCACAGTGACACGATTTAGTGGCTAAGTTTATACTGTAAAAATCCTGCACCAATTTTGAGTACCAGGAGGTCAAGGAAGGTATAAAATGCAACATATCTGGCAGCGATGGGCGAGTCCCCGGTTAATGGATGATGCAGAAAGAAATGGATCAGTTTGGAGAGAAGTGTTGTCTAAGATTCACTCACACGTCACAAATGGGCACAGGAAACTATTTCTGCCTCATGTTTGCTGTGTGGGGTGGACAGTGTGGGACTGACCTCCATTTTCTCCCCTTCAGGAAGGCTCTGATGTGCTGGGTAGGCCTTGGGCCATACTCTGCCCACTCGCCTGCAGCTAATTTCACAACTGGCCTGACAGACAAGTATTCAGAAATGCTACAGACATTTTCTCTTTATAACAAGAGCATAAGAGACATTTTCAGACTCTTGCAGAAGTTTAGGATGGAAGGATTTGCTCTCACGCATGTTCATTTGCCCAGAGTATATTCCTTCAGGAGGGTGTGTGTGTGTGTGTGTGTGTGTCTTCAAATGAGTATTTAGACAGCCATGCCATGCTGTAATGAAGCAAGAGAGAAGTTAATGCTGTTTCAATTTGCTGTCATCCTAAGGTACCTTAAAAAATGGATACCATTAAAAGCTTATAATTTTCATGAATTTAGTAATGTAGTGGGGACATTTCTGGGCAAATATATGTAAACTGCTATATTGGTGTCCATGTCCCACAACAGCAATGACTTCCCCTCTAAGCATAACCCCAGAATTGCCTAGAACAGGACCAGCATCCTCCCTCAGGATGACGGCTAACGATAAAGCAAGCAAGCAAGGTACCTAACGACAAATGCCAGAGCACACATTAAAAGCAGGGCTGTCTTCTTTAATGGCGCCATCCGAGGTGGCTGGATGCGCTGCTAATTTAGTCTCCAAAAACACCTTTGGCATTTTCTCGAAAACAACTATGGCGAGCGGCCAAACTTCTGTGATCAGATTTTTTGAGAACATGGTGTGCAATTCAACCCCAGAATCTCTTGGACTGGAAACCACATGGCTAAAGAAACCTAGACCAAGAAAGTTTAAGCTAAGTGTGGACCTCAGCATGCAGGCAGAATGGAAATTCCCCCTGGAAACCATTTTAAATGTATAGCTGAAAACATTAAAAAGTTTTAATGTAGATGACCAATGTGTGTGTACTGAGACCAGAGGGGGACATGACGTGTCTTGTTCTGTCACTTTCCATCTTATTCCCTCAGGGCAGTGTCTTCTCACTGACCCTGGAAACAGGCTGGTAGCCAGCAAAGCCTGGTGCTCTTTCTTGCCCCTGCCTGTTCTCTTCTCTCACTAGTTCTAAGAGTCTCATTTTGGAATGTTTGTGTTTTGCTGCAAGAGGCAAAATGCTTGTGGCTACATTCAGCTTCTTATGAGTCCTGTGAATCTGAACTCAGGTCCTTCCTTACGTCCCCGCAGCAAGAGCTCTTACACAGTGAGCCGCCTCTGTCTGAAGACAGTTTTAGCCAATGAGGGGATTAGTGACATGTACCTGTAGACACCTCACACGGTTACAGGCCAACATTGTTTTGGCTGTACATAGGTATTTTGGCACATGTGCCTGTTATGCATTATCTGTGGATAGTAAGCTCAGTTCCCATCAGAGGAGACCCTTAACTGTCTTGGCCACTTCCACATCCAGGATCCACTGGTGGCACAGCATTTCTGGTCAACCCTTACTAACAGCTCTGTGTGCTGAGCAAGTTTCCTACAATACTTGGGAAGGTAGTTGTGGCCAGCCTACATGGTCTGCCATGGTCTGTGCCAGTGTGTCTTATTCAGGGTTACTACTGCTGTGATGAAACACCATGACAAGAGAAAGTAATGGGGGGGGAAGGGTTTATTTGGCTTACACTTCCACAGCACTGTTCATTACTGAAGGAAGTTAGGACAGGACCTCAAACAGGGCAGGGACCTGGAGGCCTGAGCTCATCCTGAGGCTGTGCAGGGGTGCTGCTTACTGGCTTCCTCCTCATGGCTTGCTCAACCTACCTTTTTTTTTTTGAAGATTTATATTTATAAATGCTTTATCTACATTTACACTTGCATGATCAGATACCAGATCTCAGTACAGATGGTTGTGAGCCACTATGTGCCTGCTGGGAGCAGAACTCTGGACTTCTGTAAGAGCAGACCTCTCATCTCTCCAGCTCCTCAGCCTGCTTTCTTAAAGAACCCAGGACCACCAGCCCTGGGATGGCACCACCCACAGTGGGCTGGGCTGGGCCCTCCCTCATTAGTCACTAATTAAGGAAATGCCTTACAGGCTTGCCTACAGCCCCATCTTTTGGAGGCATTTTTTTTAAATTGAGGTTCCCTCCTCTCAGATGACTTAAGCTTGTGTTAAGCGGATAGAAAACTGACCAGCATACAGTGAATGCTGAGAATTAAGCAAACACACACATGTGTGATGTCACCACTAAAGCATGAACGGCTGGTCTGGAGACAGTATGGCGTGTGTTAGAGACTCCTTTGTGCCAGCTTATGATGCAGCTCTAGGGGTCCGGAAGATGACAGCTGACAGCATGGTCACATGAGGCTGGGACCAGAGCCCCATGTAAGCCCCATGTAAGTGTGGCCCATGAGCCGATCTGCAAGCTCAGCCTCATGGCTGCTAATCCTTGGGCACTGTAAGAAAGATGGCAGAAGAGAGCCAGTTGGGGTCTGGCTTGCTCTTTCCCCTTGGCCTAAGAAGAGACTAACCTTTCTGGATTCGTATGCTGAGAAGGTAGCTGACGTTCTACTAAGACTCTATAGGGGTCAAGAGACTTTACTAAGAGCCGCCACACACTCAGGATTGCCATCTGCCATCTCCTACATTACCTTGCACACATCACACAGTCCACATAGACTTTGTCAGTGCTGATGAAGACCCCATGTTGCACACAATTTGGTCAGTGACAGTTATATAGGAAAAGCATCAGGGGGCCCATTTTACAGACAAGGATTCTGAGGGCTTGGGTACTACATGATGCTCTCGGGACAAGGAGTTCAAGCATCCTTTTAGCCTGGCGTCCTTCCTAGTGTAACTATGGTACCGGACCATAGGTGATTTGAGATTCAGGCTTAGTGGCCGGAGGCAGCACAGGAAAGGTTTCGAGGCTGGAGAATGTATCCATCCACTTTCTACAGCAACAGCTGCCTTGCAGCCCACATTATTGTGGGTTCTCAGAGGGATGGGGAGGCTCCCCATGGAGAGCCTCATTTTGGAATGGTCCTGTTGCTGCAAGAGGCAAAAACTTGAGCAAAGTTTTCGGTTCAACTGTTTCAGATAAAGTCTTTTAGAAGTCAAGGAGGGCAGGGACAAGATAATAACTAGGAGTCTGATGTCCTCAACATGCCCCACCTCCAAAGTGTAGGAGTTTCTGGTGACTATACAAGGATGACTCACTGCCCTCTCTAGTTCCCCACAATCCCTAGTGGCAGAGGCTAGAGCACTCTCTTGCTCATGTGAAAATCCTCTGTGGAGTTCTCTGTCCCAATGCCTCCACTGAAGTTCTTTCCATGTTTAAGACTGACATTTACAAAGAAGTGCTCACCACTGGGAAAGCCCTTAAACACCACACTTAAGGGGATGTACTGGAACCGTACTGTTGTGTTCTGAAGGCTAGCCTGGCCATTTATCTACACTTTGTGTGACCATGGGCACGCTTAACATCCCTATGCTTTAGCATTTTGTATCTGCAGAATTAAAGTGCTAGCTTCCTTCTAGGATGCTGCAAGTGCTGGACCCCCATGCTGAATCCGCCCACCCCCCACCAGAGGGCTAGTTCACCATGGTGGAACTGGGAATAGTGTGTGGGTGAGCAGCTCTCAGCTCTATTCAAGTCCTCCCAAGTGCTCCTCAGCATCCTAGGAGAAGGTCAGATCCAGTTTTGGAAGCTAGATTGATCATTCAAATCAGTTTCAAGGAATCCCACAATAGAAAAACCTCTCCTGTGATATACTCTTGCTAAAATAAAATAAAAATAGAACCGGCAGAGCCTACTTGCAACCTGAGGTCACACATCGCTTTGCATCAGCATTCTGGTGTATTATTTGAAAAGCTCATTTGTATTTATTTAGCTATGTATTTACTTAGAAGGAACACAGACTCATACTGAATTGTGCCAAGTGATACTTGATTGCTGTACTTAAAATGCTCGGATTATTTTGCATGAATGGGATTTATTTCCTCCTTGTAGCTTTGGGAAGTCTGGCCTATCTGGTTTCAGTTAGGCAACAGTCTGTGGCCAGCATTTTCTGCTACATTTGAACCTGTTGAACAATGAGAGGTAAGAACTCTCCACTGGCAGCCAGCTTAAGCCTAATGTAGATATAAACACATTTAATGGCACTTTACTTAGGTGCAGCTTTATTATTCTTAGTTTTCATAGTAATTTTGAATCATGTTGCATTAGCAAATTTTTATTAGGTTTCCCCATGGAAGGCTGCTTGTGGGCAAGGCCCTAACTTATCCTTGCTCCAGAACACTGCAGCCAGTCTTAGATCGCCTTATTAACTCCAAAGAGCATGGAGCTGTGAAAGGCTTGCTTTGGTCATTCTCTAATTCTGCAGGCTCTGAGGGACACGGGTGCAGCTCCGTGCTTCTTGTTAGCCCCTAACAACCGAGCAACTGTCCTGCTCGACCACCTCGCAGCGTGGCAGGGGAGACGCTTCCTAACCCTTTGACCTTCTCTTCACAGCATGTAAGAGTGACTCCTTCAGATAAGCACAGTCCTGCTGGGACTTGATGTGCTGGGGAGGGTTAGGGGGCTCCCCTTTTCTGTGAAGAAGGGGGGCAGGGACGGATAGGAGGGGGGGAGGGGGGGGACCGGGAGGAGAGGAGGGAGGAGCTATGGTCTGGATGTAAAGTGATGGAGAACAAGATGAGAAAATGTTATTGCAGGTCTGACCATCTTCCCCCTGGACAGTGTCTCTGGAATATTCTAACATTCTCTTCCTCTTCTTCCAAAGAGAACAAACCTATCACCAGTTGTCACAGTGATATTAGCACAAGAGGCAAATTGACAGCAAATCAAAATGGTGATACAACGTATTTGCTCACTATCTGAGAATATTGTAGCTTTTAGATATGTTAAAAGAGGGCAATAAAACTTTTTAATAAGAGGAATGGCTCAGATGATTTCAAAAAAACTTATAGATGTTTGCTTTGCCATCTATTATGCCATCTACTTATATATTTATTCTTTTAAGACAAGACATTCATGTTGTGCTACCACAACACAAATATTTCAGTGAAATTCTTCCTATAAACAAACAGCAGATTTTTTTAAAAGGAAAAGCTAGGTGTGGAAGAAAGTATACTAAATACAGTTACAGTATAAGCAGGGCAGCAGCTTTCACTCCAGCACCAGCATCTGAAAACCTCATATGGTCTATAACTGGAGGTTTTTCTGCAGGTTCCTTGCTCTCAGAAGAACAAAATTACTTCTTTGCGGAGTGGAGATCAGCTCTGAGGAGATGGAACACCTTGTCAGGTCCCTCAGAGAGCTGGTGGCGAAGGAGAAGTTGTCAGTGTGCACTGTGCTTCAAGAGGGTGTCAAACTTGACCTGTCAGTGCTTTCTGCAAGGGGTCAGAAGGAAGTGTTTTAGGCCCTGCAGGCCAAAGAGTCTCTCTTGTGACAACTTCCTCTACTGAGATGGTGTGAAAGTAGCCACAGGCAATTAGTAAACAAGCTGGTACAGCTGTTGCCAATAAAATTCTTTACAAAGATGGGCCAAGGACCAGATTTGGCTTCTGAGTCTCAGTGTACCAGTCCTCGAGGAACCAAACTGCCAAATTATTAAACTATTCTTTAAGATTTGTATTGCAAAAGAGAAAAAACATGGTAATCATTAAGAGAACAAGCTCCGTGTGGAGGCTGGGGATCCTGCTGCACAGCATATGCACACCTGCAGAAAGCAGTACGTGCTGGGTGACTTTGGGATGTGCTCAGAATCCCCTGTGACCCATCATGGGTGAGTCTGAACAGACTCTCCTCTGATACACTCACAGCACAGGCTTGTTATAGATTTATTTGTTTTATGTGTAGGAGTGTTTAACCTGCATGTATGCAGGTGCCTCACGCATATACTTGGTGCCCATGGAGGCCAGAAGAAATCCTAAGAGTCCCTGGAACTAGAGTTACAGAGAGTTGTGAGCTACCATGTGGGTGTTGGGAACTGCACCCAGGTCCTCTTCCTCTGGAAGAACAACAAGTGCTCTTAAAGGCTGAACCATCTTTCCAGCCCTGATATTATATCATTATTATTATCATCCTTATTCTTAATTTTTAAAAGAGGCTCATGGGGAGGACAGGGAATAGAAGCAAGGAGAGAGTTTTTATGTGTGGACAGTGAGAAAGGATGGGAAATTTGAGGGGCAGGAGCACTGTCTGCAGTTGGAGGGCATGAAGGCAGTTAGAGGCCTGAGGGATCTTCTCCAGTTGTCCTTGAGTGCAGCTGTGAGTAGAACAGTGTTCAAAGCAGCATAATCTCACCTCTACAGCCAAGGTTGTTGAGTACAGTATGGTTGGACGGGTGCCCCCATACTACAACACAGTGTCTTAACAAGACCACCAAGGTGCAGAGTCACAGATGCACAGCAGCCACAAGCCAGGTGTGGGTGGAGCACATCTTACACTCTCAGTCAGCTGGAAACAAGATTAAACCGGATTCTCAACGCAGAATACGAACTTAAAAAATGACTGGGAAGGAAGGTTTTAGTTATACATGACTTATTTTAGAACATTTTAATATGTATCCATTTATTGCAAATTCATCCTTAAATAACTATAGCAAGAACTAAGTCCACAGCAAAGAAGAAATGAAGTCTTTCAAGATGTGAAAACGAGCTTGGGGAAACTTCGTTCAAAGAGGCCTCCCTAGCTCTCTGCAAACCCGAGCTGGCTTCGGGGCCACCTCACTGCGTGGTGACGATCCTGTGAGAACGCCGCTTCTAGCTTGGAAGCTGACACACTCGCAGGCACTAAGGATTTTTATGCTTCCTGCTGCTGCTGCTGCTTTGGCTATTCTGTACAAACATAAAAGGGCATGTGTGACTCTGATCCACAGGGAGGACCTGCCGAGAGGCGCTGCCGTTCGCTGAGGATGGACACTGCAGCCACCGGGAGGCCTATTACAGATGTTTCCAGGGGAGACACTACCATGGACTTTGTGCTTCCATTTTCCAGTAAAGGAAGCTGGACTCCCAAGATGTCAGCCTGGCTCCTCAATGGGCCAGTCTATTTTCCAAGTCCATTGAGCCAGAGTCCTTCCTACTGTGACTATGGTCCATCTCAGGAGTGAGTCCCAGCGTAAGAAGCAGATGTGCAAAACATCCAATGCACTTTTCCCAAGTTCAAAATACTGTACTTTGCACACATAGCTGCTTAAAAAACTCTCACACCCATTCTGGTACCAAAATAAATTGGAATGGAAAGAAAACAAACATAGCGAGGATCTTTGAACTCTCACTGAGAATGTCGCGGTTGTGGCTGAGGCTGGTTGTGTTGCGGAAACCTGTCTTGACTTGTCCTTTGCTTACACTACGCTCTTCTCCTTGATCCCCACTGTGGGCTCTGCAGAAGAACCGTCCGTTCCTTCTCTTCTTTAATACTTCTTTTTTAAAATTTAAGTTTGTTTATTTTGTGCACACGTGGAGGTCACAGGACAACTTTGCAGGGATCAGGCTCCTATTTCTACCACGTGGGTTCTGGGAGTCAAGTTCAGGTCCCAAGGCTTACTGCAAAGTCCCACTAACCATTGATCAATCTCGCCAAATCTCCCCCTTCCTTAGTATTTCTGGAGTTTAATCTTTAAAACTTCCATAAATGCTTCAATGTATTTTCCCTCCCTCCCTCCATCCCTCCCTTCCTTCCCACCACAGTGCTAGAGATTGAACAGGGACTCGCACGTGCCGCTTGACGTCTGAATTGCTTCCCCGACACACCCCCATCTCCCTAGTCTCTCTAATTAGAATGATTTTGGACTATACAAATCACCATAATAGACAATATACCACTTGTATTCATGTCCCTAACACTCACTCACGTGACTTTACTCTTCTGAGTGTGTACATGACATGGACAGCTTTCCACCTACACTGCAGAGAGGCGGGCATCTGGGAAGATCATGATGTAGAACCCGCATCTATGGGAAATGCACTATTTTCACACCATGATTTACAGAGGGACTTTAGAACTCAGTCCATCTGTGACCTAGAAGTGCAAAAAAGTAAAAGAATAGCATTAAAAAAATTGGTTTGGCATTCTGTGGTTTTGCCACTCAAAGACTGCACAAGGTTACCCGTGAGTTAGCAGTGCACTCTGGGTACTGTTCCCACTGGCTAATGAGGGGTTCTTCCCAGAGCTGTGGGCATGGGGCCAGTAAGTGGATTCCCAGGCAGAAAGCAAAGTCCATCCAAAGCATGGTGAATGAGCCAAGAAAAAGCCACACTTTCATTGTAAGTTGGTAAAAAGGAACACAGAAGCAGAAAGGGACCAAACAGCCTCCTTTACAATAGCACAGCCCTGCTTTGCCGTCTCCCCCATCCTGCTCTCACATCACACCCCAGTTTTGCTGTGTGGTGGTAGCTGTCCTGAGGTTACACTGATGCTCTGAAGAAATGCAGCAAGAAAGCTGTCAGCTCAGCACCAGATCAAACAACAAGTCCTCTACTCTTTTCCTGTCTGTCTGTTTTAAGAGCTGTGAGAATGATTCAGTCCCACAACTCGACTGGACACCTTCTCAGGGCTGGCACTGAACCATCCATGTGAGA
>OU015744.1:146618243-146670306 GCA_907169655.1 Acomys percivali | reverse complement strand
CACTGTGCTCCTTATGGCCCCAGTGCTGTGCATGCTCTGTGCTCCTTATGGCTCTAGTGCTATGGATGGTTCTGCACACTTGTGGACAAGATGTTGGCTTCATATTACAACCAACATCTTGTCCACATCACGGAGCCTTCTCACACAGACACACATACCATGTGGGCTACCTGCTGAGTCTGGCAAGCTTGGCAGTCTCCAGAGCATAATGGGAAGGCAGTTGGAGTGGAAAAAAACCTTCCTGGGAAGTTTTTAAGTGGTTAAAAAGGGGTGGGGGCATACCACTTCCTAACACCCCATACTGCGAGCTGGCACAGAGGAGACAACGCAGGAAATGTGATGTAAAAATTGTACAGGTTCCTTCCAAGAAGAGGCATTTTGCAGCAGTCAACAAGAAGAATGCATTTCTCTTTAGAAAGTCGACCACTTGAAAGTTTTGCTCTTTAATTAGCCTCATACAAGTTGAAAGGGCTGAGCTGGAGACCATCATTGATCCCACATGGGCTCTCAGGAGCTGGCAGGTTCACCATGGTGAGGCGCACATTCTAGTCACCAACAGCAGAGCTGTATATGTTCACTCTGTCACAGGGAAGAATTTAGGCCTCTTGGCCAAGTGTTACACTGCCTACACGAGATATTTGCATCTTCCATGTTGCTGTAATGATTCCTTCTAGTAAATTATGACTTCTCAAAACAAGATGTAAATCCTCTAAGTTAAGGAAAAAAGAAAAGAGCAAATGCTATAGCGCCACCTAAGGGGCATTTCAACATCAGTAAAAACAACAATGGGCGAGACAATAATAAGGAACTTTCATTGTGCACACACATACCATATATGCATAAACTCTAAATACAGTCCAGTTGGAATGTTAATATAAATGCAGTTTGCCAGATTAAACACTCTGATGTAGAATCTGGAGCCATTATACTCTGGTCACACATCCCATCCAGGGGGAAAATCCATTCTACAGAAAAGGTCATTTTGTAAAGTTCAAAATTCATTTGAATACACTGGAGTGACAAGGACTGTGGCTCAGGCAGAAGCAGAAGTGATGGAGAAAGAGGAGGAGGAGGAGGAGGAAGAAAAAGAGGAGAAGGAGGTGGTGGAAGCAACAGAGCCATACTGAAAATAAGGAATCCAGTACAAATGCCACCATCAGAGCAGGAAGCCCATAGGAAAGCAAGGGACATTTGCAGATCACCTGCCTGGATGAGGTCTGTATACAAAGCATATAAAGAATTTCTCCAACTCAACTGTAAAGGGATAGATAACCCAATTAAACAGTGGCCAGTGGTATTTGGACAGAGATGTCTTCGAAGACATATACAAATGGCTACTGAGCATCTGACTGACACTCAGCACTATTGGCCATTAGGGAAATGCACAGTTAATTCACAGGAGATTTTGCTTTGGACCCATGAGAATAGCTATGGCCAGCAGACAATAGTGCTGGCAAGGGTGTGGAGACACGGGAATTCTCACACATTGTTCTCGGGAATGTAAAGTGCTGCAGTTCTTTTGGAAAACAGAAGATCCTCAAGATGGAACTGTACTGCAGCTGATGAACAGATACACAGAAGAGAGTCTGTCCACACACTGGGGCACTATCCGGGCCCAATGAAAACAAAATGGCTGCCTGTGATATATAAAATGGATGAACCTTGAAAACAATGCTAGGTGAAAATGGCCAGCCATAGGGCCACACACTTTTATGATTATAGTTATGTAAAACGTTCAGTGTAGGCAAATCTTTACAGACAGAAAGTGGATTAGTGGTGATCAGGGGTTGGGAAGGTTGGAAAATGCGTGGGAACAACTAACATTGAGGAATGGCAGACAAAAAGACTGTGGTAACGCCCATATATCTGTTAAACAGGAAAACAAGTTGTGTATTTTAGGAAAGGAAAAATAGATGTTGTTAATTGTATCTTAATAAAACTGTTAAAAATGCAACTGAAGGGCTGGCGAGATGGTTAGTGGTTAAAGATGCTTTCTCCAACCATCTGCAACTCCAGTTCCAGCAGAAATAAGGGCATCTTTAGGCACCAGGCATATATGAGGTGTAAATACAGACGTGCAGGCAAAACACTCATACCATTAAATAATACATTAAAAAAAAATGCTGACTGAGTGCTCCTCAGAAGTCTTGTAGTTTCCACTCATGGACCACATCTATGTGGTCTAAGGGATGCTTAGCACACACTCCACACATTGTTTACATCCAGCACACACCCTCAGGGACAAAGTGTTTGTGAATGACTATGGGCGAGTTGAGCTGTACTGGATCCATTTGTTAATTTGTGCTGCAAACTGACAGCCGATGATGGAGGCTCAAGATTGGATTGCTTTTCCCTCTGGACTACTTACTGATCCTGCCTGTGGGTGGCATAAAGCATCTCCTAAGAGCAGCCTTTCTATTTACATGTCCTGATTTATTTGCTGGTATTAAAACCCTGCTTATTATCCCTCACAGAGTGAGCTCCACATATTTTCATTCCACTTCCTGCTTTAATCACAGCGGATACTTGGAATCACAGACATGCTTGCTCACCCCAAGTTCAGGCATTCCCTTGCCCCCCGAGCTTCACAGGTGTCGGGGGTTCTAGCTCTACCATCGCTTTCTCTCTCTCTCTGGTCCCCGGACAGCCGTTTTATTTCTGCCGAAATCTGCGCGAGATACTTTGCCTATGGCGCCGGCTGTCCTCATGCACTGGCATGGCTTAGTGTCATCCAGGGCTGCAGGAAGCCCGCCAGCCTGACTCCTCAGCTTTATCTCTCAGAGACCAGAGAGGCTGGTGCCCTGGGAACAAGGGTGCCACATGCAGCTATTCTCTCCCTGGGGAAGCAGAGATGTTTAATGGCAGACAGAGGCTCCGCAGTACTGAGACGCAGTCTGACACCTACTGTATAGATTCGCTTTGTGCATGTTCTTTATCTCGGACTCTTGACTGTTTTCCTTAACTAATAAAACACCTCAGGCCCAACCCTCCTCCTGCTCATCAGGGTGGAGGGCAGCAGGACACAGTCACTCTATAAAGCGCTAGTGACTGTCACTGAATTTTGTCATGTACCCATGACACCCTTGTATTCTAGTTTTCTACCCATAATATGATCCTTCCTTAGAGAATATAAACTAATCTGGAAAAAATTTTGACTTGAAAACACACAAAAATCTGTAAAGGTCATTTATCGCTTATAAACAAGGGGATGGATTAAGCAGGAAGTGCTCTCTCTTGTTTTAACAGGAGAAGTCAGTATGCCTTGAAGAAGCTTTGCATCTCATTAGAACTCTCAGGTATTGCCTGATAAGACCATACACTGAAACTTTTCTCTTTACTTCTTTGAAATTTGAAAAGAATAAACTTGCCATGACAGTGAAAACACCATAGACTTATTTATAACACAGAGGAAGCTGGGAGCCAGGGATGTTGTTGAGTGGCAGCTGGTGCCTGTCTAGCATGCACTGATGCCTGGGCTTCCTCTCTAGTACCATAAGATTTAAAAACAAAAACAAAAACAAAACAACAACAACAACAAAACCAAAAAAACCCAAAACATCAAAGAAGAAACAAAAACCTTACAATCTCATTCCAACCACTGTCAGTTACTGGAGAAACTTCTGGATTGAAAAATTTTGGACATTTCTTCATCAACTTAAAAAAAAAAAACATGTATTTTCTTCTTAAACATAGCAACAAATTATGGACACCTCGTCAGGTGAGTCAAGAGCAGTCTACCTCAGCTTACACTCAATGTGTAGCACCGGTCTCAATCTCAACAGTTAGTTACTTCCAGGTTTTCCCTATTACAAAATTTACAGACCCAGTTCCTAAAGCTCCCCCATTGGAGCCCTCCTCTGGATGTGCAAGGGCGGTCTTGAAGTCTCACACACAGGAAGAAGGGGCACCTGTCCTCTGTGGAGCCCTGTTGCTCGGTATCCTCTCTCTGGAAACCTCTGTGCACATATTCACAGTCCTTAGTCTTCGAACACCTCACTTCTCCCTACAGAGCCCAAACCAAAAAATCGACAAGACATCTGGGTTTATGTAAATTCTGAAAAAAAAAAAAAGAAAGAAAAAAGAACCTGCCTTCCTTTCACTAGCTCCTTGTAGTAGTTTCCAAGGAGGCCCAGAGCACACTAACCTCAGTTTTACTTCTCTCTAGTGCTATAGCTGTGCCTTGCCATCTGTGTGCCTCAGTTATCCATTCTGAAAAGTGGGTTTAAAATTTGTGAGGATTAAGTGGATTGACACAATGTCAGGTGCTTCCAAACTGTGCCTGGAAATAGCAGGTATTCAACACACGAAGTGTAGCTATGATGTTACCTTTATTAAGCTTGTAATATACTCTGCAATACCAACCTCTACCTTTTTTCAGTGTTCATATTTTTGCTCCCCTAACTCCTGCCTGCCTCTTTTGCATCACTGCTGCTGGGGCTGGAGAGATGGCTCAGAGGTTAAGAGCACTGGCTGCTCTTCCAATGGTCCTGAGTTCAACTCCCAGCAACCACATGGTGGCTCACAACCATCTGTAACATGATTCAATGCCTTCTTCTGGCCTGCAAGTGTACATGCAGGCAGAGCACTGCATACATAATAAATGAATAACTACATCTTAAAAAAAAAAGAAAAGAAAGAAAAGAAAGAAAGAAAACAGAAGCCAGGGCCACACCCTCTTCCCAGACTCCCCCATGCTAGGGCCAGAGGCAGCCAACCAGGCTGATGCTCCAAAACACACCAAGGAAATGTTACAATTAGACTGGGGCCTGGGGCCCCATCTGATTAACAGGCACTCACGGCTGGCTACCTGGAAGAAAGCCTTCAGGCTACCTGTGGTAGAGACAAGGGCAGAGGGGAAGAGGGCTGCTATGGGAGAAACAGCACTTGGGAGAAGGTCCCACGTGGGCCTGGAGAAAAGGTGAGTATCTGCCTGTCTCTGGAGGTGGCCACCCTGCCAGCCAGTTAACTACTTTCTTTCCCACACCCATTCCCAAGCAATGGAAGCACTAAGCAGATTTTGTCTGTCAGAGGTAGGACAACCCGAAGAGCCACCTTGCCTCCAGGACCACTTGTTCTTCTTTCATGTGACACCAGCCACTGGAAAAGTGGTCCCCAGGACACCGGCCCTCTGGCAGGCTCCTGCCTTCCTGAGGATTAGATGGCTTTGCTTCCTGAGCTCCCAGCCCAGGTCTGCACTCCTGCAGAGTCTTTGCATGGACACTGCTGCTTCCTGACTGCAGTTCAAAGTGGCCCAGTGCTGTGGTCAGTGAAGAGGGTCTGAGGACCCAGAGCCTCAGACCCAGCAGTACACTCACTCTGGGTTCCTGGGAAGATGGATCCTGGTTCCTGCCATCTGGCCTCCACTTACCTGATTCCTACATCAGCTATGGATGCCATTCAAAGCAACACCAAACACAGAGGCCTCTTCACACTCATTTCTGGGACCTGTGGGAAGGGCTGCTGAGAAAGGCCACAGCTTTTGCCTGTGCCCATGCAAGGCTGCAAAGGCTCTCACATACT
The DNA here is from genome assembly GCA_907169655.1 of Acomys percivali. NCBI lineage: Eukaryota > Metazoa > Chordata > Mammalia > Rodentia > Muridae > Acomys > Acomys percivali. The sequence continues at coordinate 146,664,786 of OU015744.1, read as the reverse complement.
TTCGGGATCCTGGGATGGAGAGAGGTGCTGTCCCTGTCTTCCTTACTGCCAGACTCCCCCTTGCTGCTCTTCACTGAACACTCGGCTGTGCTCCTCCTGCCTTTACACCAGCTCAATGACCCAGACCTTTGTGCTCAGTGAAATTTATTTCTTCACTACAGTTGGCGTTTACAACACACACACACACACACACACACACACACACACACACACACACACACACACACACACACACAGACAGTCTTAGGAGAAGCCTGAGTGACCACAGCACAACTGGGCTTTAACAGGACTTCTCTGATGAGGATGCTGAGCTGCTTTCAATTATTCTAGGCAAGAGCAGTGTGGAGCCAGAAGCAGCCCCTGAGAGTCACTGTCTACTGGAGTGGGGGTTGGGGGGGTTGGGGGGGTACTCAGGCGCCCCAGCGGACACAAGGGTCTTGGGTTTTCAGGAGGGTTTTATACCAATGCAGCAGCCCTTGAAACTAATTTACTATTCAAATCTAAGCCTCTCAGTCTGATAAACAAACTGCACACTTACTGTGGATTCTGTCTCTGACCTTTTACACTGGTTTTGTCAACAGAATTTACTGTATTCATAAATACTAATGTTCTCATTTGGTTCCCAATCTTCAGTATACTGTAAATTATAAGCAAGTACATAAATGTCTTGACTGGTAATATAGTGGCCTGAAATGACTTCCTTTTTGCTTTAAGGATGGTGCATGTTTTAATGGTAGGTGTTTTTAATTAACTTCAAGTGCCATAAACTGCCCATGTATGAACCAAAGACAAGTGAGCTGCATTAAATTAAAAGTGCAGCATCTAACTAATGTTAACAAATTAGGCATGCCTTCAAGATGCATGGTTTTTCTGTTTGGAGTTTCCATCTTATTAATGCAGAGACACTACAGTCTCCAGAACAGCAGCACCAAATGAGCCCCTCAAAATTAATATTTTTGGCAAGCAGCTCAGAGTATGATTTTAAGGTTTAGAAAGCCCCTTACCCACCCATCTATCTCAGCAGCATCCCCCTTTTCCTTCACAAATGAGCTCCATTTGAGAATCTGATCTTTTTGCCAATATCAGTCTAAATTAGCACTGTAAATATTGAAATCAAATGTTACTACTTGGCCTAATTTTCTTTCAGTCTGCAGTTAATCTTTATTCAGCCTTAATGAGTATTTATTGTGTGACCCTGACAGCTTGCTACTGCTGTGATAAATTATCTGACTCAAGTCCGATTAAAAATGCAACCCCGAGTGCTAATTATCTCAACAGACCTGCTTAATAATAGTATTTCTTGTCAATTACGGAGTCCCAGCATGTGTGTCAATAGCAACAAATGCGCAGGCCCACCTTAGACGCTGACTTCCCATAATGCCCCTTTACTTGCCATATGTAAATCAGAGTGCTCTGTACCTGTAGTGACCTTTTATTAGCAAACTGTCAAAATGATAAAACTCACCATAGTGAAACCCCCACTACCACACAATTAGGGGCTACAGCTCAGGACAACAGGAGGGCAATCAGACATAGCTAATTATGATGCATCTTACTTATGGCCTGTCCAGCAGGAAGAATTAGCTGCATCTGAAATTTATGCTAGCTTAAGCAGGGCACACAGGGGGGTGGCTACGGGGGGGGGGGGGGGGGGGCTGGAGGGAGAGGCAAGAACTACACATAACTCAGTTTTTCAGGAAGTCTGGACTCAGATCTGACTTCAGATTTCAGCTTGATTACATACTTGCTGTCTGACTTTGACTAAATTATTTCCTATGAAAAGTGGTTGCCAGCATCATTCAGTTCCTGGTGGTCTGCAGGCTCACAGTCAGAGTGACCAAACACTCGCCGCAGTGCTGCCATACAGAGGTGCTGAGTACCTGTCCCCTGGCCCTTTCCTCAACAATGACTAAGAAAGCAGGTAATAGCAGCACCAAGTCCTGTTCTCAAAGTTCTTCCTGTACCCAGCCAGTGTCATAGAGTAGGGAGCTTGGTCCTTTAATCTTTTTCCTTCACCTGAACAGAACTAAAAAGAGCTACGTGAAGATCCACATAGATTGCCCAGTGCTGCCCACCTGTAGGCACAAATGCCTTGAGTTGTTCTAAGCAAGGGCGCTCCCTACTCTAAGGGATGCCTGAGTGGGACAGCTCTGAGGACCAAGATTTATAACAGCAAGAGCAGCAGTGTCTCAGTTGAGCACTGACTAGTGCTAGGCATCCTGGCCAGGCTTTACTGCGTTGAACCTGCACATGCCACTATGACATGGCTCCTTCAATCATCTTCCCACTGACTATGGGAAACAGAGAAGTTCAGGGGATTGCCCAATATCCACAGCTGGCAAGTTCAGGCCAGGGTTGAAGGCCAGAGTGAAAGTTCTGCCTTCCTAAGACAGGAGGGTACCTCGGCATTGCATTTCCCTCCATAGGGGAGGGCAACAGAAGCTGCAGGATCGAACACCACAGCGCTGTGGAGCACACGGAAGACTGTTTTGGCTCTCTGCTCTGGCAAACTATAGAGTAGCAAGGCCAGACCCTAGCCTGAAATGTAAGTTTGAGAAAGGGCCACACTATGGAGGCCAGGCTGGCCTCACGACCCTCCAGCTTCTGTCTGAGTAGTGGAATTGCCAGTATGTGGCACCTTGGCCCTAGCTGGTTCTTTCAAGGTAACAGGAGTCCTGAGGAATACAGAGGGAGAGGAGAAGTTGCTTTTAGATTCAGTAGTTTTGGGGGCACAAACTTCCACTGACTATCACATCTAGTGATGTTCAAGTTGAACACTATACCTGTTTAATACCGTCACCTTCTTGCCTTCTTCCTAGACACTGGAGCCACATGCACAGAAGAGCAGGGCTCAGCACCATGCTGCCCATAGTCTCAAGACAGCCAACTGGAATAAAGACGTTCTTATCATCCACATCTGGACTGCCTGGCCTGTTCAGAGGTTAGAGCATCGGTCTACTGTGTGCTGGTCCAAATGGCATTTCCTGGGTGGCTACACCCCAGAGGACTGGCAGAAAGGCCTTAGACTGTGAGAAACCCACTCAGGAAAAGCCAAACCTCCTGGATACCTTGGCCATAGCTGGAGGCTGCATGCTGATGGCTAATGAGGTCCAGATGTGTCTTTTGTTGACAGAGCTCGGAGATATAAGAATGGAATGCAATTGTTTCCAGCCAAAATAAGGCACTCCTTCTTCCCTGACACCTCAAGGCCACTTCATGACTTCCTCCACAAAGGATCTCCCTCCTCAATGTGACACCAAGTTAGTGTCGCATGTGTATAACTCGAAAGTGGTGCAGGCTCATTTTTCTCTCAGTGATTCTCCAGTCACTCATCCTGTTCATGTTTCCCCATAAAGGAAATGTGCCTGAACGCTCTGCCAAGTGCTGCTAATTGTCTTTTGGTGTAAGCTATCAAGGCTTTTCTCCAGAGAGACTCAGGGGCCTCCTCTGCAGCAGCCTGAAGCATCTCACCCATGGTTCTGTGAAGGTAAACCCAGGTTTATGCTGGCAATGGACTTGCATGCTGCCATGTGCCTTCCGATTTTCACACTTCTTTAGCTCCCATGACACAACGCAATGTTGATGGGGAAATCAGTATGTGCCATATGCCCCCTCGGCGTGTCCTTAAACATACACTCAAATTCCACATCCGGCTGTCAGGAACTATGGAAACACATTCTCTGCAGACAAGTTTAGTAAGAAAGTTATTGCCCCACTGGGCAGAGTGCAATGGGCCTGATACTGTTTAACTCTCTCTGAATGCTACAAAGGGGACTAAGTCTTTCCAAACACTTTAGCAGTAAGGAATGCGATCCATGTGCCCAGTGTGCTGTTGGCTCCACACTTGTCTTCCCTATATCCCAAATTGTTCTAAGCCTGACTCCAGTTCAGCAAAACACGTGCCCCAGAGTCTGCGCCTCCAGCGAGTGTAGAAGGTTTTAACTGCTTTTAGCTCCTCTGCACATCAAGCCCTTCATTTTCTGGCTCGCCAGCCATTTGCCTGCCTGACTTCCTCTTTAGAAGAAGGACCTTGGTGACACATTTCCATTGGGGGAAAAAAAATCAAGTAATCTAAAGTGCAAGCCATGACTTATGTATGGGCTATAATTTGTTTTGTACACGGCTGCCAGATTTGAGTAGCTATTATCTACGTTTTTTTTTTTTTTACTCCCACTTTACAATGTTGACCGCATCTTTAAAATTAATTATGCCTGCTATTTATTTCACAGTTCTGGTCTCAGGCCAGCAAAATAATTCCTTGAACTTGACCGAAACATATGGATGACTTTTGGTAAAGTCACGTTCTCCCAGGACTCCTGCAAGGGTCACGTGAGAACCCTGGGCGTTGCCACTTGCCTGAAGCTGTTTCCATTAGCAACGATTTTCCTAAAAACACATGTCAGCAGTTAATGCTCCAGCAGTGTGAGCAAAGCCAGCCCTGGGGAGCTTTGTTTCTATTTTGGGGCCTCTCTGGTCTTTCAAGGGGTGGAAAAAGAATTCGGATCACTTGGCTGTGCAGGAAATCCCTTGCCTTACTTCCACTTCTCTAAGCCACGCCCTTTCTGCAAGCCTACCATCAGCTCCTGTTTGACCTTTAATACATTTTAGATTATGCAAAATAATCTCTGGCATCTCTTCAGCGTGCATTAGCATCTTAAAATGATCGGAAACCTAAAGGGGAAACAATATGCAATCGAGGATCTTTGTTAGAGCAGGAATTCAGTTGCTATTTTGGGGGTACAGCATTAGAGGGGTCTTAAAAATACTGCTTCAGAGCCAGAGCGTAAGCATACAAGTAGTGGGTCACAAGGCTGGAACGCCGAGAAAACATGGTGGTGCTAGTGTATGAAACAGCTGATGAAGCCTGCTCCATGAGCCAGGCCACCTTCACCTTTCTGTACTGTGAGCAGAGCAGTCCTGCTCAACGCCCCGAGCCTCGTCCAGAGTTGGAAGCCTGCTATCCAGGGGGACGTGCACTGTATTGCTTCACTCAGTCTCAGGCCTCTGAGGCCACGGTATCTAATTTTTTCCATTTTCCTCTTCCCCCTCTTCTTCACTGAACTACCCAGGTTTGTTTGTGTTAGTTTTTATGGTTATTTAATTCCATCCAGTTCAGTAACCAATACCCACTAGGGCCTCTAGTTACCTGCATGTGTCACTCTGGGCTCTCAGCCTCAGCCATGCCCAGCCCTCAGCAGAAAATGCAGACTCCAGACTCCACTCTTGAACCATGAGATGTGTGTACACTTGTGTTTTGGGAAATATCTATGCCGACAGAATGTTTTTTTAAAAGTAGTTTCTGAGAGATCCAGGAATTGTGGACAACCTTCCAAATACCAACAACCATGGATCCCTTCTCAAATCTCACAGGTGGTATGGCTCGGTCTACAATTTTAGTAAATTAATTTTCTCTGGAAAGGAAAATAGCTGTTCATGCATACATCTTAGGGACAGGCATTTTTTTTCTTTTCTTTTTTTTTTTTTTAAAGAGTTGCCTTAAAATGGCTGTGCTTACTGTGCGGTTCTGGAGGCACTCCGGAGTTCCCAAGTGACTCACAGCACAGCACCCTGGCTAGGGATTACAAAAGAAGTTTCCAGAAGTCTCCTTGCCTTCCCCAGGATGACATGTCCTTGATGTTGCAGGATGCTCAATACCTACATGGTTGTGTGACCATCCAGAAGCTACTTGGGAAGCTTGGGGAGGTACCCTGGGACGTGTGTCATCCTTCACACACGGTGTCTCGAGACACTGGAGATAAGGATTTGTGGTTTTCTGAGCTCCCTGGGAGACTCTGTGGAAGAGCCATGGGTGAAACAAAAACCATTCTGGTGGGTCACAGAGTGGTCCCAAAGAGTCCAGCCGTTTCTTTGTCCTTCTCACTCTTCCTGCATTGATGGGATGGGAGCCGCTGCAGCACTGAGCCCCAGCAGCTCCGACTGGCCTGAATACTTTGCCTTTGCTATTTAATCTCAGCTGCAAATGCAGATGTACAGAGGGGGTTGGATGAAGATTTTGTGGGCCCCAAGGCAAAGGTTTTTGTTTGTGTGTCAGTCCTTGAGATCATGACTAGATGTTTACCACACCCTGCTGTTATCCATTAACTAAATGAAGTGAGGGCAGATTATCACCATAAGGAATGGCATTGTCCTAAGGAAGAAAAATAATGTAATTCAAAATATTTTGGGTAGCTCTTCCGTATACACTGAATTAAGATAAAAATGACTGTGTTCTTTGTGTTGTTTAGGTTGAAGTCATTTTTTGAGTGGAATTGAAAAGCAATTTATTTTCCTTCTCCGTACTGAAAGTAAAAAAAACTTTATGTCTGTAAGGGACGACTGTTAGTGTACCAAGCTCAGTGGGCGGTGTGCATTTTGAATATCTTCTGAACATCCATGTGCTTGTTGCTTTCTTGTAGGATTAGACTATTTAATTCCTATGCCCAGAGATGCTCACATGTCCATGCTTGCAAAATAGTTTTAAGTGCTTTCAAATGCTTCCAAGATTAAAACAGCCATCTTGAGTTATTTTTCTCTGTGCTGGCAGTTCAATTTCATTTCATCCCTGGGTGTACTCTGTCTTCCATGGAGTCATAACCACTGCATATTAGCGGCTATTCATGAAGAACAGCAGAGCAGGAACAGTGTGTTTGCTAAGGAGCCTCCCTTCACAGCCATTCTGCTTTCTGTTTGGGGCAGCTGTGGCTCATAACGGCCTTTGCTACTTCTTTCCAATAAATCTACTTTAGTACAGCATGTATTTCTTGATATTTTGCATAATTTACTCAACACTCCTCAATTTTTTTTTATACATGATGATCTGTACACCAACCAGACCGAACCAAACAAAACCAATAACCCAAAGCCCCAAGACAACAAAATAAAACAAAACAAAAAAAATCCTATGAACTTCCAAATGTAGTAGTGAATCTACCCTTCATTTGGTGGTGGTTGTTGTTGTTAATAATAATGATGATGATGATGATGATGAGGAGGAGGAGGAGGAGGAGGAGGAGGAGGAGGAGGAGACAGGTTTTCTCTCTGTAGCCTTGGCTGTCCTGGCCTTACTTCCTAGAATAGGCTGGTCTTGAACTCACAGAGATTGGCCTGCTTCTGCCTCCTGAGTCCTGGGATTACAGGCTTGTGCCACCATGCCCAGCTTCATTTGGTTAGTTACATCACTAGTGACCTATGGTAATAAATCACCATCACCATCCACTCTTCACTGTAGATCAAAGGCCTGGGTGCTTGATGAAATTTTTTTGGGCTCTTCCCACTGACTCCCACCTGGCTGCTCAGTTCCGTCTGATCACGAACAGCTGGGTGGCTCCACCAGCCAGTTCTGCCTGCAGCCTCCAGGGCGGGTCTCTGTTTCCCCTGTACCCAGGTCTTTGTCAGGGAACTGGAGAGGATCCAGTGAAGCAGATGAATGTAGCTGTTGATAGGAGACAGGCTGCTTGGCTGGAGGTCCTTATGCCATGGATAGGGCTGTTGGCCACTGAGGGGACCTGGGAGGCTGAACGTCAGCAGCGAGGTAAAGAGATGCTCTGAAGGGCTTTGCTCTGGGAGATTTATAGGACCCATGGGTGTTTACATCTGTGCTGAGTTCTGAGCGTTTTCCTGACTGTTATGCTATGGCCTCTGGCTTATGCCACAAAGATGGTCAAATAAAAACTACATGATGGTATTTAGGAAAATTTATATAGGGGCAGCTGCTTCATTTCTCCCACCCGAGTCTCATCTAATCAAATGATTCAAGAGTAAGTATTATGGACCTTAAGGGTTCTAAGCAAAACATTATTCCCCTCCTTCTCATGGTACCTTTTCTCACTACATCACAATGCTTATAGAAAAGGAAGCCAAATACAGCGGGATGTGTTGGCACAAGCCTATAACCCCAACATTCAGAAGTAGAGGCAAGGAGGGTCACAAGTTCAAGGCCTGCCTCACGATTTACCCAGTAAAACCTTATCTCAAACAAGTCAATCCAAGCTTTTGTAATGGCCTCTAAATATGGTGACATTGGTCACTGAGCATTTACACAGCCTATGCTTTCCAGAACTGGTGACAACTCTAGCAGGACATGCAGCAGGGGTGGACTGCCTTGACGTTTACACCCAAGAGGTCTACAACAGGACCACAGTGGCAATCAGAGCAGGGGCCACCTTAGTTTAAAATATCACACCTGAGTTCTAGAGCGTTCTCACCCAGATCCACAGCAAAGCTGTGTTGGAGGTTCACCCTGGGGCAACAATTAGAAAATGGTAGTTCGCTTCCTGGAGTTTCCAGGTCTTTAGACATATACAGAAACAGACTGCACGAGAGGCGGAGTTAAAGTCCCATTGCCAGTCACATATACACCCTGCAAATGGTGTTCCCTCACCCTTTGTAACATTTATGGCTATCTGGATGCTGTGTTTTGGAACTGCCCACCCCACTAGGCATTCAGATAGAATCTGAAAAACAAAAGCCACTCCATACTTGGAGGTCAGGCATTTGGGGAGAGGAAAAGGGTAGAGTTGGGACAGACTGTTGGTACAAGGCAGTTCCCTGGGCTCACCTGCCACCCAATCCTACCCAAAGGCATGTCTGCTTGTCTTCTCAGAGCTTCCCAGGGCTCCGAGCTGCTGTCTTTAGCACATACAGCTGAGGACAGCACACCGAAACTCCATATGCTATGTGATACGCTACATGCTTCCTAGCCTGGAAATCGCGCTCTATGTGCATTAGAACTCTACTTCACAGTCAGTGATGACCTCTAAAAACTGTCCTCTCAGGTCTCAGAAATCTGTCAGTTCACCCCTCAGACTCAGGCCAAAATCCTCTTTGTTTCTTAACCTCCACAGCTAGGAAGTTCCTGTGGTTTCCCCACTGTAGAACTCTTTCTGTTTACTTGACTTTCAGCCACAGACCTAGATCAGAAGGAATTTCTCTTGCTCTTTACCGTGCTTCTACAGAAACTTGGCCATCTCTGGTAAGACGACGGTCAGGCTAGGGCAGTGGGGGTTTTAAAGCCACCACCTGTCACTGTTTCTAAGGTCTGGGCTTCCATCGCCCCACTGTGAACCTAGCGAATGACATCTTGCAATCGTACAGTACACAAAGCAGGGCAGGGTCTCTGGTGTTGGGCTCCCGTTTTCTTTGTGGAACTATCAAGGCCCTGTTCTAGAGTCTGAAGCCACCCAGGGCTCACCACTGCCACCTTGACAGCTGTGGGGAACCTACTAAGGGGGCTAAATACACAATACTTCTTCATCTTCAAGATGGTCTGGTGCCCTGATCCATGTTTACATCGTCTTAGAAGGCTAGCCCTTTCCAGGAATTCTCCTGTAACGTATGTGACAAAAATACAGCAATGGAAGACTACCCGTGAAAAGTACTATCATGTCTGTGGGGCCTTTAAATAAGTTTAGGTAGGAATATACTTTGGTAAAATTTGGGCTTGGTATGACACTGACCCAACAATTTTACACTTTTACCCTACTGAAAAAGTCTAGCTTAAACATTGGGTCAGTATTTATAAAACCATCCTAGCCTTAAACCAAACATGGTTAACAGAACTTGAATTCTATATTATCCAGGGGATACATTGAGTTCCCATTGTGTGCTATGGGCTTGGTATTTTATTTAATCCAATAATTCGTGTGCACAGTATCACCTAAGGCTACATGAAACAGTTGGTGGTAACATCTCCAAGTTAGTGGTTTCCCAAGGGCCTAGGCAGAACAGAACAGTCTTGGTAGGGCCACTGCTAAAATCACACCACTGCTCTGAATCCCAAGGACAGAAGACACAACTTCATATGAGAGAGCACTATGAAATTGCAAGTGAGCAAGTACAATTTCTGTGGTGTCTGCATCACTGTTGCTATGTTTTCTACAACTTGGCTCATTCTTCCATGTTAGTAAAGCTATTTAAACCAACTTAATTGTTTCTATACAATTAACAATTAAATCATATACCTCCATTGTACTCAGGAGGCTTAGCTTACTTCCTGGCACACAGTGGGGGTTCAGGAAACAGTCATTAGGCCCATCAACCCTACTTGAACATATCCTTGTCATCTGGACCTGATGACCTTCCTGTAGGCTATGGCAGTGGCTCACACTGGAGCCCCACTCAACAGTGGCTCCAGCATTGGCATTTCTTGATACATTAGCCCAGCTAAGGCAAAAGGCAGCCTTGTTAACTCATAAAATGCACACATTTTTGTTCTATCAATAACATGCTCCCTTATTAAGTGTAAGTGACTAAGAAGCGGAAGTGTGTACTCCACAAGCTAAACAAACAGCCTGAGTGTGACATTTTGATTCTGGTCATCTTTCCTTGGTGACTGCTAGAATCTAGGTGGGTCCATTCTTTTGGGAAAAAAAAGTTCACTCAGCAAACACTGAGGGTTCTGTGTCACTTTACAAATGAATTGTTGGAGTATCTAGGGCTTGCTGCTGCTGCTGCCTACAGGACCCTTCTTTGAAAAGGCAGAGAGCACTGTGGGTATGGTGACCTGCAGTCCTAGCATGTGAGCATCTGTGGCTCATCTGTCTACAGAATAAGACCTTGTCCCTCAAACACCAAAACCAAAGTCAAGCATATATCCACTACCAAAAATGAATGAGTAAATATAATAAACAACTGAATAGTAATCATGTATAATAGGAGGAGAAAAAGGCACTGCTAGGTACTTCCTAGTTTTAGCATCAACACATGGAGAAAGGTGTCTGGTGTAAGGAGGCATGGATGGCTGGGGATGGTACTCCCAGGATGCTCCTGAGCATCTGAGGTCCTTCTCACATAGAACGTTGAGAAGAAACATGGTTCTGACTTCTTCTATATGTATCCTCTTTCTTCCTCAGGACAGACTTCAAAATCCTACTCTTTGGGGGAAATGGTTCAACTTCAATGTTACTTGTTTAAAATAGATGCTCAGTAAATACTTGTAGGGGTCAACTTGAGTTTGTCAGCTAGAAAAGGCAAGGGGATTGGTCTCATATTAAGTAAAATGTTTTCTGCTCTTTTCCTGTGCTATCCATCCCAAGACAGGTACCCCCTCACTTCTGATGAGAGATGGACAGTTCAGAAACAGCCCATAAGCACACAATTACACTCTAATCCATCCATTCTCTTTTGCATTCTTTCATGGGGCCCTCAAGTAAACCAACAGCTGAAACACAGATCGGCTAAAAGAAAGCAAATCCCTTCAGGCCTTCGCAGAGTGGCTGGGCTTTAGCTGAGAGAGGAGTTGTCTCTCTCTGGCCATGAATCACTGGCGAAAGGGGACTGGGGCAAACCATAGCCAGCTACAGGGCTGGGACTAAACAGCAAGCATGTTCTTTTTCTATTAAAATCAGATGTTATCAACTGTAGTCTGTTTTCATCTCTTTATAAGCACAGGCACAGAAATACATTTAAAACATGTTTGAACCATGCTCAGGAAAAACACATTAAGATATTTTTATTCTTATGAGAGTACAAACATGATGGGGATTTGAAGGCACCTGCTAACAATATTCATACAAAAAGTCTTACCTATTTGATCCCTTAAATATTACCAAATGGAACCGCATCCTGATCAACAAAGAGCTTCATAATATTAAACACAATCATCTTTGGGTCAGGAAAGAGGTGCAGTTTCCTCTGGCTCAATGAAGTCAGCAAGTATTGTAGGCTATTTAGTTGAAGCATGAGCAGAACTTGGCTCACTTTATTTTAAAAGCATGAACCAAATACTGAATGATATCAAACTCTAACTTTCCAGACTATTAATCCACAGAATGAAGACTTAAGTCATTTAAGGTGATCTAGTCTCATGACTGAAAACGTGCCCAGCCGACAGGTACATGTCCAGGCTATACTAATCTTACTCCTGGGTAAGTTTTAAGCCTAGACATCTTTAGGTGTATTAGACTTTCTGTTAATGACAGCCAAATATGTATATACTTAACATAGAATCCAAAATGTGCTGTTTTAGTTAACATGACACATGACAGGGCACTTAGCTCAAGAGCTTGTTGACTGCAAGCTCGGCCTTGAGACTGAGGAGATAAGAGCAGGTTACCAAGGGCCATGCAATTTTTGCAGGATCCCTTCTCTCAGAAAGCTTGGATTATTAAATATGGCTGTCTTGTTAAATATGGCTTCAACTGGGGGGCAGATAGAAAGTAAGTATATTGAGGTTACTATTTTAAAGCTCTTGACTGATCAGAGCCAAAAAGTGTAAAACATAGACCACCATCTAAGACATGGGCTAAGTCCATGGAAGAGCTAAATGCTGTTGCCATGTGTGGGTTCATGGCAGGAGGTAAAAATCACCAGCCCTCGACTTCCACCACACACACTTAACGCCTCTGTTGCCTTCTCCGTCAGTCTGCTGAGGTAGCAGGGAGGCTTCACACAGCACATGGCATATGGCTGGAAACATCAGGACAACTCTGGTCTGGGGTCATCATGCCAGGGACTCAGTGTGGCCTAGGTCTCAGGGGTGGATACGTAGGGTTCCAGGGAACACAACGTTTTTCTGGACTGGATTTCATCTCCAACCACCCTGCCCAGTCTGTATGGCCCAGTGAGGTCCTACTGAGGGCACAGTGGACACAGAGAAGACCTTTGGGAAATCTGGTGCTGATCATACATCATCTCACAGAGGGACAGTGACTCTGTGATAAAGTATAGCAAGCAATGAGTGACCACTACGCTGGAAACACTGATCCAGGAGGTGTTGGTGGGGCCTCCTTGTCTACCTGTGATGTCAGCCTTGTGCTCCAGCTCCCAAACAAAAGACCATCTGTATTCAGCTCATCCACAAGGCCAAGGTGGGCAACTCAAAGAGACATGGTGGCTCAACATATCTATCCACCACTGTTAATGCGGACAACAAAAGTGCCTTCCTTGTGACAACCAAATGTATGGCAGAAAGACAGACAGACAGACAGACAGACAGACAGACAGACAGACAGACAGACAGAGCCTTCCCCGGTGTGAGAAGAGGTCATTCACAAGGTGCTTGATTTTCTGACAGTCTCCTAGTTGACTTTGACTTAACAAAAGCCAAAGAGTCTGGACAATAAATTGGTGCTGCCCAGCCTACATGCACAAGATATGTATGAGTTTTTTTTATTCAACATTAGTTTTTGCCAGATCTGTGAAGTAATAGAAACAACAGACATCAGTGAAACACATCATTTATATCACATAAAAATAAAGTCAAGACACATTCAGTGTTTTTAGAAAAAGAAGAGTAATTTATACTATTTCATTTCTAACTGTGTTAAGTTAATGCTCTTGGCTGCTTTTGACAAAGGCTTTCTGATTGGGCTGCAGTGATTTGTTCCTGTGGCATACTTTCTGTGCTCAATTAATTAGCTTTCTGGTGAGTGTTTTCCTGATGGACATCACCTCTCTAAAGCCGTGAACATTTCCTGGCTGCTAAAATATAAATTATTAGCACTTTTCTTTTTTTTTTCTTTTTTAGTTCCAGGCTTTCTGGGGGTCAAGACCAAACCTGAGAGTCACGACACAGACACAGATGCACTGCTTCTGAGAGCCTCCAAGAGTCAGCGCAGTCCCCAAACCAGAGGAGCAATTTGACTGCATTTTTACTTTATCACTGATTATGAGGAGGTCACTGAAGGATATGTTTATGTCAGCCTGGGGTACTGAGAATGCTCAGGGCCACAGTAAGGTGTGAACTTGACTTAGTTCAGGTTTCTGCAGCTGAAACAATGGGAGAGCCCCAGGCCCAGGAGGTACATTTGTATTATGGACCTTTCACCTTTGCATCAGAATGTTGCCTGTTCCTGTAGTTCCCAGCCTTACTTAACCACTGTACCCGCTGCTCGGGAGCAGTTTCCTTTGGTTCTCAGGTGAATGATCTCATTCAGCAGAGTAACTTGGCTTTGGGAAAGGAGCCTGGAACTTGTTCTGTGTTCTGATGATGGGGTGAAGTCCTGGCATGCAGGGGCCGAGGCCTTGGGTAAGAAGGCACTGTACATCTTAAAGGCATTTCTTAAGGCCCGGGCTTTTATTCTGCCCCGAGAGCTACCACAGTGGAGAATATATAGTAAGGGCACCAAGGACTTTGCATCTACCCTTTAGCTCTCTGTTTCCATGGAAACAAGTGGCCATATAAAACAAGGAAGGTCCCTCTACCACAATTACTTCTGATTCTGCCATGTGGCCAAAGAGCCCCACTGATAGCATGTTCCTTGGGGTTGTGACATACATTCCAAAAAAGACTGTGTGTGTTGGGGATGAGGCGCAGGACCTCTGTGTACCAGACAGGCTTCGCTTGGCTCTAAAGAGTGAGACGTGAACCTGGTGAATGGAGCTATTCTGTGCTTTTGATTTTCCAGGACAGATGACTCAGGTTCAAGGAGATCTTGCAGGAAAAACGCCTTGAGATGGTTCATCTTACTGGGACTGGGTGTTCCTGTAGTTTTGTTTTTTTTTTTAAACTATTATTATTTGTTTATTGTTTTGTGGTACTAAGGATAGAAGCCAGGGTTTCAGGCACAGCAGAGAAATGGTCTACCACAAAGCCACACCCCTAACTCCATCTGCAGAAAGATTTTTTTTTTTTTAAATGCAGCTGGCTGAACTGCAAATGCCCAGGACACTAGAAACAGATACATTAAAAAAAAAAAAAGTAAAAAAACAAAACAAAAACAAAAACAAATAAGCAAACAAAAACCATCAACTGGATAAAAGTGGATTTGGGCTGTCAAGATGCCTATCAATGGGTAAAGGCAGTTTTCAAGCCTGATAACCTGAAAGAATGGATCTCCACAAGTTGTTTTCTGACTTCCACACACCCACACACATACACACACATTATGACACATTGTGTATAGACACATATGTGCACCTGCACAATGAAAAACTGACTCAAAACTAAATCTACATTGGAAGCTGTGGGTGACCTGGAGTGCTGTGCCCGCCCACTTCAGCTCCATTGTTATGAAATTCTGTTATCTAAGAGGCTCGTGTTTTAAGGCACTACCTCACAGGGCCTCTGCTCTGTAGCAACGACACAACTGTAATTACACAGTGAGATTAATGAAGCACAGGCATTTGCTAAGGATTTAATGCTTCTTAATAGAATGGTGTGCACACACAGCTAAAACACTGTGACAAATCATAAAAGCTTCCTAATAAGAAGTCTCAATTAGTTAATTAAAATTTGCTAATTGAAAACTCTAAGAATAGCATGTAAAATATTCCAGACCTCTAGATATCGCAATAAAACACACAATGAATGTGCCCACTAGGCAAGCTCTTTATATCAGCACAAGGAGAGACCTTTCTAAGTGAAATAAGAAGCGAGGGAATAGGTCACCCCATGGAAACTTGAGCAGGGTCTAATATATCAGGCGTGAGAACTAGAAATTATTATTTAACACACAGAGAGCAGGTGCAAGGAATGAGGGCACCATTACTAATTTATTCATGCATTTATTAATTCTGCCTCTTGCATGGGTCCATCTCTCTGTAATAGCTTATAGGCACATTTAAGAAATGTTCCACAAGTTTTACAATTGTGCAGTTTTAAGTATCTTTTCCTGATCTTAAAGGATGCTCTTGTTCAGGGTGGCTCAATAAGAGAATGCTCAAATACACATCTAACAGGTCACCAATGAGCTTCTATAAAAGAGCAGGTTAGATGCTACGTAGATAAGGTAGGAATGCCTTAGAATAGAAAAAGTGCTTAGTGGTACACTGTCAGCTCTAAGTTACAGAGAACGAAGGAAAAGCTGTCAGAGAGTTGGGGGCAACCCAGTGTGGCCTTGGAAGGGCATGGGGTGCTTCTGCACTAGACCCACTTAGCTGGTGGGGTGACTGCTTGGTCGAGGTGCTGTGGAGCTGTGCACAACGGCTCTGCAGGTGCCAAACCCCAGGTGATGCCCTCTGATTCACTCTTGGAATGAACTCAAGTATCCAGCTCCAAGTGTTGGCTGGGACTTAGGAGGGCAGGCTCAGCACTTGAATTCAGTATTTCAATTTGGTCATGCAGGCCAGTGTGTACCGCCTCCGTCAGGCCATGCCCAAACCAGGTTTTCTTACAAAGAAAGATAAAAAGGACAATTGGTAGCTGGGAAGGGACAACCTGGAAAAGAGCTGAGATGTGACCTACAAGTAGAAATTGCAGTGGCCACAGTGGCTATGACAGGTGGCAGTGAAATGCAATCCAGTATGGTGACTATTGCCATGCATACTTAACAAGAGTCATTTTGGGAAATGAGTCCTGTAGACGTTGCAGTCACTCTTCATTATCTAGACCTTACAGATAGGTAAACCAACTCTGTATAAGTAACATGCCCAAGGCACAGAGGGCACATGGTTGACCTAGGATGTCAGGCTCAGAAATCAGACATCCCTGGCGCTTCTCAATCATATGAAAAGTCCTTTAAACACACCTCAGAAGACACTTCTAGGCCAGTCTTTTTACATGGTAGGGCATTCCTCATCTTCTCTAGCGAGCCAACCCCCATTCATACTGTAAAACTCAAACCACCTCCCCTACCTCTAAGAGGCCTCCATGATTGCTAGAGTTCATATGAAGTCTTAGCACTGACCACTAGAGAAATGCAGTCGGTGCAGGGCATTCTCTGGAGATGTCACACTTTGTACCACTCTACATTTCTGTAGGTGTCATTTTGTGTTAGTGTATGACTCCTTCCATATTTGCCTCTTCCAAAGTATGTAGCACCCATGTGCACTGCAGTGTCTGTGCAGAAGACATTCTCCAAGTGATCAGTTAATGACCAATTGTGTGGGTGTGCACACTGCCAGACATGTTCCAGGAGCGGCATGAGGAAGGCCCAAAGTCAGGTCAGGAAATGCTATAAACCCAACACCTACTCTCAGCTCCACAGAAAGCATTGGCTTGCTGCCCCTAGCATGAGCATGGCCTTGAGTTCAATCCCAGCCCTGTGGGAGAAGAACCCAGAAACAATCAGCAAACAAAAACTGAGGACAATCACTGACAGTGTGAGGACCACTTACGGGCACAGGGAGCACTGTGAAAGGAGGCAATGGAACAGCTAGCTGTGCCAACTAAGTCCCTTCCATCAGGACAGAGCCTTGCAATTGACAGTCTGCCGTCTGCACTTTCCTCTGTGAGACAGTAACAGGGCAATTGCAGAGCTCTTAACCACAGCCCAGGCACTTTCCTAAGGGCAGATGGAAAGAATGTCTTATTTAGAACTTACAACACAAGGGAGTAGCCTTTCTACCCATCTCTGACAGACTCAAAACTGAAAGAACAGAAGGGTTAAGTAATTTTCCCAAGACCACACAGCTGTAAGGGGGAAAGATGAGATCTCAGTGCAACACTCTGTCTCCAGTGTCTATGTGTATCATTACTAAACTCACCCATTGTGTAGAGGCCCTGATCTTCAGTGTGATAATACATGATACATGATCAATCATCTCCCTCTCTTTCATCTATCTATCTATCTATCTATCTATCTATCTATCTATCTATCTATCTATCTACCTAACATCTATTTATGCAATTACTCAAGGCTGAGAGTTTCAGTTTAGACCACTGCCTAAGGCTAATCCGTGTGGGTGAACAGGATGGGTAAAGCAATCCTCCTTGCCAATGACCCCAGACAACAGAATAACCAGGACAAGCCAGTTTCTATTTGACATCATACATGCACCCACATATGCCAGTGAAAACATTAAAGACTTTTTTTTTAGGAAAATACTTTCCCCAAATAAAGCTGACTGAGAATGCCAGTGATGACAAGAAAAGGAGGGAAAGGTGATGTTCTGCCAGAGTAGTGAAGAATTGAGCTTGGGGTAAGTTAAGAGCCGAATGCTCCCTTTGATGCTGGCAGAGTTTGTCCTCTGGAAATTCTCTACTAGACAGGAAAACAACCTTATTCAAGCAGTTTCATTGGACTCCCTGGCCAATGAGGTACTGCACATCTGGGCACACCTCTGTATACTCCGCTGTGGCAGCTGAGGCTCTTCTACACTGCGTCCCTTCATCAAGGACCTCAGAGGCTCGGTGTCATTCCGTTGGCAGAATGTTATTCTGGCCTAGCACTCACAGGGGCTGGTACCCACATTCTACAGGTGCCATCCATGCATCACAATGACATTTTAAGTAAGCTGAAGAGTGTTGCTCTGGGTTTCTATTTCCATTTGTTAAGGTATGCTGCCCCCAAAAGACAAGACATAAAACAAGATCCCACAAAACGTAACGCCCCTTGTTGATTTCCTTGCAAATTCTAGTTGCTGGTCTATGTGGTTATTTAGAGGAAGATACTGAAGATCAGGCAGCTGCCTGCTCTCGGGCCTCGCAGACTGTTTTGAGGACTTTAGAAGACAGAAACCTAATCAAAGTCTGCACACTGATGGTATCTAGAGGTTAATGATTCCTGAGCGGCACTTTGTTTGAATGGCTACTGATGTACTTGTCACAGTGTGGTCATTCAGGACTTCTCTGGTGCTTCACCACTTTTCATATTCCAAGTTTTGGTGTGTACAGAATCTAAGATTTCCCTAATGAATGTATAATGAACATAATCATCCAAAATGTTCCTTATGGTACAAAACACTGAAGACTCTGTAAATATCATGATACCATCTAAACTCTTTCTCCAAAGCATTTCTGAGAAAAGTTCTAAGGAAAATAATCTATACAAAAAACATAGTGGCCCAAAGAAAGACAGTTGCTTCAGTGTGATTGACAATAGTGAAGTTGTCAGCAGAGGTGACAGCAAACCCAGGGGTCTATTTCAGTCACCTCAGCCTTATGGAATATTATGTGACTACTGAAAGAGGAATTTTTGAAGATATAGCAATATAAAAAACACTTGTGTCACAAAAGTTTGACATATGCCCCCATTTATAACTGTACACAGCCACTCACAGAATCAGAATATGACTTAAAAACAACTGAAGAAAACATGTAAGCTTGTAACAACTAGAAAGAACCCTGCCTTAACTCGCCTCGACGGTTTCAGATCTGACTTTACTATCTCCCCACCAATGGAGGGAAAGCTTCTCAATGGGCTACACACTATCTTAAGTGTTTTACAGGGAGCTGAGCATGAGATGACTAAGAAGAACCAACCTGGTTTAGTAGTCTGAATCTTACACATGAGTTACGCTGGGTAACTCATGATCTGTTATTCCTAAGATATTGGCTAAAGTGGCCAAGCTACTCTCTAAAAAAAGAAAATTTAACCAGAGAGTAGCAGGTGAGAAGCATGCCCACTGTGCCTTGTGGTGTCTACAAGAACATTCATATGCATTTCTTTTTCTAACACTATCAGTATGAGAAACACCAGAAGAGCACTGTACATTCTCCAGAATTGAAGACAGCTGTGACAGCCACAGGGTTCCCCTCACAGCCACACTCTCACTGCAGAACCACTCGGACACAAAGGTTAAAATATATGCACCTTGTTCTGCCCCATGAACTCTAAGTAAAGATCTAATTCCCAACAGCACCAAAATGTTGGATTTCTCTTTTTTTATACTCAACATAACTTTCTTGGTATTTTTTCTTAAGACAGATGAGCAAACAAAAATTCAAGCACCTAATTCATCCATTCTATATGCAAAGACAAAGAAGTGGAGCCAGGACAAGTGTCACAGAGGAGACAAAGGAGTCTGTTCTGCATCCAGGCTGTTGCATGAAGCGCAGCCACGTAATCTAAGCACACAGAGGTTCTGACCCTGTGCCTGCTGGTATTTCCAAACTGCTCCTCAAGGAGAATGGGGATTGTGGACGCCAACCTTCTTGAACTTCCCTGAACGTGACTTGCCAGGGAAGCTGGCAAGCATCTCTGGCTTTTAAAAGGTTGTATTTTTATGGGACACATTTCTTGAGACTATGACTGAGTATATCAATAAAGGGTTGATTAACCCTTCTTGGCATTTACTTCTGACAAAAAAAGATCCTTGTATTTTATAAATCTCAAGTACTTTAGATTTGAGACAGTCTAAGGACTAATGAAAAATGAAAGAGGAAAAACAAAGCCAAAAAAACATAAATCGTTCCTGACCAGAGGCATTCCTCCTTTATCCCTAAAAGAGACTCACTCCTGAACATCTTGTTTGAGTTTAACATCTGAAGTTTGTCTTGTTCCATCTCTAGAACAAGCCAGTCAGTAAGGTGTAGAGATATGACTACATGAATGAAAACACATGAGCAATGCAGCCACTGCACATCCAAAGGCAAGAAGAGACAAAAAAATATTAACTGTCAAGTGACATGTCATTTGGATACATGCTTCTGGATTTTGTCATAGATGTTCGATCTGACAGCTCCTGGAAATATCTGAGTTCTACAAAACATAGTCATATAACCAGCAAAAGCAAATGCTTCATAGGCAGCAAGCTGGCTTCACTCTCTAGTTCCAGAAGATTTGCTTAAAGGAAAAAATACTCAGTGCTGATACTCTACAATTCACTCATCAACCTTGGATGAGGGGCAAGACTCTCCTGCTTACACAGTACCAGGGTCATGGGGCAGCAGCACACATGGATATTGTGTTTAACTCTGGTTTAGGAACAGTGCAGTTTTTAAAAAAAATCTTTACCCACTCTATCTGACAGCAGCCTTACATATTTATAGTTGTTTCATTTCAGGTACAGTGAGGAAAGCTCTCCTTGTGCAGACAGAAGCAGCGATAAGGGAACTGGGCAGTCAGACAACAGATGGAGGTGGAGAGTGATGTGCAGGTGAGGAAAGCACACGTCAGGAAACAGGCACGGTGGGGGGTGGGGTCCGGTGGGGGGGGGGCGGAAGTCAGTAGAGATGTGTGTGGCTGTGCCTGTGCCGGAAATGAAGTTAAGGGGCCAATGAGAAGCAAAGATTTCAGCCTCCTGTGACACTAACCTGGTTGCTGAACTTCTCCAGTGAGAAAGAAGATTTATTTTTTGCTTTCATATTAGTTGAATCCTTCAAGCAAACCAAGATCTTAGGAACTTCTCAAGAGATAATCCTGACTGTCTGATTTGGAAAGTTCTCTTCAGGTCTTTTTTAAATTTCCTTTGGCATTCTGGGCTTCTGATCTGGTAACTTGCAAAGAAGCTGTGTAAGACATCAGGATTAGCCAGTGGCTTCATCTCCTAGCTGTTGGAGTTTAGACAGGAAAAGAAAACCAAGGGAGGTGTGGTGGTTTGAATAAGAATGGCCCCAAAGGCTCATATATTTGAATGCTTAGTCACCAGGAAGTGGAACTGTTTGAAAGAATGAGAAGGATTGGGAGGTGTGATCTTGTTGAAGTAAGTGTGGCATTGCTGGAGTGTATCACTGGGAGTGGGCTTGGAGGTTTCAAAAGCCCACTCCAGGCTCAGACTCTCTCCTCTCCTGTCCTGTCCTGTCCTGTCCTGTCCTGTCCTGTCCTGTCCTCTCCTCTCTCTCAACCTACTGATCAGGATGTAGCACTTAGCTACTGCTCCAGTGTCATGCATGCTTTCTTTCATAGAGTTGCTGTGATCATGGGGTCTCTTCACAGCAACAGAACACTGACTAAGACAGAAGTTGTTACCAGGGGCTTGGTTATTACTGTGGCAGGCCTGACCACGCTGTTTGTTGGAGGAACGTGGACTTTGGACTAGAAAAGTAGTTGGATGCTTTAAGCTGGGCTCAGTGGACCATCCCAGTAGCATGGAAGACAGTGGTGCTAATGGTGGTTTGAACTGTGGGGAGCTGGCTCAAGAGCTTTCAAAGGGGAAGAATGTTAATAAATGGCCTAGAGACCATTATTGTGATATTTTGGCAAAGAATGTGGCTGTTTTCTGCCCTTGTACTAAAAATTTGCCAGAGGCTAAACTGAAGAGTTTAGGATTAATAGTCTTGGCAGAGGAGATTTCAAGATAGCTTAGTATTGACTGTGTCATATTATTATCAGTGGTCACTCTTCTGCAGCTCTGTAATAAAAAGGAGCAAGCTGAGCAAGGAAAAATGCGAAGTGTACAGTGTGAGGAAAAAAAGGAGCACCAGACGGTATAATAGAGCTACTAAGTCCAGTGCTCAAGGAAATAAAAAGTTTAAAGAAAGCCTGATGCTACATGGAATTAAGGGAGTGGTGATCTCAGGACAAGAGTCTACCTGGCTAAGCTTCTAACGTATAAAAAGAAATTAATAGAAAACGTAGTCAGTAAGCTGATGCAAATGTAAATAAATAAAGGGTGAAGTTCCAGCCCCATCAAGCAGCAAAAGTTGGCCACTTCAGCGTTAGAGTCAAAGATACAAAAAAGGGATTGTGGAATCTCTCCCTCCATGGCTAAGAAAAACCATCGAGGCCAGGCATGTACCAGGGGTGTCCCTGCATGGAAGCTAAAGAAAGAAGTCACTTGTGTGAAGCTATGAAGGCGAAGCCTAGATTTCACTGGTGACCCCAAGATGTTGGGGGCCAGAGTAGCAGCACCCCTGCTGAGGAGATCTGCTAACAGAGTGGAACCAGCCCAAGAGAGAGAAGTGTGATGCAGCCAACAAAGTTGAAAAGTGTCAAAGCAATCTAAAGAGCACTTTGACATCACACATGGAGATGCAGAATTTGAAGTTCGCCCTGCTGGTTTTCATTCTTATTTTGGTCCAGTATTTCCTCTTCCCTTTTGGAGTAGTAATGTATATTCTGTGCTGTTGTATGTCAGAAGTATGAGATTTTTTTTCTTTTCTTTTTTTTTTTTTTTTTTTTTTTTGGCTGGGGGTTAAAGTTAAGAGATTTCCATGAAACTCAGAAAAGACTTTGAACTTTGGATTTTTAAACAGTGTTGAGACTGTGATATACTATGGTAACTTTTGTAGCTGGACTGAACACATTTTTGCATTAGGATATGACTGCAAACCTACAGGGACCAGAGAGTGGAATGTAGTCATTTAAATAAGAATTGGGCTCCACAGGCTCATATATTTGACACAGTAAGACTGGACCTGGTGTAGACTTTTGAAACCTCAAAGCCCACCTCCTGTGATACACCTCCTCCACCAAGGCCACACCTTCTAATCCTTCCTAAACAGTTTTTATCAACTGAGGACTAACTATTCAAATCTATGAGCCAATGAGGGCCATTCTCATTCAAACTACCACAGCTGTTAAAACCATATGCTACAGGTGATTCTAGATTGTGCCAAGTTGAAATTAAAACTAATCATGCTCGACATGGGTGGCACATGTGTTTAATCCCAGATGTACTGGCAGGTGGAACTCTGTGAGTCTGAATCTGGCCTGATCTACACAGCCATTAGTTCCAGGCCAGCCAGCCAGAGCTTCTTAGTAAGGACCTGTCTCAAACAAAGAAATAAGCACACAAAAACCAAACCAGCAACAACAAAAAGTGATCATCACAGTACACAATGGCTGGCAAGATGACTCAGTGAATAAGGGTGCTTGTGTTTAGTTCCTGGGACCCACAAGTTACCAGATAAGAATCCCAGAATTCCAAAGGTTATTGTCTAACCTCTACCCACACCATATGTGTCCCTTCCCAAATAAATAAATAAATAAATGTAAAAAAGACATTGAAATGATTAAGATATTTAAATAAAAGAGTACTGTAGATGATTCACTAAAGTATGTTGCCAAGAAAATATTATTCAGTCATAAAAAGAACAAAATCGTATTTTTAGAAGCATGGATAAAATAGCTACTGTCTTCTTTTAAAATCAATACTGCTTCTTTTGTCTTCTAAATACTGATCCTTATCCCCATAGCTAAGTGTGGCTCTTACTCCCCAGCAAAGCAGCTTTTATTCTCCATCAGATGGAGGCTACTTCGGAGAACCATAACAGGTCAGAATGAGTAAGTGACCATGGTGCTCAGCTCAACTGGTCCATGGTGTACAACACAACCCTCACACCTAAGACTCAGAGAGAACTTTGTGGAAAAGTGAGTGGAAGGATTGCAGGAACCAGAGGACAGTGACATAAGATCATGTCTTCTAGACATGACTGGGATTTGAGCCTGGGAAATCTCAGCAAAATATTTGTCTAAAGACCTGAAAAATGGCCCTATCAGTGGACATGCCAGTGTGGATAGGGGAAGCTCACAAGGCCACGCCCTTATGTGAAGAACTACAGGCAGCCAACAGCTGCTGAGGGAGGAGATACTAGTTTTCTCCAGGGATGAATAATCTTATAGGTTATTCAGTCCCAAGTGGTCAGGCCTAAACACACATATGATATGAGTAAAACCAAATGGACTCAGTAGGTTGTGTATATATGTGTGAATGACTGTACGTATATGTGTGTATGTACATGCATGCACGCACCAGTATAACTACAGTCAGAAGAAGAGATAAGGAATTCCAGATGGAGTGGTTGGGGAGAGGAGAGGAGTTGGAAAGTTGGAAATAATGTAAGTACACTGTACTTATGCATAAAATTCTCAAAAAATTAAATAGAAAGACTTGACTTTGATATTATATAAATAAGCTCCTTTAAAACCTTAGGAAGTAAGACCTTGATGTTTCTGCCCTTAGAAAAATTATCCTCAAGATCAGAAAATTCTTTTTAAAAAGAAAGGTAAATGATCTCAGGGCAGAATGTACCTCAATTATTAAAAACTTTCTCACTTTGAGGCTTCAAAACAATTTTTGAGTGCAACACAGAAACTGGCCTTTAATCATACTTACTTGGCCCAGGAGTACTGAACATCACTAAACCTGGCTGGTGCCAAACCCAGTGATAAAACTGGCAATAAAAGAAAGCATGTATATTTGTATGGACACAGTGAAGAAACACACATGACTGTTGAACTCATCTGTTCTGCATGAATTCATCTCAATAGAGAAGATAAAATGTAAATGGGCCCATTTTTTACCACAGGGCATTAACCCTTTCTTGTAGTCTACATCATGGATGTGTCAGGATATGGCCCACACCCCAAAGCACTCTTTCTCCACAACAGAGGAGGTCCGGACTGCTTGTCTGGGTGAAAGACAAACCTGAACATCATCTGACACAGAGGAAAAGCCCCAGATTGGTGCAGCTGCTACTGTGCTTCTCTGTACTGACCACTGCTGAACTCCTGCTACCCTGAAAGACTTATTCTTTGAGGCACACATTCACACACACACACACACACACACACACACACACACTATATATATATATATGTATCTGTATGTATATATGTATATATATGTATAAATACACACATATGTGTGTATATATATATATATATATATATATATATATATATATATATATGGATATTTCCAAAGGGAGCTGACCAGCCCAAGAGCCAGATTCAATTTCTGGGCTTTGCATTCAGAGTAGGCATTATCAGGGGCAAGAGGGACTGGACAGGAACTGATGGCATACTGCCCCCACCATGTGGCCCCATCATCTGTAAATTACACACTCATGTTGTCACCCAACTCTACAGGGAGATTTCAGTGTACGGTAAAGGAGGAAGCTGGGGATGGACCCTGTCAAACCTTCTGTCACGGCAGTCCTAGTGACAGTTGAAGAAATTGCACTAACTGGAATCAGGCAGGGGAAGAGCCACCCTCACCCCTGACCCCACAAAAGCCGTGAGTGCACTGACTAGGGACAGAATCACCACCTTCTCAGGTTGGAAGGAAAAATCCTCCCTGATTTGGTTTTTTATCAGCAACTAGAGATAAGGAGATAAAATATAACTTTATACTTAAACTATTTAAGTCTGGTAATTCCTCATGGTTGGCATGTCTGACTAAAGAACCAGGCATGAATAAAGACCAAGTTACAGGTTTTCAGAAGCAATTGTGTCAGACATGACATCCCTGTCTAGTCTCACCTCCACCCCACAGAGTAGTGAGACAACTCACCTACGCCTCTAAGCCATCCAGAGCAATGCTGAGAGGGGAGTTCACAGTTTGTTGTTTGCTAGCTGTATGAGTTTGGGGGTTGACAGGGGAAAGAGAGAGGGAGAAGGGGAGAGGTGGTGTGTGTATGTGTGTGTGTGTGTGTGTGTGTGTGTGTGTATGTGTGTGTGTGTATACGTGTTTGTCTAGAACAATCTTTTAAAGTAGATTGTGGCTCATCTAAGAAAGAGATGATTTCACAAGAAGCCAGACCTTCATAAGTTATCTGTGGACTTCTTGTAAGATGGAGGGTTACACATGTTTTAGCACAGACAAAGATATGCAAAATACATGTAATATCTTATAAAAGTCTGGTATTAGTATGAAGAAGATCCATGATTCCTCAAGAATGCAAAGCCCTTGGAATCACACCATCTGTGTTAGAGAGCTGCAGAGAAAGCTGCTACACAGTGCTTGCTGTGAGCATGCACACTAGAGTTCAATATCCGTGCAAAACACTAGGTGTGGTGGCATGGTGTACTCATCTGAGTACAATGCCTTGTGACCACAGGCCAGGCCACCAGCCTAGCATGATCTATGAGCCCTCGATCCCAGTGAGACAGCCTATGTCAGTATGTGGATGGCTCCTTTGGAGAAGTATCTAAGTTTGACCTCTGGCCTCTATATGTACCTGCTCCTCTACGAAGAAATGTGTTCGGTCCCAGACCTGAAAACTTCAACACCTGAAAATTGTGACACTTCCAGTTTGAACCTCTACCTGGGATGTAGCATTTGGTGCCTTTTAGACATGAGTTCACAAAACTAATCACAGCATTTTCACAATATTTGTACTAGTCAAATATCATATGTATATATGTACATATTTCTATCACAGTATATATGTAGCAGAAGTCTCCGATTGCTTCTGTGTCATTCATGTGACATTCTGGAAGCTATTAACTCAGTGCCTAAGCTTTCTCATTTGAAATTTAGTTAAGAAACATATGTGTCACTATATCACAAATTTGTCATTTTTACTGTTTTGACAACGATATTTTATGAATTGGTTTTCTTTGTAATCCTATATATTTTAGCTCATGAATTTAAAAACATTATTTTGGGAAGCAGTCCAAGCATTTTTTTCCCCAACAGCTTGCTCACGGGGGCCAAGGCACAGAAAAGGCTAACAGGTCCTACTTCCTCAGACGCAGATGGAGGTACGTGCTGAGACACACTGTGAAGGCTAACGGCATAGCCAAGTAAACTGCTAAGTGCCACACACAGCAAGTGCTCCGTGAACAGCCATTGCCGGGAACACTGGGACAGGGACAAATTCTTCTGTATAATACATCTCATCCCTTAAACACCACCATTTCAGTACAACTCAGAAGGAGTCCGTTAGTGCTGCTTCATGGCTCACGATCCTCTTTTGCTGGTGGCCCTGCGTGGTGCTGGGAGGGCCCCTCTAGGTGGAGATCCATTCTGACTTCTACAGCTGGAAAGCAGCTGTTCACATCACAGTGGTGAGTGGCTCCAGGGAAGAGCCAGCACTGTGGCGGAGGACAGGAGGGCCTCACGGAGACAGGGAACTGGCTTAGCTGTTCTGCTCCAGAGCCAATGACCAAGGCCTTGGCCGTGGTGGAGGAAATGAGAGCAAGTTATTTAGACACTGGGGTGTGGAGCTGATCTAAAGCTTGCCTGTGAAAGGGCCTTCAAAGGCAGGACCAAGCTTTAGGAGCAGCACAATGAGCCTCAATGTGAGAAAATTAAGTAATGTTTCAAATTGAGTCCCAAGTCAACAGGCTCAGCAATATGAGCGAACTCTGCAATCGGGAATGCACCGGAGCTACACAGAGATTCATGGTCTTCTTAATTAACTTCGAGGTGCCGCACATAAGGGGAAAACGATAAATCAAGTAGATTACTGCCAGCGATCTGAATTTCCGAATGAAATAAGAGAGGTGTAGCACCTTGAGTCATTTTGTAAATCTGTATGGTGGGGGTGGAGGGGGATCACCAAGGTCATCTCCTATGCTGTAATTTCCACTTGGTGATTTAGTTTCACACCACATGTCAGGTATTTGCCTTACACTCAGGTGTGAAACAGCAGGAAACAAAGATAAGTGAAACACATGATGGAAGGGAAACGGAATTCACACACACACACACACACACACACACACACACACACACACACAGAGTGCTATTTCTGCATTAATCTAAATCATATTGCATACCCACTGTGCAACAGCATTCTAAGAGCTGAGGATGTAGTGACGACTGAGATGCAGAAAGTCCCTGGCCCTGTGAGGCTCACAAGTCAGGAGGGAAGGAAGGAACTTACCACACCATCAAATAAACCAGGGGTTTCAGGCAGCAAGAAGTACTATGAAAAGTGATGAAGAAAAATGAGGGCGGAGAGGAAAATAAGGGATACAGATGCAGAAAGGAAGGAAGTAGCAGCCCGGCTGAGCTCCGGCCAAAGCCAGCTTCAGCAGAAGGGCCAGCAAAGACCCCAGCCTCTGAGCAGGCACGAGCTTGCTGTGTTCTAGGGTCAGAAGGTGCAGCCGGTGCTAAGAGGTGGGGTTAGAGCCATGGGAGGCAGTCCTGATCCCAGCAGCCCCTTGACTATGGTGACAAACTTTGCTTTAATTCTAAATGTGATAGGTCACAGAGAAACAATCTGACTTAGACTCTACTTAGGCAGAAATATATGCAAAGAAGCACTCTGGTTGGCTATCAGCCAATTATTAGTCACCATGGTAGCTTTATTAGTGGTAAAGCCAAAAAGCATTCTAGCAAGCCTGGAATGGACCTGAATACACAAACAATGGTAGAAAGGTAGATTAACATTATAGCATAGAATATAACTTAAAACACAATGGCTATATCTATATTGATCTGGAAGGATATTTTTTAAAAAAGAATTGTACATGTGTGTGATGTACAATGTATCTTCCTTTCATTAGGCCATTTCAGGCTCTTCCATGGAGCATCTTGTCTATGATATGACATGTCTACAAAGGGATAATATGGGTAAAACTGAATTGGTACTGACATTTATTTATTTATTTAAAAGATGTCTTTATTTATTTATTAATTGTGTATATAGTGTTTCACCTGCATGTATGCCTGCATGCCATAAGATGGAACCACATCTCATTATGGATGGTTGTGAGTCATCATGTGGTTGCTGGGAATTGAACATAGGACCTTTGGAAGAGCAGCCAGTGCTCTTAACCTCTGAGCCATCTCTCTAGCCCAGTACTGACATTTATTTACTTGGTGTGGTAAATCTGGTAGAAGACAGAAAGAAAAGCTATTGTTTTCAAATATATTGTATACAACTTACATTTTGTACATTACTTGGTGGCCATAGTAAATGATATCAATGCTATGATTTTGGAAAACAAACGACCAACGGCATAATTTCTGGAGGTTGGGGACCCTTCAATGTGTTTGCATGAACAGGATTATCAAGGCAAGAACAGAATGAGAAAGGACCCAAGTAGAGGGCACAACATGGGCAGCTTCTATACATGAGGCCGACAGACGGATCCTTTGACAGGTCTTCTGATGGCAACTGTAGGTGGTAAAGAGAATGGCAGAAGGAAGAGGCTTAGGGAATCATGGTCAATCCAAATCAACAGCTTATGAGCAGAGAGCGAGACAGCATGAGCAGACGAAGTGAATACAAATGTTACACAAGGGAATCTTGAGGGAAAGAAATGGAACATGGCTTCCTAACGACTAGAAGAACTAAGTGTTCTCTAGACTATTAGATAGGCAGACACCACTGAACAGTATTATCAAGAGGCCATTTAGGAGGGGAAGTGGCATAAAAGGATGACACTGCGTCAGTGCAGCCCTCCTAAAATGTTCCTGTGGCCACAGAAGTGAGGCGACCAGTACTTGCAGAAACTGGGATAGAGGAGTCAGGGAACCCTCTTCAGGTGACAGCCAAGGTCATGGAATGTAACAAATAGAGTCAGGGAAGGAAAATACAAGTGACTGATACAGACAAACCAGGATTCTGAGGACAGAGCTAAGGGGCACACTATGTGTGTGGCAAAGAGGTAGAAGTAACCAGCTAGAACCAGTTAATGGTTAAAAAAAAAGAAAATGATTATTTACTATTTATGTTAGGGTCTCACATAGCCAGGCCAGCAACAAACTTCTGCATAATCAAGAGGAAAAAAAGAGTTTCAAATCAAAGTAGCATTATCAGTGTAAGCAGGGTAAGGTCTGAAGAAAGATGCCGTATTTATCTGTAGGAAAAAGACAGAGGTAGGGAAGGAATTCTTAGGATAGAGACCCTACAATACACGAGGCATGACTGAAAGGAGAAAAGGGGAGGGGCCTGAAGCTTTAGCGAGGAGAAGGATGTGCTGTGCTGGCCATGGTGGCAGCTTTGGAGAAAGCAGAATGAAAAGAACATGGATGAAAGATCCAGGTGAATTTGGAAGTAAAAATGAGCATTCAGACAAAGCACAGAAACGGCCTCTGCTCAGCGAGTTAGCTGAGGTTACATGCTGATGAGGGATGGGATTCGTTTGAGAATTTCAGCATACTGGAAACATTAGAAGCTGAGCTGTATTCAGCTGAATAACTTTCAATAGAAAGAGAAAGATTATGGAACAACGTGGAAGATACAGCTGAGGATGGATAGGCTGCATTTGCGATGGAGTGATGGAGTGGAAGTTTTGGTGTCATTAAATACTCACTTATGTTACGTGAATATGTTCTTGTCTTAATTCCATGTGTGGGATATGGGACTTCCTTGGTTTATCCATAGCTGATCATTGCCTTGTATGGCTCAGAGAGGGGTGTGGTGTTTGCCAGCTGGAGATAGGTTAATTTGAGGACTAGGAGAGGGTATAAATATGAGAGCCCAGAGAAAGAAGAGGTGAGGGTTTCAAGGAGACAGTTAGAGAAGGAAGATTGCTTGTTCATCCTGCTTCGTTTGCTGTTGCTGGGCTGTTAGATAGCCTGATGACTGAGATTGGCTTTTCCCAAAGAATCTGATGACCCTACCCCGCTGGAATTAAGTCTAAAGAGGTCCATGTCCCCTTTCCTTTCTAACCTTCTTTCTCTCCTACTTAGGGTTGAGGGTGGCAGTTAGAAGGGAGGTAGAATTTTAAGGAATCTCAAATAAAGTAGAATTTAAAAACAGCACCTACAGGATGAGTTACAGTGCCACATGCTTTTCTGGAGTGAGTCCCAGTAGCTGCGTGGTAGAATGGCACATGTGAGTTTTATCCGAGGCTGAGGGCTGACGACAGTGAGGGGCAAGCTCATAGGGATAAGGGAGTTCATCTACATGGTAAATTCAGAGCTGCTACCTAGCAGCCATCCTGAGTGTGGAAGCACATAAAGCAGGAAGGGTTGAGATACTAGAATTCTGAGACCGGTGTAGCACCAGGGAGGCCACAGGAAGCAGCAGCATTGGAGAATGTCAATGGGGAAATTGTTTAGGGCAGAATCTTGGAAATGGCAAGGAAAACAAGAGGAAATCCATGATAGTTTCTAGATGGTTCTTAGCATCAGTGAATTATTTTGAAAAGAAAAAAATCCAATCTCAAAAACAAAAAACAAACAAACAAAAAGACACAGAGTTTAGAACTGGACTCAAACATATGTAAGATTAATCAGAATCACTGATGAGTAAACACAAGAGAGGCTGAAAATTAACTGGCCTGAAGCAAGGTGAATGTGTGAGCAACCTGTTGAGAGCAATGGCTGCCCCAGGAATGAGCTGCCTGGCATCTCTGGGGTGAGAGGCCCACTCTAGCATGTGCAGCATCTGCCCAGCTCTGCAGACTCTCCCCTTTCCTATGGTGTGTTTTCTGTCAGCAATATAACCAAATTTTGCTGTAGCAAGGCAAAAGTCCAGAGAGGGCTTTCTTCTTAGCTTCCCAGTGTCCCACAAGAATATGTGGTCCTTGTAGAGTAGAGTGAACAGGCTAGGTTGAGAGAAAGACATTACAAGGGAAACCTGGCAAGCAGCCATCTCAGCTTTGTGTCAATGGACGTCCATAAAATATGGGCTAAGAAAATGGTAGCTCAATGTCTGGCATTTGAGACCTAACAGCA
This sequence comes from Acomys percivali, assembly GCA_907169655.1. NCBI lineage: Eukaryota > Metazoa > Chordata > Mammalia > Rodentia > Muridae > Acomys > Acomys percivali. Next base: position 146,632,941 of record OU015744.1, on the reverse strand, counting down.
TGTAACATGTTTATGGCACGCATTAGGCCACAAACTTCAGTCTGGGGCTGGAATACACAGCAGAGACTTCAGATCTGGTAGACAAAGGAGGGCACTCGGAAAGCATGGTTGTGCAATAAATATGACTGCTCTTAGAAGACCATAAACAGGTGGTTTTGTGAAAAAAGAAACCTGTGCACTTAGATTTAAAAATCAAATGCTTCAGTCTTGTTTGTATAAAGAAGAGAAGGCTAGTGCAAGGTTTGCTAATTACAGCATGTTCTACAACAGTGTGACTGATTATAACCTGGCAAAAATCACTCCAACTGAAAAAGCAAAAGTGAAAGGTGGAAGAATTAGGTGAGGTTTTGGAGTGGGAAGAAAAGTGGCAGAAAGGAAGAAAGCTTTCATTAAACAGTTTACATTCAAGTAGAAAAAGAAATCAAAACAAAAAAATCTGACTCATTTTATTTTTATTCAAAACAAGCTCTTATTCAGTGTATTTTCACTCAGAATCCTTAAGCACACTGTGATCCGACTTTCAAGTCCTTCTTTCATCTAAGCAACATCTAGACCTCTCAGACAGGGTCTCTGTTGAGGTCTGTTTCCCTTAGCTCAGGGATAATTTCACATCTGGTGACTTCCTACTGTGTACTAGATGCTGTGCTACTCAGCATTACTTACTATGAAGATGGCTCAGTTTTCTTTTAGCAGCTAGTTCAATTCAACAGGCCATTCATGCTGAACTCATACAGGTCTTATATTTGATTAGGACAAATCTGTAGAAACCCTAGCTGTATCTGAAGGCCTTCTAACTTAGTCTGCCTCCTCTGAGGGTCTTATGGGATTCTTGGCTTCAAGCTTGGTTGTCCCTAGAACAAAGAATTTATTTCTAAGCTAAGACCTTCCTGTCATCAGTAACACACTTATAAGGAGCTAACATGTTTCCCTGCTGATCAGGCTGGGATACAACGTGGCCCTTCTTTCATGCCCACGCCGTGGGGGCTGCCTAACCTGGTGATGTGCAGTGCAGTGGGTTCAGCCTGGGCTCATGGAGGACCCTGTGGTGGTTCAGGTAATCCATACTTGGTCTCTGCTTGGTGATGCTTCTTGGGTAGGTTAGGAGGTGTAGCATTGCTGGAGGAGTATGTCACTGGGAACAAGCTCTGAGGTTTCAAGCCACCTGCCATTCCCACTTCTCTCTCTCTCTCTGCTTTGAGTTTTCAGTTAAGATGGAGTTCTCAACGTCCTGCTCCAACTGTGATGGCTGCCACCTGTTGCCTCTGTTCACCATCTAAACTGTAGGCTCCAATAAACCCTTTCTTCTATAAGCTGCCATGGTCACGGGGCTGCATTATGGCATCAACTGCAAAGTGACTAATACATACCCTCATGCACACTGGTGGAAAGTCTGTAGCAGCCCCCTTGTCTGCAGTCATCTTCCCCGCCAGCCTGAGGTGTGTACACACAGGATCACTGCACCCATAGCTCCCACCTTACTTCTGATGTCTGGCTTCTCAGCCCCAAGAGCTGCCACACTCTGCTTAGGCCTCCTGTCACACTCGGTAAGTGGTGTCGGATGACTACGGCGCCAACTGCTCAAGCTTCCCTTCTCTCAGGGGTCAGTCAGTCTCAGAACACCTACCGTCTAGAGCCTGAAAACCATTTTCTCACATAGTTTCTCCGGTTATGGGGAGACAATTAGTGACAGCCTTCGTTTAGTGCATTTCTATGTTTAAAGCTGGATGAACGCTCAGTCCAAGTATATGGTTTTCATTGTTTTCCTAGAGGTCTTTCTATGAGCACAGGCAGTTTTTACAGAAGTATTCTTACAGTTCTCTCTGTACATTCCTTCAGTAAAGGGGCTGAGGGTGAACAATGAGCTCAGCGCTGTCTTGGGGCTGGGGAACAAAAATGTCCCTGCATTCATGAAGTGTATTTCACGGTGTAAGTCGTTCTGGTCTCCTCCAAAGCCACCCCCTCTCTACTGTCACCTCTTCCATTACTGCCTCGATAAGAGAAGCAATAAGTCCTGGTGTTCACATAGCATCGCTCTGCCATTTGCGCTGACATTTGTTTCATGTGGCTACAGCAATGAGGCAGTAGATGAGGAGAGGCAGGCAGGAGCGTGCCGTCTCTGTCACAGCGCCGTCTCTGTCACAGCGCTCACACATAGCAAACAGGACCAGAAGACGAGCAGCTTGACTTTGCATCACGTCTCCATGAGAGAAAGGGAAGAAAGCTCACGAGGAAAACACTGGGAATTCTTGAGCATTAAAAATTAGAAGGTGATTTAGTGAGCATGTTTGGGCACAATTTTGTCTTCCTTTTCTGTTGCTGATTATGGGGAGAGGGTAGAAAGGCAGTTCTGCATTTTGAATTACAAAAAGAACAGAAAGCCATTATGTACAAAATATCATTCCTTGGGGAAGCTGGGGGTGGGGGGGTATAAGTGATCTTATCTTAGCAACCTTAAATGATGTTTTCAGAACACTAATTCCCATTAGGTGTCTCAAACAAAAGCACCCAAGAACCTCATCAGAATCATATCATCCCATTTAGAGACTTAAAATGATATCAAGCATAGAAGAAGAAGAAGATATGCCTTGGTGTGCATAAACCTTTGTATTGAGGTATGGAATCATTTGCAGCCATCTGGCCTTGAACTTATGATCCTCCTGCCCCAGCTTCCCAATTGCTGGGATCACAGGTGTGCCACATCATACTCAGCTTAGAAATCTCTTTCACTTAACACAAGCTCCCCAACGTTAAAGCCCATGGTATCCTCCTGTGAATAAACAGCTATGTGGGAAGGCTCTTGAACCACTCTGCACCAACAGTGCAGGGAGCCCTAGGAAGACATTCAGAGCTGTGACAGCAACTAGACTTCCACTCAGCAGCAAATGGTGAAGATGGAGCATAAGAAGCACTGATTTGCAGGCAGACATGGTGAATCTTCACATCTTACATCAAATGTCATATGTATTTAAAAATTAAATAGAGTTGGAAATTTCAATTTATGTTATCTTAATAAAAATATTCTGCAGAGAACACAGAATAATTAACAACCTTGACCATAGTACTACATTTTTAATGCTATCTCTGATATTTATTTTTGGAGAGTCACAAGTGATTAAGAAGTTACCTGATAGCCCAGTGTGGTGGTACACACCTTTAACCTCAGCAGTCAGGAGGCAGAGGCAGGTGGATCTCTGTGAGTTCAAGGCCAGCCTGGTCTACAGAGTGAGTTCTAGGACAGACAGGGCTACATAGGGAAACCCTGTCTTGAAAAGGCCAAAAAAAAAAAAAAAAAAAAAGAGGTGCCATGGCTCCTTAAGGCAGCTAGCTGAACTTCTCCAACAATCATGTGAAGAAACATCCAGGTGCAGTGTATGCTCTTCAGCGCTTTTGATGGAGGTTCATCTGTTTGCCCAGCAGTTCACCCGCCTTCACCTCTTGAGTGAATAATTGTGGGGTATGGTGACTGTCTCTGCTCCTGGTTTCCTCTTGGCTGCAGAGCCAAGGTGTCCATCTCTACTGTAGCTGACAGTGGCTATGTTGGGGTTTACTTCTTACATTCACCCCAACCCCAACTTGGTGATGTAGCAGTAGCTTACAAAGGAATTCATGAATGCCTCTCTTACAGGTTTTGGGTTCTACAGTCTCCACTGTTCTCTCTAGGCCGACTGCTGACGTACAGTTATATTGGCCACAGTAACTGCTCTGAATTTTTTTGTATCTTTGTCCCTTCTGACCATGTGTCCTATTCTGTGTTTGCAATGTTATTTCTCAGCATTCTTCTCTTTTCTTCACTGAGGACTTAATTCTCTGATATCCCGATAAATCTGGCTGCATAATGGTTAGAATCTGGAGCCTACTGCACAGGTTTGAACCCCGTTCTCCCCAGGGTACTATCATTTGTCTTTTAAAAATTACATTTATTTTCTTGTTTATTCGTGTGTGTGTGTGTGTGTGTGTGTGTGTGTGTGTGTGTGTGTGTGTGTGTGTGTGTTTAGGTCAGAGTTCAACTTTAGTTGTTCTCCAGGAGATATCCACTTTGTGTTTGGAGACAGAGTCTCACTGGTCTGGAACTTACCAAATGAGGGCCAGGAATTCAGCTCTATCCACTGCGACTGTGAGTAAGCATGGCCATGCCTGTCTCTTTAAATGGCTCCTAGGAATTGAACTTAGGTCCTGTGCTTGCAAGGCAAGTATTTACTGATTGAGACATCTCTAACCTTCACCATAATCATTTTTTTAAAAGGAGTATCAGCCATCTCTGGGGCCAGGCATGGTAGCATACCTGAATGATTCCAGCTCTCAAGGACTAAGGAAGACTGCCTCAAGTTCAAGGCCAAGTTGGCTTAGATTTCAAGTTCTAGAAGCTGCATAGCCAGAGCCTATATCAAAAAAAAAAAAAACAAAGCCAACCACCAAACAAACAAAATAAAACCCAGAATGAAAATAACAAAAAACAAACAAGGAAAAAGAGAAGTATGCCTTTGCCACTGTCAGGATGCTGCTGTCAAGGCGGCATTCTTCCATCATCAGCAGTGGCGTTGTCTAAAATCTGGGACTGTGCTTCTCTCCTCAAAGTCTTTGCATTGGCCAGGTTTGCAGTTCTCAAATGTTTGAATCTCTTGCCCACACCCCTACTAGGTTTTTACTTACTTCCTATAGACAAGTTGTGAGGAGTACTAAGCCCCAAACACAGCACATACCCACAAAAGGGTCTTTTGTTCAGGGTTGATAACCTGGCAAGCTTATGCATACTCTCTTCCTAGAAAGGTCAGTAGTAAGCTTAGTAATCTGCTAGAGATGCCTGTTACTTTAGACCAGATCTGTCAATATCAGTGGGTTAATCTAGTATAGTTCTATGAATATACAACTAAAGACTTTTCACCTCTCTTGTTAAGTATTGCAAATAGCACAGGATCTGTGAAAAAACTCAGACATCTTTATGTAATCTAATATAATCTGAAGGCATTCTGGCAACATGTCAAAAATGTAGATGATGAAAGACTAGAGATGTTTTAGTCTACTCTTTCGAAGGCCTGATGAGCAGGACATACAAAACAACACGCACACAGATGCTTTCATTAGTAAATTCCTTTGAAACCATGTAGCTGAGTGTAGCTGAGTGACTCACAGCCAAGTCTGGGCAGGAATTAACTACACTTCCTAAAGGGACACCAAAATGAGGAGTGCAGATAAATCACTGGCAGATTGCCTCTCCAGACCCTGGGCCACACTCTGGCACCAGGAGAATGGGACAGCCAATAGAAGTCCATCACTGAATTATGGGCAGAGAAGTCTCATTCTCATTAAAAACTAATTTTGCGCTTACTCCTTCCATTCTGCTTTGAGAGTGTGTGTTTTCTTAACCCAAAGGCGACTTCGAGTTCTCACCTCAGATCACTGTCTCCTTAGTCATGTGCGCTGGCTTGATATTCAAGCACGGAACAGTTCTCTAAAGTCAGGCTCAGAACCAATTTAAGTGAAAACTCATGTTGCTCTGCACATATGAGGGCAGCTGCTGACAGTGTTTCTACTAAAAGATGAGCTGCTACAAAATGACTCTCTGAAACTAAATAATTTCAGTTGGTTAGATTCTAATATATTCTGATACTCCAACTATGTTTTGAATTCATAAAAAGTACCTTTCACCCCAAGATTTAAAAGGTTCACTCAAACATAAATCCACTAATCTCTCACCCTGCTCCGTGAAGCCAAGGGGGCATATTCTAGCTCTGCATACAAAACACTTAGAAAATGAGCTTGTAAATCAGTCGTGTTTTCAGACATATGCATAGTGGGCCACAATCTACAGCCCTCAGCAGAAAAATAAGAAATTTCCACATAGAGGTTGCTTTAAAATTATCTCATCTGCACATTTTCACACCGAAAGCATTTACTCTGGTAAAAAGACACATGTAAAGAGCAGAGCAGCAGCAAACCACAGCGGCCTCTCTGCAATGGCTTACCTATTAATGTAACTGAGGGCAACATAGGTCGGCTGCTGCAATTCTTGCTTTTCTAAAACACGCGGATCTGTATCTGCAATAAAACACAATTACAATTTTTAAAGTTTTTTTTGTTTTGTTTTGTTTTGACATCAGAATATATGAGGCTCCCTAACATGAAGTAACAAGAGGGTAAAGAGAGAAAAAGATTAATTTAGAGCAGGAAAGCTCAGTCCACAAGGCACAATGATTTGTTCATTCATTCATAAAAACAAGATATTACATTGCTTTTCAAGAAATTCCAAACATCAACAGTGATAAAACGCCCATCTGTCACACGAGCTCTTGCACAACCCCCTCATAAATATTGGCTTTCACTGCATACAGTTACAATGCTGGCATGGTTTTCGCTGGTTAATCGGCCTAAGAAAGAAAGCCTCTGTTAATTATGCTCACTTCAATACTGGAACAAATTAGTTTACATTGAATAGCTCCATCAATTTGAAAATCTATGGAGTATTATTCTTGTTCACTGAACACTTCTGAGTCCAGATTCATATTCTGGAGGGCTCTCCTTTTTTGAATATATAATGACTTGATTACAGCTTTTCTAGACTCTTAATCAGACATTCTCTTAGGGCTTCAGAGTCAGCAACAGACAGCACATTCACCAGGGGTTTTCCCCTCAAAGAGGCAGGATGCCACACACAGCAACATCCAAAAATGGTGCTTCTCTAGCTTGGGCGGGTAACGAATGTGCTCCTCACGACAGAAGCATATTCTCAGCTTCCCATGTGGACAAATCACTTCCTAAACAGACACAGAGGAAATGATTATATAATAATATATGGGGCAGGGGAGTTGCTGTGTATTGTTTCCATGAAGAAAGGTTAAAACACTTCACACCAATTTTGTGTTATTAAAGCCTCACACATACCATCACATGATTAGAAGTCCCTCATCTGCTCTTGGCAGTAACTCCTCCTTGGATGCCATGACAGACACCATTTCAATCCCTTCTGTAAGGGAGTGTTTACTGTATGTGGTGGATCTGAGGTATACTAACTCCAATGTGCACTAACGGGAGACGGAGGAAGGGACAGACACTGGGGCAGAGAGCACAGGTGGCAAAAAATAATCGGATTGCTATTGTTTCTTACTCTCAGACGACACAGCTGGGCAGCAGAGCCAGCTTTATTCATTATGTCCAAGTTAATAATCTTACGTTTACTCTATCATTTTTCCTATGCCAATAATTCCAGGGAACTCTATTTAGAAATCTTCCTTCCGTGGGTCTCTGCCACTGTGGGTCCTTGAAAGCTGAATTAGGATATAAGAGACAGTCTCTGGAAGGTTCCATCAAGCCCAGTGTAAAGGTTTTAGCAGAGCAAATGGGAACAGATCGGTAATTGCCATTTCCTCCCCGTTTAGTCCCAGTGACGAATGCAGCTCAGGCTGCAGCGGATCTCTGGCTTAGCAATAAACCCAGTGGTTATCTGGATGCAAGGAGGACACTTCTCAAGAGGACATGGCTTTCAAACACAACCCCTAACACTTATGCAGGCCTGCTGTGGTCACCTTTGCTTTTTCCGTGCAGAACACGCATGCTCAGAGGGGATGATGTCAAACAACCATGGGCAAGCTGGACAGACCATGGTGCAAATGATGGGTGACACATGACAGAGTAACAGGAGAGCTGAGACGGAAACCGTGGAACGGAAAGAAAGGAAGACTTACAACAGGAAGGCCACGGCAACACACACACACACACACACACACACACACACACACACACACACACACAAACAAAAACAAAAAACAAAACAAACAAAAAAACAACCCAGTGGAAGGTTTCTCAGGTCTCCAACAAACAACTTGAATTTGGGTTTAGGAGTGGATGAGGAAGCTGCCCTCTTGAGATGTGTTGTTACATGCGTTATTCTGAAGGAAATGAGGAAACTAGGAGCCTACAATTTGTGAATCAACGGGGTAAAGAGCTAAGAAGCCAGTGAACATTTTAGGCAATCTTTCATTTTTCTCTTTGTTCTTGCACCAGCTTCCAATTAGCGAGTCTTCCTACAAACTGGCTTCTAAATCATTCCAAACCACGCCTCATTAAGCTGTGCACTTTTTATAGTATTTTAAATGTTGCCTTCTCAAGTTATCCTGATTTTTAATTTTTTTTCTGTTTTATTAGTGCACGCATGTGCGTGCACATTCACGTGCAGGTATATACTAAATTTCCTATTTCAAGCTTGTGATAGTTTCAGTCTTGAAGGCCCTAAAGGCCTGTGTGTTGAAGGTGTGGTCCTCAGCCTGTGGTACACTTACAACTTGCTTAACCTATTGGAGGTGGGGTCTAGTGGGGTCAATGGTGATGCGCCCTTGAAGTGATGATGAGACCCTATCCTTTTTCCCTTCCTAGCTTCCTAGCAGGACAAGGTGAGTGCACTCATGCCCAGGTACAGGACTCTGCTGTAGCAGGCCTGAAAGAAATGCAGTGCATGAGCCATAGACTGAGCTTCTGCAACCTTGAGCCGTAATTTCTCAACATTAGAAACTGGACCACAAATGCTATTCCTGGCTTGTTTAACCATTTTCCCTGATTTTATTTGAGCCCCTAAAAGGTATTATTTGCCCTAAATCAGCCAGAAGAAACTTGAAGAGAATGACACCCCATTTCCCCTAAGTGGGGCTGGGTAGGTTTTTGGTTGCTCACTTGGGCTACGGAGGTTTATTTTCATTGGGAGTTGGTTATAAGTTACTACTGGTCTAATTCAGAGGGAAAACGAGGTTGGACTCAGGGATATTGCTCTTTTCCTTTATCTTTCTTTCATAAATATGGAGATAGGGGTTGAAAAGAAGGAAGGGGGGATATAGAAATATATAGGGATGATAGGACAAAAAGTAGATTATTCAATCTACTCCTCAACTCAAGGCCTTAACTGTTACTCACAAATAAGGTTATTTTGAACTCATTGGCATAGAACTTTGTATGTTGATGCAAAATAAGTTTAATTTTTATACATTGGTATAGAATTCAAATATAAGATCAAGCTTCACACATTATATATATTTCTACTCTAATGTGTCATATTGTACCCATACAACTCAATTATAATACAAGGTTTACTTCCAATACTTTGAAAGTGCTATTGCAGGCTCCTTAGGATAATTAAGTAATACAAGTTAATTGTTAGTTGATCAAATCATAGTCATATCAAATTACTAGTTTATTTTTATCACAAGATTATATATCCTAGGTTTTACAGATAGATGTGATTCTATGGATAGATAAGGTAAAATAGATAAGGTCTTAAAACACTTCAGAGATGGCATTTAATATGTTTAACTGAATGTGGCATTTAAATATGTTTTTATTATTTTTAAGATTTTTGACTACAAGACAGGATAACTCTTGGCAATACCCAGACTACCTCAAAGATGATGAGCATCAAAGAACCTCCTTATGGAGATGGCTTCAAATGTGGTAAAGAAGCCACTGGACAAAATGTCTTCCTTTTCGCCACAGACATAATTCTGCCTAAAAATGGGCAAGCTTGGATATAGGCAGAGATGAAGGCCAAACTCTGCCAAGACAAGGTGAGCAAGCCCTCAGTAGTTCTGCTTCACAATATGTCTGTCAGATATATTGGGCTAGAAGGCTGGAGATGATGCTCCAGCGTTATAGATTTTTGGGGGGACTGTTCAGGTAGCAAACTGTCATTTTTTCATTTTGGAAGCTGCCAACCTGAACTTCCTGTTTACTCAAGTAATTAATTTTATTCCTTCTCAAGTCTCTAATGGTGTTGAAGTCCAGATAGTTTAAATTTTACAATTAAGCTTAGTTGTTTACTGGTTAAGATGTTTTTAGATCTAGATAGATGTTTTAAGTTGATAGAGATGTGATATGATAGATATTGATTTACATTCAGAATTTTAGACTCACCAAGATAGAAAAGATGGTTTCTTCAAGGTTGCCAAATTCAAATTACCAAAACATTATGAATGTAACATTTTTATAATTCCTGATGGTTTTGTGGTTCTTCGTGTTGTATGTAGTTTATTGTGTATATGTGTATATACATAAATGTATATGTAAAAAAAATAAAAGCTATATGTGATTAAAATAAAACCTAAAATACAACTTTCCCCTAACAAGCTGGGCCTAGCAGCTGTATTGCCATAGTAATGAAAACCAGATTACTGCAGAAAAAGCTCTAGTATCTCTCTGAAGAAGGGGAGAGGAGTGTCTTTGATAGCATGCTGCAGCTCTGTGCTGCTTAACTGAATTGTGATGCTGTTGACACCTACACAAACTGTGTGACAATCTTGTTTGACAGAGTGTCAAGCATGTGCAACATTCAGTTTGCAAAGCAGGATTCTGAAATTCTACTTTACTTTCCTTCAACATATTCTGTAACCTATGCTTAACTTTCACTCATGTTGCCTCAAGTTATAAGTTGGAGGCTGACTTGTGGCAGCTTCCAAATGTCATCTTCTCTGAAACAAAACAGCCACTGGAAGCTCCTTAGGTATAATGCGCCCTCCCTCATCTCCATTTTCCTCTGGAATACACTCTAGTAGCCAGTAAGACACCAGAGCATTCTGGGTAAATGCCCCCAGGCCTCAAGCTCCTTTGTAGATGAAGTGATTCTTCAAAAACAATCCTAAATATAATATCTATGAAAGCTGTACCAAATTAAAAATGAAACGACTGGAGAAATCACTTCAACTGCTGATCACAAATAAACATGGGCCCTGTCACTTGCTTGCTGGCTGCTGTGTGGTGATTACGACTCTCCATTTTATGAGTTTTAATTATGCTGTTGGGCGCTTTGCATTCAGTAAAAGTATAATAGCTGTTTTCATTATTTCTTCCTCTCTGACTGCAACATAACTTTCTGAGACTGGCTTTATGAAATAGGCAGCTTCCCCAGCTGTGTCAGGATCTCGTCTAGAGATTATAAAGGCAAAAAGAATGTTATCATCTGGTACCAGAGAGCGTCTCCCTAACCACTAGCTAGTGCTGAGCTTAAAACAAAAAGCTTCCTTATACAGAAATGGATTTGCACATGGTGACACGCTGTAATGGGTGATCTAAAAAGAAATGAAATGTCCACAGAACATCATCTCTCAGACAGGTCTGTAGCTTATTGGTTCATAGTGGCAATAAAGTGAGAAAGTGAAATGTTGGCTGCAGCCCCTCAGAGACATCATCCACAGCAAAGCAGCCTGTAGACAGACACATTTGAGGTTCCTCATTCACACGATGCTCCTGAAAGAGGCCACTTGGCAATCTGTATGATGTGGCCAGTGAACAAGGACACACAATGACACTCTTCCATCTGCATATGATAAGAAGTGACAGGAAGAGAAACTTTCCCCTCAGGAAGTGAGCTATGTGTATCCTGTGAGGCCACTGGGGAAGATGATGTAGTTTTGGTCTGAAGAGAGATCTCCTTCATATTCTACAGCTTCCAGATACTACTTTCCGTAAGTGCATCACCTCTCTCTCCCTCCCTCTCTCTCCCTCCCTCTCTCTTTCCCTTCCTCCCTCCTTCCCTCTGCCTTCCTCCCTCTCTCCCTCTCTCTCTCCCTCTCTCTCTCCCCCCCCTCTCTCTCCCCCCTCTCTGTGTAGGGGGTGGGGTGGGGTGGCTAAAAGAATGTAGGTAGACGCTGAAGGCTGAAGCAGTAAAAGGCCCCAGACTGTTGAATGCCTGCCCAGCTGGGTAAGTGATTCTGAAGAGTTGGCCTGGAGCCCTCTCTTTTCTTTGTAATCATTCAGTGATCCTGATACTAATTAGTGGGTGCGCTCAGCTTCCATCCTTCCCCTCAGCTGCTAACCTTGCAGAGGCAGACCCTCAGTTGTTCCTCACCCAGCACTCTGGGTAGGGCTTGTCAAACCCTCCTCTTTGCTCTCAGCGTCTCCTGCACCACCATAGTGCCTGGGAATACTGTTACCCTCCGACACTCTGGCTGCGAGGCGCTTATTTCAGCTCTTCCATCGCTGCACATTTTGCTCTCCAGCGACCAACGATACGCACAGGGCAGGCAGCTGATTAACCCCATGATGGGAACACTGAAGACTTTGGGTTGAGCATGATACATCCATCTATCAAGCACATTTGTTTCCTTGACCATTCAGGACCCCGAGAAAATGTGGCGGAGGGTAGCAAGAACCACCAAGGGGAGTAAACAGGAGACAGAGATAGGAGACAAGTTACTTCAACCAGTATTTTGGGACATAACAAAAGAATGAGAAAACAAAGAGCTTGGATAAAGTTACAACCTCCAGACCCTATAGTGGGGACACGAGAGCAGGAGCCTGCAGAAGCCCTGCACTAAAAGATGCCAGCTATAAACGGGAAAGCTCAGAGTTTAACACAGAGAACGCAGAGGCTATGGAGAAAAACTAAGCAGGTCATCGAATACCTATAGACGGAGGACAGAGAGGGGGAGAGGGCAAGGCTAGAAGCTGTACTGAGAATACCAGCCGCCGGTCAGGACTGTTCTACTCCACTAAGCAGGTGTAGAGAAAGAGAGTCCAGATGTTGACATCTGCTGAGTCCCTAATTAAAAGATGTTCCTGCAGTTACATCTATAGCCAACAAGCTCCATCTGCGTCTCCACCCACAGGCTTTGACTAGCTTTTTATTGCTGTGGTGCTCAGATAAGCCAGTGGCAGTCAAGGAGTGACTAAGCACTGCAGGCAAAGGCTTGAACCTGAGTGAAAGCCACCAAAACAAACACGTGGAAAGAGTAGGAAGAGGAAGGAGAGGGCCAGGAAAGAAAAGGGGAAGGTGGACATGCAGAACGGAGCACAGACGATGGAAGCCTGCAGATTTCTGTGACAAGCCTCCTAAAATGAAGCTAGCACCACCAGGGCAAGAACCAAAGCTCCACATCTTCCCATAGCTGAAGTCAGTTCGCTGCTCCCACCCAGTTGTAACACTGCACTCCACACAGACTTTATAGCCATCTTACAAGTCCAGTACATTTTTGTTGCAACTTTTATTCCATTTTAAAACTAAATTTGTCGAACCAACAATTTACAAAGACCGACTTTTAAAATTCATTGCTGGTTTACTTCAGATGCTGAAATAAATATTTCTTGTTGGCACTCGACTTTAAAAAATCCTATGAGTGTATGTAACCAGCCTTTTTGAATGGATCAACTTTTCCTTAGTTTATAGACACGTCATTTGAAACCTTTCCCAGGCCATAATTTCCATTACAGGAAAGTCAGTGCAAATTATACTGAGACTCTTGCCTTCCCCAATTCACTGTGAAATCCAGATGCAGCTAAGTGTTGCTGTAAACTTTATGAGCGTAATATCTAAAAGTCAGGGATTCTGTACAACAAAATAACAGCATCTATTAAAAAGCATTCATGTTCACATGTGGAGCCTGAGTCTTCCTGCTGCAAGTCAATGACTAAACAGGGTTGAGTAGGGACTTTCTAGACAATGCTCAAACGCTGCAGCTGCAGCTTGCCCTGTGACTATTATGGCCAGAGCATTAAAGTTCTGCTGTTCAGCTTCCTAATTCTTTATCAGTCCTTCAAACTCCTATGGTTACCTGCTAAGTAGCTATTTAGGAAACTCAGTTTTAGAGGTCAAATCTAAGCCAAAGGCTCTGTCAGTAATCCGTGTCCACACGATGGAGGCTGAGTAACTGAGTGAGCACCCAGGGTGGGAAGTAAAGCACAAGGCATAGAGATTAGCTCAGAGAGCTCTAAGATCAGGGGGCTCGGAATGCAGAGCCAGCGTGAGCCACTGCGTCCCTGCACAGACACAGACAAGCCAGAACACATGTTGAAACCCTAGGAAAGGGCGGGCTCATGGGGGAAGGTAGGCACTTAGGTGAAGCAGAGGTCATTACGGAGAGGCGGTAGGGTTGAGCAGACAGCTCATTAATTATGGACTTTTAAGCAGAGATGTTCAAGGATGGAGGTTCTGAACTGTGGGCAATCCTCCTGCAAGGCGATGTTCACAGACACTGGAAGGAGGGTGCTAGTGCATCCTGCTAGATATCCCGCAGCGCACACAATCAGATACCCTCACTACAGCAAAACCCACCTGACCGCAAATGTCAGGGCCAGACCAAGAAACCCTGCTGGAAACCCATGTGGTGTTTATGAAGAATGGATCATGTAGATAATTTTTGGGTTTTCCTGTCTAAATCAAGAGGCTAGAATGCTGATAAGCAGGCAGCAGGGCAGTGACATGAATATAGTTGGGACCTAGATCTTAGGAGTCCTGGCTATTTAGTAAAGTCAAAGACACTGAATTCATTTCCTAAAAGACATCCTGAATTCTTGTCATGTATTGCTTGTTTAGAGGAAATTCTAAGTCAGTAGCTCACAACTGGGCAAGAAGGATGATTGGGATAGCCAGTTAATAATCCAAGGGCTGGAAAGATAGCTTGGCAAATTGCTTGCCTTGTAAGCACAAAGACTTGAGTCCAAAGCCCAGTAACCACAAAGAAATGCTGGGTGTTCTGGAGCTCACCAGTCATCTAACTGGTGAGCCAATCTAACTAGTGAGCCAGTCTAAGTGGTGAGCCACTCTAACTGGTGAGCCACTCTAACTGATGAGCTCCAGGACAATGACATACCCTGTCTCAGAGGAGGTGGATGATACCCAAGGCTGACCTCTGGCCTCCTCAGGCATGTGTGTATCTCACCTACTGATATAGCACTTAGTGTACACACACACACACACACACACACACACACACACACACACACACAC
>OU015744.1:146584589-146618233 GCA_907169655.1 Acomys percivali | reverse complement strand
ACACACACACACACACACACACACACACACACACACACACACACACGCGCGCGCGCACACACACACACACACTACAAAAAGCCCCCAATAATTTAAGACAGACTAGCAAATAAATAAATTGCTCCAGAAATGTGGCATGATTCTTTATGACGGTCAGGGCAGCTTTTTGAAAGAAAAGTTTCTAAGACTCTGACTAGTCTTGAGCAGTAGGAGAGAGCACACAGTCTGTGAAGTCCAGAGTGGCTGGTGTGAGAGGCATGGGATGCAGAGCAAGTTTCCTTGTGGGAGGGCTGGACGGCTCTCTGAGGGTCAGCCTTAATCTCACAGGCAAAGCAGCACCACTGGGGGAATAAGCTAAGACACTCGTTGTGTTAGGAAATAGTGGACACAGTAGGGAGGATGGGGGAAACTGATATGAAAGACAATATTGGTGAATGAAGAAATAGAAATACAAGATTTTTCCTGTTATCTAGTAAGTGTCTCATTAGCAACAATAAAGAACCCCAAACTGCGAAAAACATTTGATGTTCCACGACAGGTCTGCTTCTCATGTGTGAAAGATGCTGTGCAGAACTGAGAAGCTGGAGCTTCAGAGAAGGGAGAGATAAAGGGCTCCTGATGCGGACAGGAGTGAAGGTACTAAAGAATCTCATCAGACCACCACACATTCCAACAGGCAGCAAAGCCATGGGGTGTTTTCACAACAGTATCAGACTACCACACATTCCAACAGGCAGCAAAGCCGTGGGGGTATTACACAACAGTATCAGACCACCACACATTCCAACAGGCAGCAAAGCCATGGGATGCTCTCACAATAGTAAAAACCCAAGTACCCTGACTAAAGACGTTGTGGGGAACTCAGCCAAAGTTAGCTCAGCAGTGATGAGGAAAGGCCTGGGGCACACTGCAGTTGAAACCAGGTGACTGGTACAGTTCACACCGAGAACAAGAGACTGGGTGTGCAGTGAGTCAAACCGGGGTTCTTAATGCACTGTTTGTTGAGTCGAGTATGTGATTCTCCAAGCCTTATTAAGGGAATGGCCCTCTCACTGGCATCTTTGTTTTTACTTCTTATATCTTTGGCTTAACCGGCTGGGCCATCTCTCTAGCTCTGTTCTTACTTCTTGGTGTTAAGATAATGTGCCACTCTTTACAAATCCAGCTGCCTCCACTCAGTATTAGCTTCATAAGCCCCAGGATTCTTTTTCATCCCCCAAATACTGCAAAAAGCAGTACTTTCAGCCTAAGTGGAAATGAAGAGCAAATCTCTAGTGTGAGGTGGAGCTATGATGCTCAGAGCTCTAGCTCATGAAGCATTTTGAAATTAAGGCTGGCACTACTGTGGACTGCCTACATTTGATATCAACAGCATGACAATGCATCGGAAAGTTTAAAACTCATCATTCAAATGGGAGTTATCACAGGCTGCAAGATGCGGCTCAGAAGACATTTCCTTCTTTTTTATATCATGATGCTTTGGAACATGGCTGCCTGGTGTGAGGATTATATTTCCTAGAATTCCTTGAGCCATTGAGTCTATACTCTGGCCAGTAAGATACAGGGCTTTAAAGAAGCCGGTATGTATCTGAAGGCATGCATGTACCTTTCTTTATAGTAATTTTCCTCCACGGTGATTGGAAGAATGACTGCCGCCCCTGCACAGACTTCAAGATGAGGTAATTTTGCAAATGGAAGTCCTCCTAGGCAAAGCGAAACAGGAGTGGGTGTGGCCGAGCAGGTGGCATCCCTTCTCTCTCCCGCATGACCACCTCCAATATTTCTTCCACCTCAGGTCCTGTTACTCAACAGCCCCTCAGGAAATGAAGCCAAATCGCCATACAAACAAACAACAATAAAACCAATACCCTAAATAATAAAAATGCTAGCTCTAAGTTCTATTGAGAAATTATCTTGTGCCTTTGTTTTTCTGGATTAAAGAATACATTAGATTTTATCATACTAAACTTATGTAACAGAAAAAGTAAAGTAGCACCCACATTGCCATATCATGTGTGGCTAACTGCATCGGGATGGCTAAGCATGGGAGAAGGAAGAGAGACCCATCATGTCACATGATGGCTGCTTCAGTTGCCCCAGCCTTCCTCCACCACTGGTTATTAGTGGGCAATAATGAAGCAAATTGCACATGCATATTGCCTCTGAGTTATCAACAATGCGATGAGCAGTAACCTTTGAAGCTGTCAGGATCTTTTCAGGCAGGCAATTAAAGTGAAAAATGAGAGTGTGCACAACTTCCATCACCCAATACTACATGTACCAACACCACCTACGAACACTGACACTGGAGTGCGCACAATCTGAATATTTATTAATGCAGATCTGTTCCCATTTGTTCTTCTTCTTCTCTTGTAACCCAAGCTACCCTAACCTGCCAAGAAAGAGGTTTTTTTTTCCTTGAAGGGCAACTCTGACACTATGAATCACATTTATCTGAGACTTACACACACTGTGACATCGTTCCTAGCTGCATTAAAATGAACTTTCTTTCCCTCTCTCCCCTTCAGGAAATACAGGGTTAGGATAAGCCTGGGTTCCAAAGGAGAAAGATGCTGAGAGTGAAGGAATCGCAACTAGAGAAGCACTAAGCAAGCAAGCTGAACATAACCAGGAATAACTGATGTTAATGCAAAGTCAATACATGTACGTCGAGTACTGGGTGGTAGGCACTGAAGCCTTCTCCCCAGGTTTTTAAGCAGACAAGACTCCTTGCAACACATGTTGTCATCTATGAAATTCATACTAGAGAGTCATGTAATCAAGTTAGACATTTTTTAAAAAGTGTGAGTCTTATGTTTTAAATCAGTTTACAATTTTATGCTGCGTGGCATCTGCAGTTATCCTAGGTACATGTGGTCTGTGGCCACAGGTTGGACATACTTGCTAGGGGAAGTACCTCATACTGATTAAAAAAATATCACAACAATCTATTATAAAACACTTGCCTTCCTGATAGCATGTAGGAACTGGTTACTGTATGAATGTCTTCTGATTTAAATAGCTATATGAACTGCAGTGAAATATAGGAGGTGCCCTAGGAGGGCACTCCCACACTGGGCAGAAACCGCTATGCCAGGAGCCCGAGGATGCTCTCATCGATTCAGTCACTGGCCTGGCCACCAGCGGCTCTCCACTAAAACTGTACACTAACATCTCTCGGGTGACGCCATAGACTCTGAGGGCCTGGACCCCTCCAAAGATTCTGGTGTGAAACAAGAAGAGACAATTACACTAAAGACTGTGGAGGCTTGGGAATCAGGAAGTAGGAAGTGGACCAATGGTAAGGGGGCTATTGTGCAAGTCTGGCAACCTGAGTTGATTCTAGAACCAAAAAAAAAAAAAAAAAAAAAAAAAGTGAAAGGAACTCTGCAGTTTCCCTCAGATTTCCATATGTACACCTCCCCAACACACATCACACCACACACAGACATAGATACAGACAGATAGACACACACAGACAGATACACACACACACACACACACACACACACACACACACACACAGATGCATTTTTAAAAAGGGGGAAAAAAAAGACTGATTGGAAAAATTATCAAAATAAGCAATTTGAGTTTTCCCCAAACCCAAAAAGCAACTCTGAAACTGGAAATAAATGATTGGGCATGGTGTAGAACTTTTATAGATAAGCCAAATGTGGTGAAACCTTTCATTCACGTGTGTTTGCATGTTTGCATGTGTGTGTGAAATGCAATATAGAGTCCAGAAGTCGGTGCAGATGTAGGGGCTTTCCTTGGCTTTTCCACCTTGCTGTAAGTATTATTTTGAGATGGTGTCTCTCAGTGAACTGGGTACTTACCAGTTCAACCAGACTGGCTAGCCAGAAAGTCCAGGAATCTTCCTGGTCTTTGGCCCTCCTCACTGGGATAACAGGCTCTTGCTGACACTCAGCTTTGATATTCGTGTTGGGGATCAAACTCAGGTCTCATATTTGTATAGCAAGCGTTTCACTGACTGAGCCACTTTCCATCCTCTTGTGAAATCTTTTAAATTCAGGCTTCACCTCAAGTTCTAGTTAGTTTTCGCCTTTTTTACTTTCTAGGAAGGGCCAAGTTAGCAATCATGTGATCAACTCAGTGTCTCCACTTATGTATTCTAATGACTGGGAATCTTCTTTGGGAGAGGGATGGTATGTTTCTAAAACTAATAGACTCCATCACTTGACCTTTGGGACTCAGGGTTTTCTGTGCTGGCAACCTTCACCTCTATAAAAAGTCAAGCCATTATGAAGCAAGTTAGTTTTACATTTTGGAAGCCTGTTTCATCTAGGATTTGGCAAACAACACCACCAAATAGCAATAGCAGCAACAACAACAACAAACCCCAAACTCTGCCTCCACTCTTCCCGTCTCCCGGAGAAGTCAAAGACTTTCAACAAAACAAAAAAAAACAACCAAGCAACCCAACAGCCCAGCCATAGAAGAAAGAGCTGGACATCTGGATCCAGGGTCACACAGTGGCTCTACTTCTGTCATTAGACCTACTGGTGTGTAGTGGTTACAGCTTGATCTGAGCAGGCCTGGCTGGCCTCCTGTAGGA
Organism: Acomys percivali; assembly: GCA_907169655.1. NCBI lineage: Eukaryota > Metazoa > Chordata > Mammalia > Rodentia > Muridae > Acomys > Acomys percivali. The sequence continues at coordinate 146,613,657 of OU015744.1, read as the reverse complement.
TCACACATGTCTTTGTGCCCTGGTGGGGGCCAGACCATGGGCCTCAGAGACAACACACGGTTTGGGACGCATGGCTCTGGATTCTGTTTAGGTTGCGTCTATTTTATTGCTAATGAGTAGGGACACACATTGAGCAATCTCTCTGATGGTGTGACTCTGGGCACTAGGAAATCCCTGGCCCTCTCACTTAGCACGTGGCAGATGGCTCCTGACAATAATGGCCTCTGCAGGAGGACTAGATAATTCTCTAGCCCTTCTGATACTTTTTTTTTTTTTTAAATAAAGTTTTTCCCTTGGATGGGCAACATAATACACAAGTTACTGGTTTGTTTTGATGTGTGATAACTTCATGACTAGAACAAGTTTCTCAGGCTGCTTTTTGGTTTTCTGATACAAAAGTCAGTGACTCACAGCTTATGAGGTTGTTATGAGGTTGTGAAGGGAATTTAAGAGAGATAAGCCTTACACTGCACAGAGTACAGAGCTTGGTGCATGGTAAATACCTAATAAATCTTAACTAGTACTATTACTTCAGGCTGTTAGTGTTCACGTTGTGGGATTACAGTTGTGAACAATCAATCTTTCCTAAGTGGCAGTAAGAGCAGATAAAAGTACTCTTCCTGGCACTGGGGCCTGCCATGTATGGGTGAAGAGAGTTGCTTCCCATGGGCAGTCCTCACAGCAGAGATGTTCCTTTGGAAGAGCAGGGGAGACGGGCAGACCCTGGACTGCTTGTCCTTTTCCAAAGGAAACGCAATGATCAGCAGAGGCCCTGACTGAGGCCTCCAGTGTACTCAACTGACAAGGGCGTGTTCCTTTGCCATTCTCACTGCTTTCCTCAGGTATGGATAGTGAGTCTCAGCACTCACCCCTTTCCCAATTGCTTCTGTTTTCTTGTAACAGGCTCCCACATAGCTGTGGCTGGCCTCCGACTTGCTATGTAGTCAAGAATGACGTTAAACTCCTGCTCCTCGGGCTCCTACCCCCAAACCCTGGGAATATAGGCTTGTGTACTGTGTGTACTCAGCGCTCTCAGTATTAGCACGCTCACACCAAACTGCCAAATGGTCTCTCCTTTCCACATATTAAGGTGACCTTATCTTTTACACAAATAAAAATGAATTCTTACAGCCATATTAACATGAACAGCATGTAATTGTTAACATGTAAAATTTGATTTTCTTCCCGTATGGCTCAGCACCACTTTACACATTTCAGAACACCCTGAGCATCCCCTAGGCATCCTGCCTTGCATGTAGGTCCTCTGACTACTATCCAGTCATGGGTATTATCATCATGGCGGCTTCATAACAGGCACGACACTTCCCATGGTCTAAGAGCATGCTGTGTTGCTGTCAATGCCTGTGTAGAATGGTGAATGGCTCTTGGGGCTGGTTGGCTTTGGTTTTATGACTGTGACATCAGGAATGAGCAGGAGTGTATCAGAAAACCAGCATGATGGGACAAACACATCAGGGGAAACAATTTCTCTCCTCAAACAAAGTTGTTCCCTCACTGCCACCAAACAGCAGCCTTAGATTCATAGCAGAACTGACAGGATGGAACAGAGATATGTCATATCCTTTTTCCCTCTCCATGACAAGGACATCCAACACTGACCTTTCCTCACTAGACTGGCTTTTCTATTAAAAAGGTACTTCATGGATTCTTTGGAAGAGACAAAACATGAGACAATCATTATCCATGCCATAGGCTTAAACATCCTCTATACTCATGTGTCATCAATTCCCTCCTGCCAGTGAAGGGTTTCAACACCAGAGCTTCTAGTCCTGGCTCTACCTACTTATAGTTAATTGCCTTACCTGTGAAAGCCAGAGATGACACATACCATCTCCTTTTCACAACCTGGAAGCCAGGATCACACATAAACAGCATCCCGCTGTCAACTTTACAGTCCCACCTCTTACTGCCAAGAGAAGGTGTCCTCCCAGGTTTTATCCTCCAATAGGGGTAACCCATGCTGCCATGAAGTCACTTGTAAGACTTTTTGGCAAGTAATCTGTAGAAAGAGAAAGCTTACCCTATATACAAGCACGGAGACCAGAGTTAATCCCCCGAAGGTCTTAGATTTCAGTTCCCTTCGCAGCGTGGAGCGTGGGTAGAGCATGCACACACCCCTGGGTCAAGAGCTCTCATTTGGAAAGTGCTGGCCTTCCTCAGAGACATCTGTGGAGGCTCTGCTGAAGAATTATGTGTCTTTCTGGCTAGCCTCAGCTGAGGCAACTGTTCTAACTCATAACAGAGGGTGTCATCAACTAACATGCCTTCTACATAAAAGAAAAGCTGTTCAATTTATAGGTCAAGGCACATTTAAATGACTTTATCACACATTTAAACAAAACGTGAAGGTTCTGTACTATGTTCAAGTAAAATGGGCACTACCAAAGTGAGCACAAGACTGCGTTCCTTTCTCAAGGGGACTCCCAGGACTTTGGGGATTTGGTAAGCCTTACTATCAGTAGAGTGCAGAAAGTGGAAGGCAAAGATGCTAATGGGTTTTCTAGGCTTTTTAAAGATGAAGTTGAATACTCTAGATATGGCCCAAATATGATAAGGTATTGAATCATCCTGTGTGTTTGTGGTGGGGGAGCTTGGCTTTTCAAAGGAATGTAGAGATAAAATATTCTTTAAGAATGCTAGCTGCAGAACGTCTTCAAACCCTCCAGTGCTGCCCCTCCCCAGCTCATGCTCACTCCGTCCAACACGCTAGCTCTGCTTCAACATTTCGCTGCAGAGCACAGCCATATGTACACTTCAAATTCGAACTAGTACACTAATCTCCCAGATACAAATATAGGTTTTAGAAAACATCATTAATTTTACTAACATGTAATGTACCTTAATTAGTACATTTCAATATTCTTAAAATATTAGGACAGTTCATTAGATTGACCTCATGACCTAATAAGTCCTAGTAGGAGGTGGTTAAGAATACAAATCCTGCTAAACTATGATTCAATGCCAAGCATTAATCCCTCCTTTATTATTATATTATAACACAAGCTTAGGTAGACTACAGATTGTTTACAATTTGGCTGCACCAACTAAACTCTACAAGTATATCGCTCAATTGTTTTCCCTCCAATACCTACACCCTAGCAGTTCTTAGTGTCCCTGTGTTCTGTACATATCTTGCTTGCACACTGTACTTTTTGTTCCCATTAGCCTGTTTTGTTTTGTTTTCTTCTCTGCCTTGTTCTGAACTCCATGCTCTGTCCTGGTCCTTCTATGGCTGGTTTCTGTTCTTCCACTCCCCACCAGGTGCTGTTTGCGACCCTGGCTGCTGTTGTATACCTGGAGCCACAGCTATGGCAGTGACCCCTCCTCCAAGCTGCCACTCTCCAGGCTTTGGCCGCATTGTCACTTCTGTTCCTTCAGCACCCTGCTCTTGCTTGCTCCTGGGTACCTCAGGCTCCTTTTGCCTCCCACACCTGTATTTAATGCTCTTCTGCTGTTGGATGAACGCTTGTGGCACACACTGCTTCACTATCTGAATGACGTCGCCTGTTTTTCTATGACCATCCTTAGACTCACCCTCTAAGGGCCACTGAAAAGGCTAGTTTTCTACAGTGTATTCTACCACACTGCACGGCAGAACCTGCCTTAGTGTGCCCATCTAATAAAAGGATGAGTTACATTGTAGTGCTACTGTTCCCAACAGATTCAGCCTCTTCCATTCTGTCTCTAGTACTTAGCACAGATGTGCCAAGTAATTATGATTACAGAAAAGCCAATAAATGAATGGCTGGTAATAGGACTTAATTACTGAGTGCAACACAGTTATGTGCCATTAAGTAGTACTTCCTGACTACTTCACAGTGACCCCCGCTCAGAGATGAGTTGGTCTAGATGCAGCGGCTGAGATCCAGCTGGAGACAAATGCTGATTGCTGCACAGTGAACCAGCTAGGTGGGCCTTCCCTTACCAGTTCCTGCTATCTCACATCACCTGGCAGGGTGTTTTCTGCTTATTATGCTAATTAGATTTTACTTGAAAGATGTAATTATTGCTGCAACCCAAGGAAATAATTAATGGCCAATTTTACTGCGCAAAATATCCATTAATCAAGTCAACAGACAAGAGGCCTACCGAGTTTAGGGGAAAAGAGCCCTTAGAGAGAAGGGAAAAGATAGTCATCTAGAGGGGTCTCCCCTCCATAAATGTGGGTTAAATCTATTCGGTTACAGCCTCTTGAGAGTTTACATTTCAGATCTCATTCTATGCCTCCTAAAGAAGTCTAGTTTAAACATCTGGGCTTCAGTCGCATTGTATAACAGGATTATTTATTTTAAAACATTGCATGTGGGAATGAACATGTTTGCTTGTGTGTGGAGGCCAAATGTCAACACAGAGTACCATTCCCAAGCTATGAAAAATTCTTTTCAACACAGGGTCTCTCACTGGCCCAGGACTCATCTATTAACTAGTCTCGGGTGAGCAGCCAGCAAGCCCTTCCCAGCTCCGGGACTACAAGCACCCACTATTATGTCGAGCTTTCTTTATGAGAGTTGTGCAGATCAACCTCAGATTCTCCTGCTTGAAGGCAAACACTTTACTGATTAAACCATTTCCACAGTCCTATTTAATAACATTAAATAAGGTATGTAGTGATCACAAGGAGACAACACTGATCTCATAGTTGGTCTCTTTAAAAAGTTTACTCAAGGATTTCTGAAGGTCATAGACAGCAGTTTCTGCTCTCTTACATTAAAGGCAGGTAGGAGAAAGTGGTCATAAGGACCAAATTCAGATAGATGCATGCTTACATCATCATTGTGACCACCAAACGCCTGGCTCTTCTAATCCAAGGAAGGGTGCTCTACAGGACATTAAAGTCCAAGATGCTCCAGAGATAAGGTTAAACCCACATTTACTAATAAAAGGTATATAAATCCTAAAGTGCACTGCATCTAAAACAAACAAGCAACAAAACAAAATGTAAACCAAGTTCTCTGGCCCGCACCCCCCAAGCCCTTTTATAATACTCATGCCCTCAGATTTATGGTACTGTACATTCATTTGACATGTCTCTCTGCTGCATTATAGGGATTTAAGGACAGGAGATGGGTCACAGAAGGCAGCATTTAATAACTGACAGTCAACTTAAAAGCCAAAAAATATTTCCATTTAATTTTAAATGCTAACAACCATATTCTAGTTCCCACTTCCCCATAAAGCTGTTTCACAATCCAGAAAAAATTATTTCGTTTTAAATACCGTTCAGCATCCACATCTTAATGGTCTAGATGGTGAAACTTTTCACTCAGAGTAATGATCTCCAGGAGTAAAAATAATATAATTATAAGTGAATGACTTGGTCAGCTAAATCACAACCAAAAATACATGGGTATGTATTTCATTCATGTGCAAAAATTAAAAAAAAATCATTCTGGACCATCAGCATAGCACTAAATTTTGATCTGTCATTAAAAACAGCTACTTCTATTTCTGGCATATGCCATGACAACAGGGTATAGCAACTGGCAAAGACAGTTAATATTTTACATTAAACCTCCCCACCTGACTTTAGGAGTCCAAAATACATGAATAAGGAATTATTTGTTACATAAACAGTTCTTTTCTTCTACACACACACACACACACACACACACACACACACACACACACACCCGCCGCCACCACCACCACCACGAAAATCCTCTATTAGTCAAACCATAGAAAGAAGGTCTTACCTTCCTGTGAAGGAAATGTACTATTGGTAATACATGCAAGGTGTGGGCAGTGTAGACTTTATGGAGGGAAGTGGGTTCTCTAGGCAGCTCTGTGGTCTGAAGGACCAAGCAAGGCCCCATGAGTAAGTACTTTCAGTGGAGAACTCTGGGGTTCAAGAGTGTTGCTTTTGTGAGAGAGGCTGAGTGGCACATGTGAAAGCAAACACATCTCCAAGAACTCTCCCCACACTTGGTTTGAAACTACATGTGAATCCATATTAAAATCAACTTGTTATCTTCCTGTTACTCTTTCCTTAAATGAAACTTGGGAAAAAAAGCTTTGCAAGCCCTTCCTTTTTTTTGTCTCAACCCATGTTTCTGTAGAGTGCCTATCCTGCTCCCCAGTGTGCCCTATCTTGGCATTTTCCACTTTGCCTAAAAAAATGCCACAATCCACCATGGGTCACAACCCCAGAGTTTAATACTTCAGCGCAGCCCAGCTACTCTAATTGAAATGGGATGAAAGACCCACCGAGGGAAGCACCTGCATGCAGTTCACCCAGGTGATTTCTAATGTAGCATCAGGCCCAAGAGCCACTGTAGTGTTGGTCAGGGTAAGCCCCATGGCTGCTCTCTTCTGGACCAGGGCCCAGCTACATAGACAGAAGGCCATTCAGGATGGGTCATGTACCAGAATATTAAAGCGCTCCTCAAGCTGCCTGAAGGGCCTGGTCCAGCTGCAGGGGAAAGGGGCACCCAAGGGATTCTGATGTGCTGGCGTGGGTGCAGGAGGCATCTACGTTTCAAACAAGATCCCAGCAACTCCGATCCTGCTGATGCTAGGGGCAGCTTCCAGAACCACTGCACTTAAGTGACCAGAGTAGCCTGGTAGTGCTGGATTGGGTAACATAATGCCACAAGTAACTGAAAGCGACAGACATCTCTGGTGCTGTAGCCAAGGACAGTAGGAACATCAGAAGGGACTGGTCTTTAATCCCATCTGACTGTGGGTCATGGTGGGGCAGGGACTGAGGAAAGTTTTCCCATGGGACCCCAGGCCAGTCAGCAACCCTTAACTTTCATGGCGCTCACATCGGAATCATCTATTATGTGTTCCTTTCTTTAGAGGCACAGGGTGTGGCCAGCAAGAAAAACAAACTGCCACTAGTATTTTAATAAAAATCACAGCAAAATTTCCTAGCAATGGGCCCAAGATCAATTTTTCGGAAAGCAACTAGTGGCAGACCCGGGCTGGAAACCAACCCATGGCTGCTTGTTAAATCAACTTGAGCAGTAGATGCTACAGCTGTAAAAACAGTGGTTTAGAGTCCAAGCTCCTAACAGCCGCCCAGATAGATGCTGTACTTAGGCTTTCAATGCAAACATTCTTCAACTACTGCCAGCTAAGAGACACAGGGGGGATAAAGAAAAGGCCGAGGGTGTGGGCTTTGCTCAAGAAGACGCTGGCTGCTGGCTCCCGGTGATCTGCTAGAGCAGAGAGCACTGACCACTGACTCACAGGGAGTCATGGGGTGACCCGGATAGTGTTTCTCTCTCCACCCCTGGGGATCTGTGCCAGGACCTCCAGTCAGCGTGAGAATTGTCAGAAAACTCAATACTTCTGGGTTGTCCGATGTTAGTCGTGGATGAGTTTCTGGATTAGAAGTAAACAGGAAATTGTGGCCTCTGAAAAGGTTCTCTGTTCCTAGGAAGGCAATGGCATGTAGATGGTGAGGTCATCCACAGGACAGTCACACATCTTACCTACATACACAGAGCTACATGCACATGGCTTGTTAGATCCTCAGCCACTCTTATCTAAGACTTCCCATAAGCAGAAGTGTGTGTGTGTGTGTGTGTGTGTGTGTGTGTGTGTGTGTGTGCATGCGTGCATGTGTGTCAGTCAGGGTGGGCAGCACTGCAATCTACAGCAACCACATTTAGAGTTCTCAGAGTTACTGACATAGCTTCAGCGTCCCCAGAGCACGTTGGCATAGATTCTTTTAGGCAAATCCAGAAATATGTGGGAAAAGGAATAGTTTTTTTCATTTTTAAAAATTAAGGAACTGAACAGATACAGCCAAGAAGCTCGTGGGGAAACTGGCTAAATGTAACAGGTCATCAAAAAAGGTGAGGTCAAAACTGAGGAAACCCAAGTAAAGCATGACCTCTAGTTAAGAACATATCAATATACTAATATAATCAAGATGTTATCAAGATGGAAAAACTGGCACTGGGAATACTACATAATTCTGTATTTTTTTTCTAAAACTTAAAATTTAAAAGGTTGTTTAAAAATGAGGGAACAGATGGCACTCAGAGACAAAGGGAGGAGGGCAGACACAGTTGCACTGTTTTCTGCATGTCTAAGATATTTTTTGAAGAGTTTGTAAATGAAAATATTTTAGGCTTTGATGCTGTAAAATATACCCCCACACACTTGCATGAGCACACATACACACAGATGCACATACACATGTACACGCACGCACGCACACTCACAAAAATCTTTTTCTGAGAGGAGAGCACTTGTGTGGAGAAAACTGCTATGCTCATAAAAGGCCTGAAATGCACCTCAGCAGTCTCTCGCTATGGATCCCTTCTGTAGGACCCACTGTACTCCTGACAGATGACCCATGAAGAAGAGGGACTTGGCCCACTCACCTCCAACAACCCAGGCCACGCCTCTCGCTGACTGAGGTTTCTACATTTTCCTGTGAGGACATTTGTTCCTACTAGGCCTGCATCCCAACAAGGTCTCTTCCTGAGTATTTATATTTTTTAAAATTATTTTTAAAAACTTTTTATTGATTCTTTGAGTTTCATTCCACGCTCTCCAGTCCAGCTCATCTCCCTGTTCCCTCGTATCCACCCTTCTCTCTAGCCACCTCCTCCCACCAAAAGAACACCTACACACAAACAAAACACAAGGCATAGAAACCCATCTCATCTTGGAAGCTGTAGCATGTCACAGTGTGTCCCACAGTATATATCTCTGTCCATACATCTTCCCTTGCAAATGTTCATTGCAATGAGTCACTGATCTGGTTTGAGGTCTTTGGCTTTTGTGACACCATTAATGTTGTATCCTCATCCGGACTCCTCCGATTATCCTGTTGTTGCCCTGTGCCATGAAGATCCTGCAGCTTTGGATCAGCAGGACTGGCCCTTTCTCATGTCCCAGCCGTTCACAGATGATATAGAATTTGGGGTGGGCCAACTCAAAGCCCTGGATCTGGGCCTGGGTGGTGGCTGAGCTGGTCAGTGGTCAGGTTCTCCCTTATCTGCACACCAGGGCCAGCTCTCCTGCTCTCATGCTGTCCAGAGCCAGCTCCACTGTGCTGCCTAGTCAAGGTGTGGGGCCCACTTTCCCATGTGTTGCAGCCAGCAAGGGTCTGGGGCCAGCTCTCCTGCTCTCACATCCTTGGAGCTGGCTCACTTGTGCCAGCAGGACCAGTTCCACCGTGTTGCCCAGGCAAGGTACAGGGTCTACTCTCCCAAGTGCTACAGGACAAGGTCTCTTCCAATGGTGGGTGACAGCATAGGGAATACTGCCCCATGTCACACCAATAGCATCTGAATGACAATCATAGATAGTCATTGAGATCCATACCCATGAACTACAAGGTGAAAAGCTACCCCGGCCTTAAAGCCAAGCCATCTGGCCATCTACCTGTCATTTGGGAGTAGTGACTCATAGCTCTAATTCCAGCCTTTGGGAGGTGGAGGCAGGAGGGTCAGGAGTTCAAAGCCAGCCTCAGCAACAGAAGACCCTGTTGCAAGCAAACCAGCCAGCCAGCTACCCCACCTTAGCATCTTAGAGGCCAGCAGGAGCTCATGTCAAGTTATGTTCGTACTGCTTCCTTACACTTCCCAACCTCCCAGAAATTAAGAGCACACTGGATCCCAGAGATTCTGGGGAAAGTGGGAACAAAGGTCTGCACAATCCATCAACTGAATTCAAATCCCTAGAATAGTAGGGCATTCATAGGTGCCCACATGCTCCTGAAGTTGGCTATTTTTACTCTGCTGCTTCAATGCCAATACCAAGGAATGTGTATGGAGGCCAGCCTTCCCCCAACACCTTCACCCTGGCTCTCACTTAGACCAGAGGAGAGAGGATGACAGAGAGGAGACATTAAACATTATTTTCAAGTTCAAGACAAAAACACCAAATCTTCCTGGTTTGCTTTCTACACCAAACATACCCATCTCATCATATGCTTACTGGTTGCTCCTGCTCTTGAACATATCATTACCTCATTTTCTGTTGTTCTCCTTTCTCCTTCAATGAACTCAAACCTACCTCTTCCCTGACAAGTCCTTTAAGTTCCTAATTAAGCCTCCTTGAGGGGGGCTTCTTTCTTTTGCATTGTTCATTTTCTCATTCAAACCTAATTTACTGACATTTACTATGTGTCACAAACTCTTCCAGGTGCTAGAAATACAATAATGAACCGAAAGGTGAAAAATCTTTTCTGTTGGGGGACTTTATATTCTGAGTAGGAAAAGGTCCATGGGGACAAATGTAAATATTCTATTGTGTATCATATGTCATGTGGTACCTTCTAAGAAGAAAAGAGAACACAGGAAGGGGATATGGAGATAGACGGTCTTCTTATGGCACCTGGCATCATACATTAATTCAATTAACGATTCCATGCTGCCTCTTCAGTTGGATACCTCATTTTTTCTCAAAGCAGAGAGCTACTTTCAAGTTCTCTCAGCACAGACTTATGAACACAATAGGTTTTCTGCCAGTTCTGCTGTATGAAAGAACTTATATAATTATCGGAGCCGACTCACATGTTAGAACCTTGGACCCCTGGAGGACAGGAGAGATGGACCAGTCTACATAGAAGTTGTGCTTGGTGAGCTGTTCCACTTCCACCCACATCAGTCCATCATAGAGCTGTGTACTGGGCACTGTGTGCAACACTGACCAGATGCCAGAGAGTAGCAGGGCTGAGGCATGGACATTGCCTGAGTGTGTTCCCAGGGGATGCATAGGCCTTGGCATGACAGCATTGGAGAGGGTTGGATGCATGTAAGAGGCAGAGCCTCGTGAAAGCTCCTTTCAGCATTGTGGCATTATCCACCCAAGAGATGAAGATCATCCTTTTAGGACCTTGAGTCAGTTCTCTAGAGATTGAGTTGATATTCAAATGAGCTGACTCTAAAATGTTCTTGGGTTTCTTGTCTTGAGATCCAATCTCTTCCTTTCCCACACATTTGGCCACACGGCATCCACCATCACTGTCTCACTAGAACCCAGCTAATGCCAGCTGGCACCATGCCACTGGATATCCAGAACCCTGAGTTCAGGAAACCTCTGTCTTTGTAAAGCTAGCCAGTCTCAAGTCATATCCTCATAGGGACAGAAAGCCTGTAAACATAGCCAGTGAAATCCTACACTCGTGACATGGGCAGTTTGGTAAAAAGAAAAGATCGCCACAGGATATGTGAGCATTTCTTTGAAAGAAGCAAGCGAAATGATTCAAAGGAGGCTGGGCTAAGAGGCCGAGGGGAGGATAGGACAGGAAAGGTCTTTCCGAGAAGGCAATGTTTCAGCTTCAACCTAAACACCAAGGAGAGCCATCTGGGCAAAGGAGAAAAAGGAGTGGGCTAGGGCAGAGAGCGAGGCCAGGGCCTAGGGGAGGAACCGTGCTGTGTGAAGAACCGTGTGTGTCCTAGCGCCAAGGCGGAGAGAAGTCAGGGCTGCTTCTCACAGGCTCTGTGGGCTACAGAGGGAGTTTACTCTAGGCAATGGCGAGCCATGGGTGCTACGTGACAGGAGAGAAGGAGGTTTATTTTCAAGATCACTCTAACAAGACAGCTCCCAAGTCAGCAAGCACATGCTACAGTTAGACCTGCTGCCCCAGCACAAGGCTTAAAAACTGTATAGTCACCTTACATGTAACCCATTGTAACTATTGGGTTCTATAACCATTGACGGTCTCAGAGCCCACCAGTCTCTAAACCACACACAGCAAAAGCTGGATGCAATATATTCGACAGGGTACAACGAAGGCTTCCCTGCATCTTAATTACACACACACACACATACACACACACACACACACACACACATACACAGAGAGAGAGAGAGAGAGAGAGAGAGAGAGAGAGAGAGAGAGAGAGAGAGAGAGAGAGAGAGAGAGAGAGAGAGAGAGAGAGAGAGAGAGAGAGAGAGAGAGAGAGAGAGAGAGAGAATTAATAAGCAATTCCACCATGGTCCTGTTGGAATGTGTCTTGACTGGGATAAAAAGGGCTAGTTCTAGCTGGTGGTACAGAGATACTCAGAGCCTTATTCTCAGGGAAGCTTGCCAGAGTTCCCGTGGCAGGGCTCCAGGTTACATAACCCTGTTTCCCTAACCTCTCCTCTCCTGTCTTGTTTTTCAAATGTGCAGTCATCCTTGTGGCTCCTCTGCAAATGCCGGCCAAGTCGCTCACACAGACACAGCTCTTTTAAAGTTATATTCCAGAGCCTCTGCTATGGTCCCTCTCAAATCCTTCCTGAAGCTTCGGTCTGCTCTCTGCACTACATTAGACACTGGGAAACTGAAAAGGATCAGGCAAACCAAGGCCTTGCTGCCAGCTGCCCTCTTGGTCAGACAATCTAAAGAGAGGATTACCATACTTTTTACCCCTTGTGTTCCACAGGCAAAAGGATTACACCCACTCCACACACCCCATCTCAGAGTCATGGAACGGCAGGGAGAAGTGACCTTAGCAACACTCATTCAGTAGGTTTCAGGTTGATATAACGAACAGCTCTAGGAAAGCTGGGGCTGGAGCTCCCCCAGATCTCTCCCCTCTACTCCTTCCACCCAGCCCTCCTACTGTCCAGCATCTGCCTATATGTGAATGCCCCGCCAACCGCCCCCAATTAATGCACTATCAGATGAATAGGTCACTGTGCTATTTGTAACAGGGTACCTCTGCTATTACCAGAACTCTTGTTCAACAAGTGTGTTGAACAAATGCTTGACTGGGTTTTGCTCTGCTGTTGTTGATTCTGAAGCACGCTCTTATTCTGTAGTGGAGGCTGATCTAGAACTAGATGTGTAGACCAGGCTGGCCCTGAACTTGCAGCAATCTGTCTATGTGCTGGAATTACAGGCACGAGCCCAGTTCTGGAATGGATTCTTAGGGATCCTGTGGTTTGCTTTGTGATATGAACATCTGAACAGCAGTAACATGGCCAGGCTTTGGTAGGTTACCACCAGCTTTCTGGAAAAACAGACTCAAGTCCAAATCCAGGCTCTGGTGCTACTTTATTAGCTGACAGTGGAAAGACGTTCATCCTTCTACAGTGGAAAGTGGTTCTAATCTACCCACCTCTTTAAGAGTAAAATGACTTTATGGATGCTGCCCACGAAGCCTCTGCAAGTACACACTCTTTCCCTTAAGTACCATGGCGCCTTTGCTTGGCCAAGATGTTTCAGGTTTTTCTCCCTACAGGCTAAGCTAGGAAGAAGGAAGGGAGAAGAGGAAGAGGGCACACTAGGGGTGGGGCGAGGTTGGTAACTCTTAGCAGAGCCTATCAAAACCTTCCTTGGGTAAGAGATTAAACTATGCTATATAATTCCTATCACATTGTGAAAATTTGAATACATACATTGATAAAGTACCAACATGTGAGGACTCGAAGTTACTTGTGGTGTAAGTAAGAATTAAGAAAGCACTTTAATTTAGAGAGAGTAAGGAAAGCTTTCTGGGGAGCTATAAAGACAGTGGACAAGTGTGCTGGGAAGTGTGGCTCATACCTGATGCTGTAGCAAGAGGAAACCGGCACCCAGGACTGGTGCCATAGTGACATCTTGTGGTTGCAGGCTTCATGACACATGGCCAGCCCCAAGGCAAACACTGACATGCGCACTTGACTATTTTTTACTGTCTTTTAACTTTACGGCATGGAAATCCAAACGTTTTCTTAACCACGAGTTCACTGTTCCCCACCAGGAAACCAGAAACAAGAGAAGCTGGCCACAGCTTGCTGGTGACACTCCAGCTGCCTCATAGGGGGCCTCTAAGTGACAGTTTTCAAGCAGTGGCAGCTCTTGGCTGAACACTACCTGGTACCTGGGACATGCGCAGGAGTTACTAAAGCTTGTTGGTTGTTTAAATAGTGAAATGAAAAGCTGCAGCTGGGGCTCCAGTACCACCCAACCCCGCCCCTAGTGAATTCTAAGAGCAGTAAGGAGGAAATAAAAAAAAAAAACCTAATATGCTTCTTTGGAATTTCAAAATTAAATTTCTTTATAGAGCCATACCCTGGGGCTACACAAAGATGGCAGCAGGCCAGCAGTCATCTGTCCTGCAGGATCCCATGTGATGCTGAGTGCTGACTGCCCTCAAAGCACTTGTGGAATCCTGCTGTCCCCTGGAGGGCTCATGCCAATAGGAGTGAACAGGGACCCATCACCACAAAGCAAAGGAGTCCAGGGTTGCTGACTCAAGGTGGGACCTAGAAAAGGCTCCCATGGAGTGGGTAGATGTTGGTCTTTGGTACCATAGTTTGGGGTCTGTGAAGGCAAACCTACCCACCTTTGGAGTCAGATAATATGGGTTTAATTTCTAGGCCCATAACTTCCTGACTATCCATCTGAGAATGTTCCCTGAATCTTCAAACCGCTCCTTCTCTGAAAGCAGGGCTGATGAACCACCTTCTATTGTGGGTGTGAGGAAGGAATGAAGTCGTCGAAGGGCCAGCACACATTAGGAACACATGCACGAAAGTGATGGGAGCTGTTAGCTATGAGGCAGTGCAGCTGCCTCTGACGGCATCAGGAGCATGTGTGTGCTGGTGGACACCGGGCATGCCTGGAGAGCACACAGGGCAGTGCAGCTGCCTCTGACGGCATCAAGAGCAAGTGAGTGCTGTGGACACCGGGTATGCCTGGAGAGCACAGGGGCCGTCAGGGCAGTCCTATCACTTCTTGTGCCCCCGCAGATTGTTTTTTATTTCTTCTTTCTGGCTACAAAACCTCAAACTTGCAGCCACCAGCAGACTGGCTTATTGTTGCTTTCTGTTTTAAATTATTATGCTTATTTCTCTGCTTTAAAAATATCTACTAAAAGTGGGAAATCTAGAAAAGTGTGGGAAACAAGGAACCTATAACCAATGGGGCAAAAGCTCAGCCTGTGTACTTTGCTGTACTTCTTTCTAGTCTTCTCTGAATATTTAAAAAGTGGCAGCACACTTTATACTGTAATTAATTATAACCTGAAGATTTTATTCTATACTTTACTATTCATAAAACACTCCCTAACACTTGGTTAGTACAAAGCTATATTTGATACCTAGGATTTGGAAGACAGGTGAGATGAAGTCCCTCTTCTGAAGCCTGCAGCTCAGCTGACGACATGTGACAAGCACAGGAGAGAGAGATCCAGTGTAAGATCAGGGACAGAGGCAGTTCATGCAAAGACGTCCCCAACGGGCTCACCTTAGACAAGAGTCCCACGGTCCAAACAGACTTGAGAGGACCTCATGAGTGGACCTTTGAGCACAGCAGAGATCTCACAGCACCACAATTTTGTGGTAACGGCTAAGTTCTGTTGATTACTACCAACGCACTCCCTCTTTCCTGGTGTACAGAATGGCAGGGCTCTGTGGTCACGGCCATTACTAGGCCTTTGCAATTATGGGCTAAACTGAGTCCCTAGAAAAGTTCTTTTTAAAAAATCATAAATAAGCATAGGAAATTCAGAGACAATTTACAATTATGTTTTAGATCATGAAAAACTTGGTACTTTAGGTGAAAAATCTAAAAACAAAGAGTCCTTATAATTAGAAGTGAATTCTAAAAATCCATATTCCTGATATCTTAATAACATATAATATGAAATTAGTAAGAACATATTCTATATATGATTATGAAAGCTGGAGTCATTTATTCTTGGGGAAAGCCTTTCCTGATAAGCCTCTGCAATGTGTCGGTAGTAGCTGTCCTCAAAGGTTCACATGCTGGAGGCTGAGTCCTCCCTCTGCATGGCAGTGTGAGGTGGCAGAACCTTCAGAACCTTCAGGAGGTGGTGTTTGTAGGCCTTAGGTCACACGAGAAAGATTAACAGGGTTTCACAGGACCTCAGCCTTCAAGAGGCATTGTCAAAGCACACCACGCCATGAGCCCAGTGTCTTCTGCATGGTCGGTCCTCTTCCTCTGCCTCTCCATGCTAGGACACAGCCAAGGAGGCTACCGAGAGGGGCCAAGCACGCAGGCTTGCTCAGGGGGCTACCGAGAGGGGCCAAGCATGCAGGCTTGCTCAGTCTTGGACTTTCAGTTTTCAAACAAAAGCATGGAAATGAAGCTGTCTTCAAGCACACGCTCATTTAAGAAACATTAGATAAACATTCTGAGGTGGGTGTTACAGGCCAGGTGCTGGAGATGAAAGGCAAAGGGAACCAGGCGGTTTTCATGTTCTGTGAGTACACAGCTTAGTAGGGGTGAGGGTGATAAGTTATCATCCTGTACAATTAATGTTACAGATAAGTTAGGTACATGAAGGATGATGGACACTGCTGGCAAATGCCATGTTAACAAGTGAGCACTAAGAATGAGCACTATGTTAACCATGACCTGGAGAATTAGGGGAATCTGTGAAAACACAGAGATGACATCAAAGTTGAAAGAAGCAAGTAGCGTCACGAATGACCGTGAAAGAAGGGTCTAAGAAGAGGGAACAGCATGTTAGAAATTCTAGAGCAGAGGAGAAACAGTGAAGAAGTAACAACAAGATAATTGGAACAGCTCGGTGAGAGGGGGATTGGCGAAAGAATCCACTACCTTAAACAGACATAGGGACATATGCACACACCTGAACCCACCAGCATACCCTCCATTTATGGCTGAAGAAACTGAGGCACGAGAGGCTATGAGCTGGTGATAAATAGGGATTAGCCCAGAATTCTTAACAGAAGGACATGATGGAGCTTGCATTACTGGAGAAACATTGTTGCTATAATATAGAGATGCTCTAGAAGGCCCAGAGGGGAAGTTGGAGAGTCAAGAGATTAACAGGCAGATCTTCTCCACACTTCCTGAACAACTGCCTCCTAAAGCATCAAGCTGAATCATGGGATGGGCTTCCTTTTTTGCAAGACAGCTAAGGTTCTCCTAGGAAGCCATGGCCACAGGAAATCAGTGACCATAGCAACAGCCCCAATATTTCTCTGGGCCAGAAAAACAGGACGGAGATAGGGCTATCTCATATCACCTTCCTACAATTGCTGTCTTGACTTCATCTCTTAAGAATCATTTCTACTTGATACTGCCCACAATGTTTTTGTTTGACCTCATTTCCTGCCTCTTGGGGCCACCTACTTCACCACCTCTTTGCCGTTTAATATTGACACTCTTGAAAATATTAGTTTTCATAATCCACTTAACATTATTTCCTCCCTAAAGCTCTAAGTAACAGAAACTAAAACCTTTTAGTCTACCTAACAAGTTCTATTAAGCAACACTATACCAAAATCTTTACAAGAATCACCACAAGAAAAAGATGTGTGGGTCCTCGATAATCAGAGAGTTCTGGAAAAGGTCGACTGGCTTGTCTAAATTTCAAACGCAAGCCTGACCTTAAGTCCAGACATGTTCTGCTTCCTCAATGTACAATTCAGAAAGAAGTGTATGTTATATGAAAACAGACCTTCTCAAACTGGAAGACCACATGCTTGCCAAAGATAGGTGAAGATGCCAATGTGGGGAGTGGGCGGCTAGAGACATGGCTCAGTGGCTAAGAGTGCTTGCAGAAGATCTCACTTTGGTTCCCAGCACCTACATTAGGTGATTCACAGCTGCCTGAAAT
Organism: Acomys percivali; assembly: GCA_907169655.1. Taxonomy (NCBI): domain Eukaryota; kingdom Metazoa; phylum Chordata; class Mammalia; order Rodentia; family Muridae; genus Acomys; species Acomys percivali. Next base: position 146,596,147 of record OU015744.1, on the reverse strand, counting down.
ATCAAAACAAGGGGCTCTAACACTTTTGGTTTTCATGAGTACTCTGACATATTTGTGCACACACACACCTACGCATATACATCAGTTTAAAAGAGGGTGGTGGCTAGAGAGATGGCTCAGTGGTTAAGAGCAGTGACAGCTATTTCAGAGGACTCAGGGTCCCTTCCCAGTACTCACATGGTGGCTCACAACGATATGTAACCCCAGTTCCAGGGGTTCCAACATCAGCTTCTGTCTTCTATGGGCACTAAGCATTATATGTTGTACAGATATACATGGAGGCAAAACATTCACACACAAAATAAAAATAAATCTCAAAAACGTAAAGAGATCAATCATAGGTTTGGAATTCTGTAGGTGGTCTCTCACTTAAAGCAGTTTAACTTTATTTTTCTTTTATTTTAAATTTATTTATTTATTAATTCAAATTACATCTCAATTGTTATCCCATCTCTTCTATCCTCCCATTCCTCCCTCCCTCCCACTTTCACCCTATTCCCCTCCCCTATGACAGAGGGGGACCTCCTCCCCCTGTATATGATCATAGGGTATCAAGTCTCTTCTTGGTAGCCTGCTATCCTCCCCGAGAGCCACCAGGCCTCCCCATCAAGGGGATGTGGTCAAATATGGGGCACCAGAGTTCATGTGAGTCAGTCCCCACTCTTCACTCAGCTGTAGAAAATGTCTTGTCTCTTGGCTAGATCTGGGTAGGGGTTCAATGTTTACTGCACGTATTGTCCTTGGTTGGTGCCATAGTTTATGCAGAACCCCTGGGCCCAGATCTGACCGTCATTATGTTCTACTTATAGGTTTCTAGGGCCCTCTGGATCCTTCTATTTCCCCATTCTCCCATACTTCTCTCACCTAGAGTCCCAAAAGGATGGCCTCACATTAAAGTGGTTTAACTTTCAGGTGGTGTGAAGGTAGTGAACATTCAGTAGAGACCCAATGGTGAGTTGTGAATGTGATCTTAGTGGCACACAGTATGGTGCCGGGACGAGCCATAGCTTCTAGTTGGGCTGGCCATGCTATCACGAAAGGTATAAAGGCCTTACTCTACATCACTAGTCAAAACATTCAGATTCTAAAATTGTACCCTAGCCCCAAATCCTGCTTTTCTGGCATGGTAATGTGTTTGGTCTTGTCAATATGGTTCTATTAGACTGCTGTAAAATAGATGGATCTTTGGCCAGGTTTCAGAAGCCCCAAGTTCTAGAACAACTAACTCCATTGCCTCTGGTACAGAAGAGATATGAGTAGAGATGTGTTATTCAAGTGTACATTCTTGTTACTTCAAGACTGGGCACCAAACTCCATCAAGATGTGGGTAAGGGAGGTTTATATGTCAGCCAGAGCTGAGGAGATTACCCATGTACGTTACCAAACTCTTAGTATACCTCTAAGACTGGAAACGGGCACGAATAATAATTAGAGTAAGACAAATGTGTAGTACTGACTGGGCTGGGACAAGCAGCCCATGGCTACCATAGTCATGAAGCCTGCTTCCCATCCTGTGTGCGGCAGAGATCACTACATCCTAGTGCTGGGCCTGACCCAGGCTTATAACCTTGTCTTGGTGCTAACAGAAAGAGTAGCTTCTCAAGACAAATCTAAGGAAATATGACACAAGGTTAGGAAAATTATAAACAGAGTTTTCTCTAAAGTGTGGAGCTATCCCAAGCCAGACCTGCTCAGTGAGCAAGCTAGAATAGGCGGCCTGCCTTTCATACCACTTTTAGACCCAGGGCCTAGAACAAGTCTCCAAACAGGAACACAAGAGTATGAGGAAGAAAACCCACTGCAGTTGCTTTTAGCTTCAAATGGACAGTCCCTGGTTCTGGTAGCCTGATCACACCCTGCTATGTGAACCTCTATTGGGTCCTTTCTACCAAAACCCCAGGCTCACTTAGATGTTGAAGTACCCTACCACGTGTCTTTGACTGGCCTGCTAAACACTCTGGTCATGAGTTCCTCAGCCACCAGCCAATGAGGACATCACTATGTCACTATTTGAAATACTTTGCACAGCCTGCTTTTGTTTTTTGCAAGTTTTCAAACACAGAGCTATACTTTATCTTAGCAGTCAGAAGCATTTGTACTTTACTATTTGGGGATCTGTAAAAAGACTATTTCTTATGGAGACTGGCCAGAGTTTAGAGACAACATTGGCCCCTAACTCAGAACCCCAGACCCAGTTGTTTCTTGCTGAAGGCTTTTAACGGACAGAACCGAAGTTAAGTATCCCTGGAGCCACTGGGGCTGGCGGTGGAAGTGAGCCACTCGTCTGATGGGCCAACAGCGAGGCTTGTGGCAGACCTGCATAAGCCACATAATTCACTGCACTGCTTACCTTGGGTTTCCACTGCGTCAGGTCAGAAGCTCATTTGATTTGCTACACTGAGTGGCCTTCACACCTTCCCTCCTATTCTCCAGTGTGTCTTTTTCCATTACCCATGTTTAAAAACAGACTCTCTAATTTATGGGCATTTAGGACTCCAAGCTCTGGGCTCACCACAGACTAGGCCCCTAAATGGTAACAGCTGAGGCAGCTTGTTAGAAGGGGTAGGCCCCCTCCCCTCCCTGGAGAGACAGGAAGGATGGGTGCTTAGTCTCAGCCCGTGCCCACCTTGGGGGCTGCCCTGAGATATGGGGGCTCCCTTGGGAGTAGGATAATACTGCTCCCATCACAAAGGAAGGAAACATCTTTCTTCATTAGGGAAGAATGTCTCCTCAGCACCAACAAAGCCTTCTGCCATCTGACAGGAGTTTTTGGTGTTGTTTTTTTTTTTTTAAGTTTTTCATTAGAAAAAAATTAATGAGTTGATTCAACATACCACCGTTACAAAAAATGTTCTGTCTCTGTAATGACAAAGCTGGGAAATGTTCGCTAAGTCCCTAGCCAGGGCCTCTGGAAAGCAGACAAAGGAGAATGTGCTTGGCGTCTAGTGAGGGTGCGCTCATCCAGGAAGCTGGTCTGCTCAAACACCAGGCACCAAATACATGAAAGAGAAAGTAAAGATGCCTTTAGGGATTGCGCTGACTCAGGCTTTGAACTCACCTATGCTCAGTATTGTGACTATCCTGCAAAGAGAATTAAGAACATCACAGTAAAGGGCCTGGGGGGGGGGGAGAGCTGGTGGGGAGGCTGAGCTTCAGGCCTGAGCCCTTTTCCTTCCCTTGTTTGTGCAATGGGAACAGGAGGCAGAGCTATTTGACTGTCACTGAGCAGGTTCCATGCAGCTTCTGAATGAGTCGGCCAGCTGCATGGGGACTTAGTTCTAAACCCAGGTTACTACAGAGACATTACAATGGAATTTTACATAGTCTATGCATTTCCAGTTATTTAACTTGGAAATGTGTTTTCCAGAACTGCAAAGTTTCTGAAGTGCCTTTACTGAAATGGGGCCAAGTTCAGCATGAAGTTAAAAACCTATCCTCTTCAAACCGGTTCTATTCAGGAGATCCAAAAGGACCCAAGTAGTCAGAACACCCCTTTACTTCAATAATTCTGTCTACTCTGCTACTTGTAGTTACAGAAGCATGGCTCATTAAAACTATCAGAGGACCTGTCTCGGTTACTGTTCTGTTGCTGTATGTAGACACTATGACAAAGGCAACATAAAACAAAGCGTTTACCTGGGGCTTGTTCACAGCTCCAGGAGGTTACTCCAAGGCCACCATGGCTGGGAGCATGGCAGCAGGCAGGCAGACATGACTCTGGAGTAGTAGCTGAGAGCTCACATCTGGTCACAAGATGGCGGCAGGGAGAGTGAGACTAAGACTGGAGTGGGCTTTTTGGACCTCAATGCCCACCCAGTGACACCCTTCCTCCAACAAGGCCACACCTCCTAATCCTTCCCAAACAGTTCCACTAACTAGAGACAAACCTTCAAACATGGGAGCCTATGGAGGCCATGCTCAGTCTCAGTAAGTGGGAGGAACTTGAAAAAAATCAAGATAGAGGAGAGCAAGTGACTTCTGTCTGTGGATTTAGTTTAACAACAAGTTGCTACTTTTCAAAATGGCACAAACCACAGTATGGCTTGCTCTGTCTATTTGTCTGTCTGTCTATTTATTTTGAGGCCAGGTCTCAGGGGTCCTGGCTAGCCTGGAACTCAGTATGTGGGTCAGGCTAGTCTCTAAATAGTAAAGATATCCATGCCTTTGCCTCCAGAGTGCCTAGCCCTGTGACTATATTCATAAAGATGCACAGCATTCAGTATTAAATCTAGCCTTTTGTATCCATTTAATTGACTAAACAATATGCTGTGAAATTCTTCTTTACCACCTTCCCATTCTATTAATATCAACTTCTATATATAGCAAATATTCTCCCTGAGGTGTATATCAAAAGTGCATACACTCACTAGCATATACAAATAAAAAAATTTAAAAACAAATGTTAGTGAACTTAATGGTATAATAGTTGGATCAGGCATCTTTAGAATGTCTTCATTGTCTTAGCAACACTATTAACACTGGTGAATAATACCAAGCATGCATGCATTCATTCATTCATTCATTCATTCATTCATCACTCAACAAATAGGCACCAGGGAGCTATTAACATGTCAGTCATTGTCCTCAGGTGATGGGTTCACAGAAGTGAATTTAAAATTGAGACAAATCTTTGACACTGTGGAATTTCCATATGTTTAGGAATAGATTGATAACAAACAACAAAATCTTAAGTTTCTTAAATTAAAATGTAAAGTTCAAATTAAAAGGAATAATTTCTCACTTGACAAGAAAAGTGCCCGAGTTTCTTAAATTTACTTCATACTAGAAGAAAAGTTATTTTGTAAGAGAGTTGACACAATCAATATGCCTAACTTAAAGCAAAACCGTGCAGACATTTTTTGTTAATACCCAAGTTCAGGATGGCTTCTTGGCATCTCCCCCAAGGGCTACAACAATTCAAAGGATTATGTCAAGTTCACTTTAGAAGACGGCCCCAGGGAGGAAATGGTTCCCAGCTCGGTATCCTCTCTTCCATGTTCTGCCAAGTTAGTCACGCCCTAAAACCCTGAGGAGTCACTCTCTGCGAGACGGTTAGGCACACAGGAGTGCCCCACTCTGTAAGCTCTGGGACAAACCTGTCTGCCCTAAGGTGAAAGAGAAAGAATGAGGGTGAGATGGTGCAGTCAAGACCAAGTAGCAGACACATCACACTTTGCTTCCTGAAAGGCCAACAGGTGAAAAATCAAGTCCTAAAAATTCCACTTGAGGAAGCAGCTGTCAAACATGCGGTTGCAGAACTTAGTGACGCCATAAGAGAAGTCTCTATGAAGCAACCCACAGCACTGGTTATCCTAAGCAGATGCATGATCGGTAAAAATGGCCGTGGAAGACAGAAAGACCCAGGTAGGGAAGGACAGATGACAGTAGGGAAAAACTATGGAATTCCCAGGAAACCATGCACTGCATAAAACAAAGACTATTTTAAATATTTCAGACAAATGAAATATGTAAAAAATTTCAATTCATGTTTAGGTCTTTTCTTATACTTTATAAGGTAATTATTTTAATAAGATTTATAAAAGAAATATTGTTACTTTGGTTATATTATTTTATTTTTCCAAAACAGGGTTTCTTTATGTATCCCTGGCTGTCTTAGAACTCCTCCGTAGACCAGGCTGGCCTTGAGCTCACAGAGATCCGCCTGCCCCTGTCTCTCTAGTGCTGGGATTAAAGGTGTGCGCCACCACTGCCTGGTTACTTTGACTATTTTCATTTGAGCAAGGTCTTTAAAAATAAACAAATGTATTTATTAATTTGTTTGTTTGTTTGTTTGTTGAGAAAGGCTTTTCCTACGTAGCTTAGGTTCTGTCCTAGAGCAGGGACTACAAGCATGTACCAGCACACTCAGTTTGTTACATTCATTTGAAACTATCAGAATTAAATTTGCTGGAAAGGTAAGGTCGGTACCATAAGCACCCAGGTGGTTACAGCAGTTCATTCCTAGGAGGACGCAGAAGGTCAGATTACAGAAAGAGTTAAGTCCCTGGCTATGTGAATGACCGCATAGTGCAGTTGGGCCTCAGGAGTATTAATTCGAAGCCTTGCTATTGTCAAAATTCAAGAAGCAGTGAGTTGACACTGCAGCCTGGCTTATTAGATAAATGTAAAAGGATGTGAGCTGATGACACACAGCAGGTGGTACAGTTGCAATTGTAGGTCTGAGCAAAATAGAAGAGTCCTGGTGGAGCCATGCTGGGTGAGGGTGTTTTTAAAGAACAGAAAAGGAGTGTTCGGATTAAACATACAGAAGGTGGCCTCGGCTCTGACTGGTGTAGTGGAGCTTTATAGCTTGAAGGCAGGCATGGAACACAAGCAAGCCAATGCAGACAGGAGCAAGGGATGCACAGTTTTAAATGCCCGTCACACAAAGAGTTTCTGGAGCCAGGTTCAAAAGAGGAGACCTGGAAACTTTGGTTTGGCCATTGCAATTATAAAACTTTGTGAAGTTATCTAAGATGCAAAAGTGCATTCCTAAGAAACGAGGCCTTGTGCAGGTGAGCCTCCAAGGTAAGTGCCCTGCTGTGGAAGGCGCTACAGAAGCAGGGCTGCTGCCCTTCTCAGCGCTGGATTCATTCCCTTTGGAAGAGAGGAGGGGAGATGCTGTAAACTTCACTTTATCTATTTGTCAGACTGAGACTCACACCACTAAAACAGTGTGTGAGTTACTATGAGCCTGTCCACTATTTATAATGCAAAGTCTAGGTTGTCAATTACTTTCTTACTTTAAAATAGTTTTTATTTATCTTTGTGTTGGTTTAACACTTTAACTTTAATGTCTCTCTGTCTTTTGGTTTGATGGGGGGGGGAGATAATAAAAGTTTTCATTTCTATTTTGGTCTTCACCAAAAGTAGTTCATAAACATTTACTAAGAAGACTGTCAAGCATGACCTAACTGCCCTTGGGACAGAAAAGATGCAAACCTCCTCATGATCTATTCCGACGAATATATTCATCATTTTCATTCTTGTATTATGATTCATACCAACAAGGGCACAGTTGTCATTAAAAGTAACTGCAGTCCACAAGCGCCTCATCCATTATCCAAACTACCTATTCTTGGCAAAGCTTGGTTACTCCCCATGAAACAATTTATATCAACTTCATGTAAACATCTCCTAAACCCCTGCACTGGGCTGAATATTGAGCCTCCAGAGATGTCAGGGTGTCCACCCAGGCCTACCTCTCCTTCTCGTCTCCTCTATTAAGGTCACTTGCATTCCTTAGGCCACCCCCCAAAAATGGAATCCCCCTAGGAAAGAGGAGTACTGTGAGGTGGATGTGTGGAGGAGAAGGTAGGCAGAGTCTCCTGATAGCTACTTCTGCCTGAGAAGCCACGAAGTGGACATTCACAGAAAGCAAACACTGGCACATGAGGGAGGCTGGAGGATGGGGTGACTGAGAGGGAGTTCTGCAGGAAGACACCCCACTTTCAAGCCCCTTGCCCTCTATGCTGACTGCTTCTGAAGATGAGACACAGAGGCCAGGAGGTAGGTAGTAACGTGGTGAAAACCTTTCTCTGGGTACTGACACTTTGCTGCAGAGGTCACCAGTTTTCAATAATCGTGTGTTTATATTGTATACTTTTTCCACTTAGAAAAGAGGCATCTGTACTTTGATAAAGACCACAGAGCAAGGCAGGTGCCTAAGCTTTGTCTTTTGGGATTTACAGTGGAACAGAATGAAGATGAGGATATTTATTTATTTATTTATTTATTTATTTATTTATTTATTTATTTATAGACATAAAAACAGATAAGAACTGATTTGTTATGCAGCCTTGGCTACCTTGGAATTTATTACATGGAGCAAGCTGGCCTTGAACTCATATTGTCCTCCTGCCTCCACACTCCGAGTACAGGATTATAGGCCTGCTCCACGTCTGCCTGAACCCCATTCCTTCTGATTGTGGGGAGCTCTGCTTTTCTGAGACTATGTTGAAACGTCTCACCTCACACAGCCAGGAGAGAAGGGTTGTTTCTCTTTCTAAACTGTATGACAAACCGAAAGTAAGTTCTAAAGGCAGTATATATGACCTGTTTATAAAAGCTTCTCCTAGGTATACAAAAATAGTATGCACAAAGTACAGTAGTCACCACACAACCGTCCCTTTGCTTCCATGTTTGCCTTGTAATGTACAAAGGGGTACTATGAATTCTCTGTAAGAAGTACACACAAAAGCCATGCTACATGTAGTCAACCCCAGCGCTGGGTCGTGGAGACAGGTGGCTCCAAGAGGCTTGCTGGCCAGCCAGTCTAGCTAAAACTTCCAGCTCCAAGTCCAGTGAAAGATCCTGTCCCAAAAAATAGAGTTGAGAGGGACAGAGGAAGATACTTGGCGTTGACCTCTGGCTTCCACATGCATACATACCTGCATACACATACACATGCATACATACCTGCATACACATACACATGCATACATACCTGCATACATACCTACACACATGCATATATACCTGCACACACACATGCATACATACCTGCATACACATACACACACATACCTGCATGCACACACACCTGTACACACATGCATACACACATGCATACACACACATTCTCTCTCTCACACACATACATACGCACATGCATACAAATATAGATTATCTACCTTTATATATAAGCTAAAAAAGAAAAAAGGAAAATATGTATCCTCTGAAAGAATCAGACTAAGGTCTTAGTAAATAGGCCTGATGTTTGGAAATAGTTTTTAAATTTCTGGGCATTCTTGGGAAAAACCACAGACAGTAAGTATGTCTTATAGCTTGGGAATCCAAAAAAGACCTGGAGCTGCTTGGCTGTGCCTGTCTGGGGACTTTCCCTGCCCTGGCATGCGAGTAAACAGCACATTTCACCCTGCTAGTAGAGTGACAGTTTATGAGAGTGAGGCCACCGCCTCACTAGCTAGATCAAATTACCTCTTGTGTTGGTGATAAGATGAAACCTTATCTTCATTTTAACGACAGTTTGTCCCATATGTTTAGAATCTGGTAGGGCCACTTCTGAAGCAGATGAACTGCTCCCTGCCTCTCAACAGAGGCCTGTGAGTCACACACAAAGGCGAGAGGCTTTGAACGTTAGAGGCAAGGCCTGGGGAAGGACAGGCTGGGGTCAGGACAGGCTGGGGTCAGGACAGGCTGGACGCAGCATTATCACAAAAGGCCTGTTCTCTGACCCAGCCCTGTACCTGAATATAGATCCCACTGTCCCCCTTGATATGTCTCTGTCCTCCCCACCCAGGCCCAGTCACTCACATCTTAGGCTGTAAAAGCAACTGAGACGAAGATGTACGCCTGCCATTTCTTCATGGTCATTGCCTGGTTGGCTTTTATTTCCCACAGTACTTCTGAAACCCAGCTTAGCGAAATGTGGACTGTAGGCTCAATTATTTTTTAACAAATATATTCTTTATGAACTTATTAACCAGAGTACCTCACTTATACCCTGACTAACCTAAACAATAGAAAAAAAGAGCCGGGCATGGTGGCGCACGTCTTTAATCCCAGCACTCGGGAGGCAGAGGCAGGTGGATCGCTGTGAGTTCGAGGCCAGCCTGGTCTACAAAGCAGGTCCAGGACAGCCAAGGCTACACAGAGAAACCCTGTCTCGAAAAAAAGAAAAAAAAGAAAGAAAAAAGAAAAAAAGATTAAATAATACAATAATGAAACTATAAGGATATCAGTTCTGAGGAATGATTCTCCTGACATGATTAGCAGGATTTCTTCTGTTGGAACCTGGAGCAACCAGAACCCAGAACCTTAGCCAGAGCCCAGAGACCCGAAGCCTTCTCTCAAGTGGTTCTCTCTAGGAGCATTTCGAAGTGCAGCAATGAACAGCCAAAACTACCCCAAGTCTCCAAAGGACCTGCCTCCTGTTTTGGGCTCACATTTATATCTCCTCTCAGAATTCATTCAAGGAAGTTTTTCAGCTGGTTAACAACCAAACTCCTCCACACAGTGGTTCGACTTCTAAGGTGATAAACATCACCTACTCTCTCACAAGCCTTTTTCTCATCCCCCTCTTGTGATTTAAACAAAAATATGTTTATCTCTCCTTCAGTGGACTGTGTTATGAACAGTCTCAATAGTGAGTTCTTTTTTCTTTGTCCCACAGTGATATAGCGAAGTGCTTGGCACTTAGGGAAAGAAATGCTGACCCGGGTGAAAGTGAGGAGACTGTGTGGTCACTGATTGGTCCAGACTGTTGATTATGCATCAGAAGTTTAGAAGGCAAAGGCACTGCCACAGATGGAAAAGGAAGGCCTGGTGTGAGATCTGGTTCGACAGAACCACAGTGGGTGGATGTGTTAGAGACATTCCAGGTCCTAATGAGTCAGTCAGGTCTAGGGGATGCTGGAAGCTGAAAGGAGATGTGACCCAAGTCATACAGGAAGTAGAGCCCAGGAAAGCAGGGACAGCGAAGTCACAGGAACTACACTTGGAGCAGTTACTGACGAATGGTCACAAGGCACCCCAGCTAGTGAAGCCCCAACATATCAGCTCCTCATGGCAATACTGTCCTGAGGGCTTGACAAAAAACTTCTCCCAAAGAAGCCATATTGCCATAACCCCATGCCCGACTCTTGATTTTGAAAGATCCCTGATTTCTGAACCTAAAATTATGACATTCTATGGAACTTTTAAATTCTTTCTCAAACCAACTAGTCCTGGTACATAAAGAATACTAGAACCTCACCCTAAAAAGGATTCCCTTTGACTTGTCCTTTTGAAATAATCTACTTCAAACTATTTTATGTACTGCCTCAAGGCAAGCCTCCCTCTCCACAATAAGACTTATATAGAACCCTATTCAGATGACTAGAGTCAATGAACTTGGTTAGGACAGGATAGGTCAAGGTTACGACGGGCTTTGCCTCCTTCCACCAAGCCCCAGAAGACGGTCTCATTGGGGCGCCACCCCTTTACAGCAAGTAGCAGGGTAAAGAACATTCAGAAGCACAGGCCCCTTTCTGTTTCTCTGGTACTGTGTGTACATCCTGTGAGCTATTACTTTGAATGTTATAGGAAGCTTTGAGGTGGCCAGTCACAGATGGAACAGGACATCTGACTAGGTAACACATACACCACGGTGTATCTCTAAGGTACAGCACTCACTATTCAGGGCCACACTCAGAATACCCAGGGCAGAAGACAGTCTCCTTATACCCAATCCCATGTCCTTCCAGAAAGGATTGACAAAAGACACAGGCTATGTTTAGCTCAGAGATGAACAAAGAGAAGCCAGTTCCTACACATCTGACTCATTTTTGAGCGGGTTTTGTGCTTTTGATAAACTCAATGCCCAAGTTTTCTATGGAGCACACATTGACACACCATCTTTCCCCTCACGGAGACACAACCTCTCATAAACAGCTCTTGTTTGCCCAGGAAAGACTCTGCTATGGGGCAAATGATAAACACACCGTGACTTTTGTGGCGTGGCTGTTCACACACACCAGCAGGCTGACACTGAAACATCACCTCACACTGTGACTTCTGCGCTGTGGCTGTTCACACACACCAGCAGGCTGACATGG
>OU015744.1:146573329-146584579 GCA_907169655.1 Acomys percivali | reverse complement strand
GTGGCTGTTCACACACACCAGCAGGCTGACACGGAAACATCACCTCAGCTCTTAATGCAGAGGATCTGATGAAGGTGAGGTTGTGAGGCCAGACCACTGCTTTCTCTAAAATGACATATGTACATATTAACAGAAATATCCAGCTTGTAAGTGACAAGCTGAAAGAGATATGGTGGGGCTAATCTCAAGCAATTAAAAAGACACCTAAGAATGAGAAATTTAAGAACTTCAAGGAATTAAAAAGAACATCATCAAAAGTAACTTTTTTCAGAAAAAGTATTTTCAGAGAATGCAAACTTAAAAAGACAAATGATCCACTCAGTTAAGACATGGTACTTTTTCTTCTAGCAGCTAACAGGAGGCGGCATCCTGCCTCTTGCTTTACTTCTGGGACAGCGAGGACACGTGGGATAGACTGGAAAATCAAGTACAGATAGAAAAGCTAGATGTCCTTACAAAGTATTGCCAAGTACCCACTAGTGAGCACAGAATGTGTAGTTTCTTTCAGGGCTTTGAAAACCAATCTAACTTTTTAACTATTATCCTGAACAATTCTCTGGTTCAGTTTTCAACAGAGCAGGAACTGAAAGCCTGCAATCAAGACCACAGAAACCACAACAATAAACACATGACAATAAAGTAAATGCAGTGTTAGAGACATCACAGCTCTAATTTTGTCTTCATGCATCAACGTTGAGAGGAAGCAAAAGTAAGTAACATCTCTGCAATGCCAGCCATTTAACAAATGGCTCTTTGCAACAGTTACAACTCCACCATACACTCAAGTCTGAAGGACAGCAGCAGCCTTGCCCTCTGCAGTGAACTACAGCTAGACCTGCTCAATCTACCAAGAGGACAACAGCACAGGGACAAACTGAAGCACGTCTGCCTTCTGAAGTGAGGATTTTCATGGGTTTTGTATTTCTTCCAGGGTCATTCACAGTAGCTAAGCATGCCAATAGGATATAGTCCTGTGCGGTGCCAACTCCATTCATTTGGTAGAGACTGTTGGGATGCCCATGTTTCATTTACTTAGTAAAAAAACAGGCTCACCAAAGAATCCTGAGCTGTTCTTATAAGGGTCAGATGAACATGGCCAGTAAGAACTGCAGCTCCACAGAGCCTAGCTCTTTACTGTGCTTGTATTTGTATATCTAATAGATGCATAAACTCATTTTTCAGAGTTTTATGGTTCTGACATTATAAATCTAATGTAAAAATGAACTTGTCAAGCAAATGAGTCATGTAATTTGTTTACATAATTGGAATACATAAAAGAAAGAGGAGGAGAAGATAAAATGGTGCTAATGAATTTGTTTTCATTTGGGTATTTATAAATAATGGAGATTATGTTTTCTTTAAATATAAAAACCGAAACTATGTAACACATGCTTTAAAAAAAAATATTGTTACTTCTTAAGAATTGTGTTTAAAACTCAGGTTCCTGAGAACTGCTTGCACCTCACTTGACCAAACCCCCAAAGCAGCAGCACCAGCAACTGCATGGCTAGCCAAAGCCAGAACCAGCCAGGGTTCTGATTACCTGCAGCCCCTACACTCAATTTTCATACGGACACAAGAGGCTACAAACACGAGTTTGATGTAAAAGGCTTGCCGACCACATGTGCAGGTCAGTGTCTGCTCACCCTGGTCCTCTGTGTGGTGCAGGTGAGGCAGCACACACAAAACAAGTACTTTTATCTCTTAACTATTCAGCTTAGTGCACTGCTTTAGATGTCCGTGATGAAATGTTCATGTTACAAATTAATAAATAGTATTGAAAAAATAAATTGGGCTAAGATGTAAGCAGACACAAAATTCTATTACTGCACAGTATTTTTACAATGCTTTAGTATCAGGTACTAGACTGGGAACACCCATACATCTCATAACAGTCCTTCCCAAAGGACACAGGAACCTCTCGGCTTGGTGACTGGGATTAAGGAAGTAATAGAAGATGAGAAGACATAAAAAGAATGGCTGCGGTTTCTACAAATTCTTTTCTAGGGTTGAGTATCTAAAATAAAGAAGTTATGCGATAGAATGAAAATGCGCCTCTTCTCCCTAGAGCAGGGGTTCCACAGCAGGCCGAGATGCCATAGCAGTTTGACTAAGACATCAGCAGTGGGTCACGAGAGCTCCTGGAACACGGTTCAGATGGATAAGCTAGCTTTCTATCTTTCCTGCATCTTGGAAACAAAGATATTCAGGATTTCTTTTCACTTATAAAAATGTGGATCATCACATAATTGAAATGATTGTTAAAAATCTAATTCTCTAAAAAATAACAGCAATCGTGCCTTTTATTTGAACATTCATTATGTATGTGCTCCCACTCAGGCAATAAATAATAGAATGTCTGAATACAGTACAAAATACAGACAAGAAAAGGTGGAAGTTTTAACTTTGAAATTCGCTGTTCTTGTCAGTTATAGTCAGACCTAAAACATTAATTTATCCTGAAAAACTAATTAACTGGAGTTTTTTTGCATTTAATTCTCTCTGGCATTTTGGCATCTACTCTAAGCCCTATGGAAATGGCAGGTCTTATGTTATTAAAGTTAGCCTTTCAGAAAGTCCTCCAACTGAAGACTCCAACACATTAAAAAATGCTGAGAGTCCAGATAATGCAAATCAAAAGTATTATTAAAGGGTATTCTTTACACATTAAAGAAAAATCTTAATTTTACTATAAAAAATCCAACTTTTACAAAGGCTTCAATCTTGCAGAACATTGATATTTTTAAAATTCCACTGAAAATACACGAACTGGAGCTGGCTGCATTGATTAATTTATTCACTAATTGTAGAACCTACTGAATGTCAACTGTGTGCTGAGGAGTGCTCTGTTCTTGTACAGAGATCTGTCTTGAAGGGAGAATGGCTGGTGCGTATTCACAAAAAGTGGGGGCGGGCAAGAGCTCCATGGGGAAGAAGTGTGTGGCTAAGGATGAAGTGGTAAGAATTTAGCCACAGGAAAGATTGGAGTAGAACTCTGGAAGAAGCCGGAGTCTGGGCTGAGTGACAGACAGGTAGTGGTGTCACTGCCATTGCTTTGAAGGCAGCAGGCATGGCGTGCATTTGAGGGACAAAAGCTGAGTGTGGACATGTGGAGTTCAGATGACAACCACAAAGAATGGTTTGATAAAGTAATAAACAGCAACAATGCAGGAGCTTTGGAGTCAAGGGAGGAGTTCAGGATAGATTTCAAAAAAGAACGCTACACAGTTCTCTAACAAGCTTGATTCCATGAGCCCTTTTAGATAGCAAAGGCAAGTAATACTGAACGTGCATGTGTGTGTGCGTGCGCGTGTGTGCCTGTTGAGATCATTGGCACTTGACCATGGCTGCAGGAGGAGGTGCTGGCCGGCTGCGGGGAGAGGAGCTTACCGCCTTCTTGCCAAGGCAGACCGCCCCAGTGACTGCCCTTCCTTACCTCAGTTTCCTTGCGCTTGACTTAGATGGGCTTAATAAGCTTTTTTTTTTTAAAAGATGATAGATGTAAGGAAATAAAACGAGATATTTTGCTAGTATGAAAAATTACGGGCATCCCAGAATCTCATCAGCATCTCTCTGAGCTGAGGCTTTTGGAAAGACATGATGAAGCCCCACAGCCTCTGTAGACACATGTGCTCCATCAGGGTCTGTGTCAACACCCATCAACCTGGACAGAAATGCATGCTTCGCGTCATCTGATTTGGTAGATTGTGACGTCATCTGATTTGGTAGGTTGTGACCACAACACCACCAGGCTCAGGAGTTTGTTTCTGAGTCTTCTGGCCAGCATTGGAAAAGACCTGCCTTACTCCTTATTAATAGTCTCCAGGGAAAGGATTCCTCAGGAACACAGCTGTCTGCCAACAGACATGTCTAAAGAGCTCATCAGCCACACTGTTCCTTACACACATAAAGGAGACTACTGCCTCTGAAGCCTGGTGAGTTGTTTTTGCACCTGTTTGACTTCTAAAGAATGTTTCCCCTCCCCTCTCTCTTGAAGGGAAAATAAGTCTGTTCAAACTGTGCACCAAGTTTCAAGGCCATCCTGTGAAAGTCCTGTCTTCAAATGTCCTCTAGCCCAGTCCAAGGTCGCAGAGTCAGCCCAAGAGAATAAAGGTCTGGACTAGAGACAGTTCTCCTGGGGAAGCATAAAAGAAGTCGTAAACCAAAAGGAAGAGTGTCCTGAAAACACACAAGGCGGGCTTTCAGGAGTGAACAGGTGCTGCGTGAAGGGGATTGGGAGAAGTAGCCAACTGTGTGATGCACTAGGCAAGGCCGAGTGTGGTCCCTGGAGGACAAGCATCTACATCTGTCATAGTAAAGGGAAGGGAAGGGGAGCTGCAAGGACCATGACAGTCACCCTGGCAGACATGGGGTATCCATGTGCTGTGTGTCTAGAAGGGGGTGGGGAAATGTTTGAAAGAGCTGCTGGAGGGACTACAAGATTCCGAGACTTAGAAGCAAAGTGAGATTCAGTAGAGGCGGGGAAGATGCCTCAGACAGTGGAGTGCTTGACACCAGGGATGATGCCCAGAACTTGTATGCAGTGATGCTGGGGAGGCTGGTGGCTCCTCGCTAGTTAACCAGGTTAGCCTACTTGGCATGCTTAAGGCCAGTGAGCTCCTGTCTCAAGAAACAAGGCAGATGGTGACTTAGGAATGACAGGTAAGGTTGCTCCTTGGCCTCCACATATGTGTGCGCACGTGTGCGCACATGTGTGCGCGTACACACACACACACATGTATGTGTCACTCTTCCTGCACCCACATAGCCTATGAAAATGCACAGATGTACACATATGCACATAACTGTGTGTGCTTAGTCTACCGTGGTACAAACATCCTGAAGAAATAGAAGATGGACTGAAAGTACTGCAGTCTGTGTAAAGACCTGAGCATCACCAGGAGGCTTGTTGCAATACTGAAGGAGGCCCATACTAAGTCATGAAGAGGATGAGCAGGACAACCAGCAAACTGCCAGGCTGGTGGCTCTTTGGATGCAGTGACTCCAAGTGATGTGGGCCTGTGTCTTTATCCCAGGATCTGTGCGCACTGTGTGGCCTGTTCTTGATGACTTACTGGCTAGGTACTACCTCTTCTGAGGACCAGAGCATGCCTGGCATCCCCTGTCCTGCCAACTCTGTCTTCATCCAGAACTCCTTGCTTTGCTGTTATTCATCTTTGTGATCTCACAGTCCAGCTAAGTGCCTGGCAGACCTTAAGGAAGAAGAATTATGAGTTGAATAGAGCCTTAGAAATGTTACATTGTGGATTTATGCTTTGTGGCATGGTGGCACCAGAAGTGATCCTAGCACTTGGGATGCAAAGAAAAAAAAATCATGAGTTCAAGGCCAGCCTGGGCTACACAAAATCACTAGTTTGGCAGAGTCTCAAAGAGTTAAAACAGACAGTTACTGCATGCCTGCCAATTCTAGTCACTTACCCAAGTGAATTCAAAACAGTTGGTCAAAGATTTGCACACAATGTTCAGAGCAGTGCTACCTAGAGTAAATGAAGAGTGAAAAGAACCAAGTCAACCCAAGGCTCGTGGCCAAACAAAACGTGACACACTCATACCCTGGAGTGATGTTTAACCATGAGGTGAATTACTGATACAGCGACTCCACAGGCAGACCTGGAGAACACCCCACGGGAAAGGCAAGACACAACACAGAGCAGAATTCTACTGACATGAACCATCCTGTCTAAGCACACCCACAGAGTGTGCTACAGGAGCAGACTGTGCGTGGCAGGAGCTGGGGTTGATGAAAACAGAGACTGCTTTACGGATGATGCGCTGAACTGGGAGGTAACGGCTGCTCAGCATTAAGTACACTGAGAACAACTGAACTGCACTTTTTACAACAATCAAGTTTTACCTCAATAAAAAATATGCATGTTTGGTTGGTACAGTAGCTTGAGCAGACCCCCCTGGGCCCAGATCCGCCCATCAGGATATTCTTCTTGTAGGTTTCTAGGACCCTCTGGGTCCTTCTATTTTCCCATTCTCCCATACTTCTCTCATGTAAGGTCCCAATAGGATGTCCTCACATCTATCCCAATCTCCTGGTAAGTGAAGACTTTCCTGGGACATGCCTTTTGGGCTAGTGTCCAATTATAAGTGAGTATATACCATGTGAGTCTTTCTGCTTCTGCATTAACTCACTCAGAATAATCGTTTCTAGTTCCATCCAGTTGTCCACAAATACATGCAGTATACATTGAACCCTACTTAGATCTAGCCAGTGGATAGGACATTCTCCACAGTTATGTGGAGAGCGGGGACTGACTCTGACATGAACTCTGGTGTCCCATATTTGACTACTTCCCCCTGGTGGGGAGGCCTGGTGGCACTCAGAGAAAGACTAAGCAGGCTACCAAGATAAGACTTGATAGATAGCCTATGACCATATAGTGGGGGAGGAGGTTCCCCTTGGTCATAGACCTAGGGAAAGGGAATAGGGTGAAAGCAGGAGGGAGGGAGGAACGGGTGGATACAAGTGAGGGGATAACAATTGAGATGTAATCTGAATAAATTAATTAAATAATAAAATATATGCACTTTTATAGCGCAATCTCACTGAAAACTGAAACAAGCAAAGCTCAGCCATTCTTGGTGTGTCCAGTGCCCTGCCTTCTTCATTCTCTATTAACTTCCCTCCTCTTCCTCCTCTTTACAGTTTTCTAGAAAACTCAGGCCAATCAGGCAAAGCCTTCAATCCCAGCTTTCACAGAGGAGTTGCATAAAGATGGCCACCTTACCTACTGAGATTCAGAGGTGCTGCAGGCCCTGGGACACGATGCCATGCTGCAGGGAGTAGGATCAGAGTCCCCTCCTGTTTCTGCACGATCCTTGCACTTGCTGATGCTGAGGATGTGATTGAAGCACCAAAGGATTTGGTCTGTCTCTGTTCTCCCAGGGCTCAGAGAGACACCAGAAGTTACAAAGAAAGCTAATATGCTATTCTTCTGAGGGGGTAAAACCACAAAATGTATTTTCCTGTAATTTTCAATTAAGATTGACCTTTTTCAGTCTATGGCTGCAGGCAGCTAGAGTAATAAAAAAAAAAAAAAAGATTTCATTTGCAGTGATGCTAACAGTGTGGCAGAACAGTGGAGAAGGTGAGACCTGTCACACAATTCCAAGGTCTCAACATATCACTTAATTGCTGGGAGGGGGCTTAGCGCAGACTGATAGACATTACGGTCACACTAGTGCAAAGGGTGGGCCAGCCTTCTTGAATCCATTTGAGGCAAAGTACCAGAACTGAGTAATTTAGTCCCAGTTTTTCTTTTAATGCTTTCAGCAACCGGAAAAACAAGTGAAAATGAGTTTAACCCTAAAAACATAAAATTTTGACACGGGGGTCACCAGCCGTGAATGAGGTGAGACCAGTGCCTGGCCTGAGGGACAGGAAGGAAGAAGGAAGGCTTGGGGGAGGGTGAAAATTAGACGACATAAATGAAGCTCATTTGTTTTGCCTCTTCAAAGAACGCAGAAGGCAGTGGGGGGGGGCCTGAGGGCAGGTGTGTGAGTAAATATCTGCAGTCCCCTAAATCAAGCCTCCTGGCTGCTTCTATTTTTCCTCACAAGTCAACCTGGGCAGAGGCACGGAGGGGATGCTGCAGGGAGGGGACCGTCCTAGGGATGGCGGGCAAAGGTTCTGCTGCTGAGCAGAGTTGAAGCTATTTTCCTGATGCTCTTCCTGGATCCTGGACCATTCTGGTCATTCTACTCGTGATCAGAAACAACTCTGACTTGAGTGCCATCACCATAGAAACGAGTGCTAAAAGTAGAATGACAGCCAGGCGAGCCTGAGCCTCACTCTCAGCAGAACCGCTTCACAGGGGCTTTTATTTACTTTTTAAAAAAAGAATTGTGTTAACCTAGCATTTGCTAGGGTTTATTTTTGGTGCGCGCGCGCACGCACGCGCGCACACACACACACACACATTCAGTAAAGAATTTAACAGAATCACCCAGTGGCATTGCATGTTGAGCTGCCAGTATTTTCCTTAGGTGAACTGCTGTAAGCACTAGGGCAGGCGTCCTTCTAGAACTTTCTCCAACCATAAGCAAAACCAGATCTAGTGGCACTGGGTTTTGCATCTGCTTCCTGCAAATGGCTCTACACTGCACCTAGTATGATGCTGGAATCATCTTGTTAATTTCCACATACTCCCCAGGAGGAGATGATCAATCATGGCCAACATTTTAATACGTGCCAGTGACAAGCCTGGCTCCAGACCTGGGTGGCTAGGCTTTAGGCTGACATATAGCACTGGTCTGTGACAAATCATAAAAACAGTTCCCTCTCATGACTGTGCGGTGTTACATACAACATACACTCCAGATTTCATTTAAGCTTTCCTGATTTGCATTTCACTGGTATAAATGCTGCTATAACAAATTCCCACAGGACAGCAGTGAAACTGTTAGGTCAAGTGTGGCACGGCCTAGTTTGCACAGGTGCCCCCTCCTCCAGAGCATCTGCATCTAACCTTCCAGCCAGAGCACTGGAAGCCTGGGTTCCACACCGTACCCAAGCAACAGGCATCATCAAGCACTTTGATCCGGACAGTTGATGCATAAAGTCTGCCTGAATACTTGTCCTCCTGATGGAAATGGGAGGCAGCCATATCCACAGCAGCTGGTTGTGTTTCTTTCCTAGTTTGGGGACACTCTGCAGTTTGGATATTAACCCTTTACTGGTTACATGTGTTTCACACATTCTCTCCAGTTGGCTGTCTATACTTTAATTTTGTTTATGCTCTCTTCCAGCATGAGCTCATGAAACTGAATTTGTTGAATATTTTAAGACTTCAGGGCCCCTTGTCATGTTTTTTAAAGGTCTTCTCCAGACTATAAAAAATGTATTATTTTATTTTCTTCTACCATTTTAAAGATTTGAAATGCGATGTGTGGTATAAATTAGGGATCTAAGAATACACATTTTCCCAAAGAGACTGCCAACTGACTCGAGTCTACATCTTGAGAAGCGCATCCTCTCCTGCTGGTCTGAACACTGCCATTGTCACACGGTAAATTCTCATGTGCATGTGGGCCCACTTATGCTTTTTCCTTAACGTGTTCATAGACCTGCCAAGGCAAACATTCTCTAACCGTTTCTCTTCTTAAAGACATTTCTTTTCCACTCTGCTAATTTACTCCTCTGTGTGAACTTTAGGAACAACTTTTCAAGCTTTAAACAGGTCCCTTGAGATCTTATCGGGACTGCACAGGAGTGTTAGGTTAATCTGAAGAGAACTTTTACTATAGCAGCAAGCCCTTGTTACCACTGTGAACGTCAGCAAAGCCCATCACTTGCCTCATGTATAACTTCACTTATTTTTGTCTTGTGTTTTTATAGACTGTGATGCAATGCAATTGGAAAATGTATTTTATGCATATACTTATATATTTGACTGGAGCTGTTATATGGGGGAAATACTCACTTTGTTGCTTATATGCTAATGAAAAGTTCACCCCTCCTAAAGATTTCCTAATGGATATGGCTTGAATATGTTCCCCAAAGCTTATGAGCTGGAAGCCTGGCTCTCAGCATTGTAGTGTTGGGTGGTAAAAATATTTTCTTTTCTGGTTAATATTAGCACATACTAATTATGCAAAGCACTGCATACCACTGTGAGAAACTCATATGCCTATATAAGGTACTTAAATCATGTCGCCCATTATCTATTCTTACATTCTCCACCCTTCCCCCCAGTCCTTTTCTTCTTTCCAAACTGTCTTTCCCCTACTTTTAGGCCTTTATTAAAATTCTAGGTTCTGCGTATGGAGAAAACGTGGTATTTTCCCTCTGAATCTGACTTACTCTACTTACCACAATGCTATCTAGTTCCATCCATTTTCCTGCAAATGACACAACTCCATTGTCTTTATGGTGAACTACTACTTCTTCATTCATCCAGTGATGGGCACCTAGGCTGACTCCATAGCTTGGTTCTTGAATAGGAGCAGTGAGTGCAGGAGTGCAGCCATCTTTGTAGTATATGAGCTAAGATTTCTTGGGGTACATGACTGTCCTAATTGTAATTTTGGAGGACTTACTATAGTTAACTAATTCACATGGAGGATGGTGTAAGACAATTAGTTTATTTGGTGGCTGCCCACAGAATGGACAGTTTAGTTCTCACAGGGCTTGAGTTAGTTCATAGAAAAGTAAGTCATAAAAAGAGAAAGCCAAGCCCCCAAATCCCCGATTTCCTGCCTCTTGGTGTGAACTCTGTTGCATGTGTTTTCATCACTATAATGTCATCTACTATGAGGCTCTCACCAGAGGCCAACAAGCTAGAAAACCTTAGACTTTCAGTCTCTGAAGCCAGCAACTAAACAAACCTCTCTTCTTTATAAAGTACTCAGCCTTGGATATTTTGGTACAGCAACATACCCTTGGTCCTAACATACCACATGTGGGGATGGACAGATGGAGTTTTGCTTTCTCTGCTATTAACTTGTGAATTGTATTGCTATCCTAGTATTGCACTACCTCTGACTTCGAGAATTAAACTTACCATACCACGGCACACTGTTCTTTTAGAACTTTGCTGTACTTGGTTCGTGTCCATGCTAAGAAGTGAGATGGGTACATGCTGTTTTAGTCGCTTTCTTATCTGGAGTGGGTTATAACAGTTAATCTTGCTGTTAACTAGGCATAGATTTTTCCTAGCTTTCTCTTTGCTTTGGTGACATTCAAATTGCCAGTGACAAAATTTGCCCATTTGGGGGGGAGGTGCTGTTCAAGAATTAGATGGCAGGTGGAGAGATGCCTTAATTCTAAGGTTATTTTCTACTTTTGTGATCCAGCTTGAGTCAACTTTGATAACTTGTTAAAATAGATGTGTAAGAAATTCACATTAACATCTTGCTATCTCTCCTTTCCCTGCAGTGGAGCTTGAAGAGTTTCCTAGCATGGAACTGTGTTTATCTTTTGTTTTAATCAGTGTTGGATTTTGTCCTCACTCTCACTTCTGTAACTTCAGTGTGTACATTTGTTTCTATGTCTCCTTCCCTTCTAGTTGTGTTGCACTTACACAGTAATTTGAGTGCTCAGAACTGCTGGCAACAGGTGACCTGACTGACTTATAGATGAACCTAGGCTCTCCTCTGTGCCCAAGGGCATCTCTGGCTGCATTTGCTGGCTTCTCCACGAAGTGTGCGCTCCCTCTCTCTCTCTCTCTCTCTCTCTCTCTCTCTCTCTCTCTCTCTCTCTCTCTCTCTCTCTCCCCCCCC
>OU015744.1:146496118-146572929 GCA_907169655.1 Acomys percivali | reverse complement strand
ATTATTATTATTATTATTATTATTATTATTATTATATATTTTTGTTAGCATTCAAAGACTTGAATTTCATTGTGACATTGAATGTCATTATACTTTTGTTCATATTCACGCACCCATCTCTACAATTCTTTATTAACTGGTACATTCCAGACTGGCTGTTGTCTTTTAAGAGGATACAATTTTGGGCTATTTTAGAGCATGCTGAAATGTAAATTCATTACATTTTTTTCTGGAACATGTGAAAAATGATAGACAGCAATTTGGCTTTTATTTTTTTCTTTCTGAATTTCTAACAATGTAAAGTAAAGGCCTACTGAATCATCATGCTGTGATGACCCTCTACTGTGTAACTGAAGAAACATCAGTTGTTGTTCACTAGTGACAGGTTACTAGAGACAGTGATAGGCTGAACTGTATGCTTGACCCAGGTTGTGGTGAACAATTTGCTAAGTAAATTAACCAGTAGCATAGTGAAGATTTCAGCATGATACTGTAATAGCATATAAAATAAATGGTTCGTTACCTTAATATGCATTTATCTCTGTGACGGTTTTGAAGGTTTTCTACTCTACCTTGTACTTTTAGACACCAACACAGCCCAAGGCCTGGTAGTGTAGCAAAAACTGACTGGGCCCTTACTATCATGCCAAGTACAACATAAGTACCTTGTATGTATTTCATTTAAGCATCAACTAGTCTATGTATTAGAAGTATGGGCCTGGAGCCGGGGAAGTGTCTCTTGTGCAAGAATGAAGAACCGAGTTCAGGTTCCCAGGGTGCCTGTGAGAAGCCAGGCACACAGCCGCTTACATCTGGAACCCAGTGCTGGGGGGCAGAGGCAGTCAGACGGCTGGAGCTCACTGGCTGGTCAGTCAAGCCAAACGGGTGAGCACCAGCTTCAGTAAGAGACCCTGCCTCAAAAAATGAGGTGGAAAGCTTTTGAGGAAGATACTTGCATTTGACCTCTGGCCTAAACACACACACACACACACACACACACACACACACACACATCTACACACACACACACACACATCTACACACACACACCAACATGCTGTGAGATCCTCCCATCATGACTGGAAAAAAATGTTGCTGTGCACTGACAGTAGGTTGTTAATGATGGTTTAGAGTTACCTACTTATTTATCACTTCATTTCTTGCTCCTTTCCTTAGCTTTGTTTTGTTTTGAGATCAATATCCTTCCATAATAAATACTTTGGAGCTCACCCTTCCCCACTGTGGTTCTGGGGGTTTAAGTTCGGGGACTCTCACTGAGCTTCTTCCTTCCCAGCTGGGACCCCTCTGTGAGAATGTTAGTCCCTTTCCTCTTCGGACAATGGCCTTTTCTATGCCTTCACCTTTGGAAGAAGTAGCATGCAGCAGTGGCAGGCTGGTGGCAACCCTCTTAGAATGCTGGAACCATGGCTTCCTCACAGCTGTTAGCAGAGCCATTCTTTAATCTGCCACTGGCTCTGAGTGCCGGAGTCTTCTTGCCATCTCCGAGCTCTGCAGTTCCCGTTTCACACAAGCACACATGGTTTGTAAGAGTTTAACCTAGGGGCTGAGGAGATGGCTTGGTGGGTAAAGTGATTGCTGTGCAGGCGTGAGGACCTGAGTCTGGACCCACGGGGCCCACATAAAAGCCAGGAGCAGCAGTTTTGAAGGAGGCACATAGAGCCAGGCGGGTCCCAGGGCCTCACTGGCCAGCCAGTGGGAATGGTGAACTCTGCATCCAGTGAAATACCCCGTTTCAAAAAAAAAAAAAAAAAAATAGGTTGACAGAAGTAATAGAGAAGACACTTAACTTGATCTCTGGTCTCCACACACACACCAGAGATAGACAGCATACACAAGAGATATACAGAGAAAAAATTCAGTCTGTGATCTGGTGTATGTTCTCAATCTGAGGACAGAATTTTCAGTCATTTCTGAAAACTTCACTGTTCTACATGTCTTAGCTTTGACATATTTTCCATATGCCTTGTTCTACAGCATTGCATTCTATATAGTTGTTTACTTTCATCTTCCAGTTTGAGTCTCATCCTCTCTAATGTACAATTAGCTGCCTGTAAGCTTTCAAATGTCTGTATTTTTATTTATTTATTTATGTTACACTGTCATTTGCAAATGTTCACTGCTATTCTCAAAGCTTTGCTCCATGGTCTGGTCCCTTTCTCCTCCTCTGCCGACAGCAATGTGTGTGTGATGGCTCTACATCTGAGCCTGCTTCCACCGGCCGTCTGTCATGGTGACTTGTTTTCTTAGGCTTTGGGATTTTAACTGGAAGGTGAGAAATCTTCTGTGAGGGTTTTTAATGTTAGGATTAAGGGCGGCTTCTCCACGGAGGATCTGCTCTTGCTTCTGCTAGATGCCCAGATTCTTAGCTGAACTCAACGTTTTCCTGACTCAACTCAGCCAGGGCAAATCCTGCTGTAAATCCACCAGCTGCCCCAAGCTTATACATTTTCTAAAGGGGTTCTTCTTTTTTCTCTCCTTCACACATTTTTTTGGGGTCAAGACAGAACATTTTCCTTGGAGGTGCTTTGCTGCTTTGAGCGTGCTTGCCATTACCAAGGGGGTGTGGCTTGGAGGTGCAGTTCTGTTAGGAGGTGCCGCTGCTGGCTAGACAGTCCACCTTGGGTGGGCCTGCGGCTCTCCCCTTCTGTGGCTCTGGAGCTTGTAAAACCCAAGCAAGTTCAGGGTGAAAGACCACCTCCTGCCCTCAGCTCACCTCTCTAGTATTTGCCATTTTAATGTCTTGACAATGCAGTGAAAGAGAAGCCTGGATCCATCGGTTCTTAAGGCAGTGTGGTTTATTCCAGTACCTGCAGAATCTTCTCAGACTGGGGACTCTAAACTCTGCTTCAGTGTTTCTACTTGAAAAGTGGAAGCAATTAGTTCTTGCATCATTTATGGGCAGTGTGAGGTTGATACACATAAGGATGTCAGCAGGCAGAAGTGTCACTACCAGTGACTGGTTGAAGCATCATCGTGTGAGACCTTACAGCGCTGGCTTCCTGCTCTACAGAATCACTCTTCCTTAGCACCATGTTGTAAAATCTGGGTCTGCAACATTTCACTTTACATTAACATTTCTGCTAATGCATTCACTTTATGAAGCTTCCATTTAAGCACACAAAACATGTAAATGTATGTATGATGAGGAATGGTGAATACATCCTAGCAACGTTCTTACTTACTCTCCTGACTTAGGACCAAGAAGGGGGACAGTTAGAAGTTACAAACCAAACCAATCAGAGGCAGAGGGAGCCAGGCACCTTCAAGTGAAGGCGAGTGCCTACATGGTGTATTAAAGGAAAGGACTGCGGTCACTGTTCCTTGCTCTTAGAAGGCTGTGTGAGGTTGAGAAGGCCAAGTGAGAGGCAAAAGGCTTTTTAGTCCCAGACAAGCTTTTATGGATAAAGAGCCAATAACTTCAGATAATGTAAAAGCCATATACCCTATAAGCTCGATCAGAGCTGTCTTTAGGATGGTGGGTTGAATATTTTTTGATGTTAATATGTTCACATGTATAAAGTGTCAAAATCATTCTATTTATCACAAACACATTTTTAAATTGATCACTCAACTTAAATTGTCAGTGTAGACAGCCTGCAAGAGAAATGATCTCCTGTTGATTTGCACATAACAACATGTTGCTGTTCTTAATAGCAAAAGGAACATATTTGGACAAATTATGGATCTGGGGTCATGGCAGTTATGAATTTATGGTCACTCAACTCCAATTACACCCTTTAGTTGATTAGTACTAAAAAGTGGACTCTTAACCATGTTGTACTGTGGAGCCATGCTAGGCCTTGTCAGCAGAGGGCACTGCAGGGACATAGCTGTGCTCCTTTGGACCAGCTTTATTTTCCTCAGCAGTGCAGTACATGCTCTTGAGTCCTCCCGGTGACCTCTACCCTAGCTGCACATCCAGCAGTGGTGGCAGGGCCTCACTGACAGTGACCACTTCTCCACGAACCTCCAATGTAATATTACATATATGAGTTCTGTGTCATAGGTTCACTTCACCTGGCCCCAGCCAAAGCCTTCCAATATCGTTCAGAGTTGTTTCCTAGGAGTCTAGCATATGTAGACCAGCTGCGACTCAGGCAGCCTACAAAATTTCTGTTCCCTCCACTGAGCTCCATCTCTGCCCTCTCCAAAGCAAGTGGATGGCAGCCTTGAGGAAAGATGCCATTCACTCTGTCCTCCCTTCAGTATTTTCTCTTGACTGCGGGGATGGGGAACCTCATTCCTAAACATTGTACCTTTTTCAGCAGTAACATAACAAACTGAAAGTCGCATAGACAAGATTACTAAAACTGTGGCTTAAAGCTACTTTTAGTTGTGTGTATGAAGTGCACATGAACATAAATGAGTCTTGTGCTTAGCCGTGGGTCTCCAAAGTATTGTGTGTGTGTGTGTGTGTGTGTGTGTGTGTGTGTGTGTGTGTGTGTGTGTGTATTCATTCATTCCAACCTCTCAAATGTGAAATATTTCAAAATGCCAGATTCCAAACATTCTGGATAAAAGAAAACACAAACAGGCTCTTCCTTTGGTGCTGAGGACTGAGTTACTTGCTGATGAAGTGGTGGCCAGTTGACAAGATGCTTGCGTGCTCTGAGGGCTTACCAAGCATACTGAATTCTCTTTCTGTACTACATTAACAGATTCCAAGGTAGATACTTCACCATTTAAGTATTTAAGCTAATTTAATTACTTAATACTCTTTCACACAGTATTGTTTCTTCTTATTACAAAGAGGAGCTGATTTTTAGTCTATAATTCCAAAAAATGAATAGAATATTTTACTATATTTTAGTATAAAAGTACATTTTAATACATGGATTGATTACTTATTTATTCAGCATTACTGGAGGGTCCAATAGCAGACAGAAAATAGAGGAGGAATTGTGGCAACTGTGGCATAAAAAACAGAACAAATGACACACCTTCCCTTGCAGCCTGGAATATTCCCCTGAATGTAGGAGGAAGAAGACAGAGAAAGGAGGGCAACTTAGTAGCAAGCACTGCCAACACCACTTCATAGCTTGCAATGTAGAGTCCCATGTTTGGGGAAGAAGCCAAGTATCTTCAATAATAAAAATATATTGCACCTATTTTGACTTGGGCTGAATCTGAACTAAAATATAAAGTAAAACCACCAACCAAGTAGCAGTTACAGTTCAAAAATATACAAAAAAACATTAGAACACATTCAGTGTGCTCTGTCTGAAGTATTTCTTCATATTCATGGGCACTGGAAAAAGGCAAATATCTGGGATTACATTTTTTCCAGAAATCTGATTCACCACTATGCAAATAGTTTGACATTTCAAAAATGTAATTTCAGTAACATTTGAGGTTCCTTGAGTAAATAGCTCCTAATTTAAATGAGTCTTTCTGACGTGAGGGCCTCAGAGAATGTAGATGTTTGAAGGTGGCGTGACGGGATTCAGGTGTAATGAATCGTGCATCTCGTGGAAGCAAGGTGCCTCTCTGGACTCCCAGAGTGCTCTATTCTTTCTCAAGTTCTCCTAAAAGGTCAAAGCAGCCTATGACGATAAGTAACTGTCAAGAGTTAGAAAAATGAGGCACCTTGTAAATTATCATTCTTTAAAACTACAGATGACTGAGGTCGGCAAAATTTATGTACATCACAAAAGGTGTGGAACTAACACTACCTGATGACCAGAAAAATCTGGCTACACATTTCCTTATTTCCATCTTTTAATTTTAAGTAAGTTCATTTCCCACAAAAATTAAAATATATTTCAAAACTCAGCATTTTCTGTTAACTGGGGAGCAAGAAATCAACATAAAATGTAAAAGGAGGAAACTATGTATTTGCTTACATGAGCAAATGCTTTGCAATTCTTATTCTTACCATGTGAACAGAAAGCAACATTTCTGGAAACTGACTTTTAGAAATAAAGGGAAAGAGAGGCAGTCTTGTCCATTGCCCATTCAGCAGAGAACTTATTCTTTTGTTTTTTGTTCTTGTTTTTTTTTTTTTTTTAGAAAGTTGCCCCAGGCAGGTCAGCCTTGATTACGTGGCATATTACCTTTCATTAACTGAATTCTGACACTGACAGAAACAGATTTCTCCAGAGAAGATTAAAAAATGGCTAGATGTTGTATAAAGGAACACTGACACTGCCTTGGCATGGGCAGGCCAGGACTGGGAGAGAGAAAGCATCCACCACGAACAGTGGTCACCATCAAACCAGACAGCAATACTAAACCTAAGTGCTGTACTGTCTCTACTGTGTAGTCCACAGCACAACAGGATAGCTTTCTCTAGGACAGCTGCCCTCACTGGGTTTGTTGTCATTATTGTTTTAAGATTCTAAAAGGAAAAGTCCATTTGTGGTTACATTTTATGACTTCAAAGAGATGAATAGCCTTTTTAAAATGTTTGGAAAAGCCCTGTATTATGCAGCCATAGTTGGCCTTGGCTCAATCAGAACCAAAGAGATTAGAATTTGGAAAATCTAGGTATACAGGGCCAGGCTCTATTCAAGACTATGTCCCTTCCAGTTAACTCCTTTGTGTAGGCCTCACCCAGACTGGGAGAGTCTCTGCCAAGCCACTGCCATCGTCAGCTATGCAGAGAAGAAAACGCTAGGTCTGTGTCAACTTGGCACACCAAGCAGGCTCTCAGTTCCCAGACCGCAGAAAGTGGGCAGAAAAGGCTGGATGTAAACAAAGTGCACCAAATCCTCACCGATTTGTTTCCTGTCTCCTCACAGCTGTGTGGGAGAAAGCTAAACACCCCCTTACCATATTAACTATGCCACACATTTGATTAAAATATAATTTATGCTAAAGCTACCCTCTGGCCCTTGCCTCATCCCAGTGCCCAGTTACTAGAATTCCAATAAAATTTGAATCTATTAATAAAGCTTTACTAAGGCCACATGAAAAGTCTCATGAGTAGGCTAAGTACAGAAAATACAGAGGTTGGAATTTTAGCTGCCTCTCCATATAGGTGACACAGAGAATTACAAGCCTAGGGAATTTTGAAGGAGAAAACAAGCTAGACTTCCCTACAAACTATCTGCTGGTATTTTCCTTGCTCCGCTGGCCCAGGCCACTGACTGAGTCATCCTAGGGTACATTTTTTTTTTTTTTTTTTTTTTTTTTTACACAGAGCTTGATATCATGGCCACTATACACTGGCAAATGCCTCACATTATATGATTAAACCCGTTAGCAGTAAATCCTGGGAATTCACTCATTTCTAAGAAAATCCCAGAGTGTTAGACATCAGATCCTCAACTCAAAATTCTGTCAGGCTGGAGACATTGTGGTTCCATCAATGTCACAAATGACCTAGCCATCTGATGACCACTGTGTGTCAAGGTAAAGTGTATAATGGTTATGTGCAAACTCGAGCCAGTTAGTGTGATTGAGAAGCATATTTGTTTGCAGTTCACTTCTAATTTAAACCCCAAGGCCTTTTTCCAGTACTGTTACTACGTTTTATGTATCTCTCTGACACCTACGGGGTGGGGTGGGGGGTAAACTTGTGGTCAACTCACCTGGTTTAGAAATAAGGCAGGTGTTGATGGAGTTTTGGCCCAGGTTTCCCAGGACACTTGGGGCTTACTTCATAGCACTTAACCCACAGTTAATTGTCTTTCCAAGCTGCAACATACACACTAGTCTTGGGAGAACCTGTCTCAGTGTGCCTCTTGGCTCCACACCTCTGACCTAGAGGCCTGGAGCCTGGACTGAGGCCAAACCAGGCTCCTCCCAGCAGTCACCCTGGACTTCTTTGGCTGCCCTTCTCTCCCTGCAAAGCACACTTTGTAAAACCTTCCTCAGAAGGAGAAAGCATCCTGGCTGCAGCCCAGGAAAGGGGGCTTTTCTGTTGCTCTGCCCTTGATGGAGCCTCACTCACAAACAGCTGTGAACCTTTTTCTTGGTTTATTTTTAAGCAATTAAAACTGCAGCTTGATATCATTACTGTAATCTCTCCATGCTGTGTTTAGACTAACCTTTCCTTACTTAAGACTTCACCCCACTATCCCAAAGAGAGAGACCCATCTAGAGGCACCACACGTTTCATGAAAGTGACCTGGCTTTCATGCCTAAAAAAGAAAAAGCCAACTACTTGGAAAGGAGCTGCGAGCACACATGTGGCCACTGCTCCCTGTCAAAGCAGAAAAGAAGAAAAGCTTCTAGATCCTGGCAAGGGTTTATGAAATATTAATCTGTGGCGTAGGAAATGTTTTTGAAGATATATTTGGACAATCCAGAGAGAGTAGATGTAAGCATTCCCACTGCCCAGCAACAGCAGCCCCCAGCGAGACTATGCTGGCTCCTGGACAGACTACTTCTGAAGAACATTCTGGAATCATCTAACTCTTGCTACACTTTAGCAGGAGAGTTCCCCCTCCCCCATTCCATGTCCCAAGGGTGGATAGAGGGGCCTTGCAGCAGGAAGTCGGCTAGGAGGAGGCCTTGGCATTCCAACAGCGGAGAGGGCCAGGGGCAGAGTGTGAAGAGCTCAGGAACAGACCAAGTCCTTGGCCACAGAGCCTACAATTTCATAAGGGCAAAGCTTAGTTCCTACTATGTCCTGAAGCACCGAGGTCCTCCAAAATCCCCCATTAAAACATGAGCTCCTCCAGGGCACAGAGCAAGGTTTTATTCTTCTTTGCGGCCCTAGCACCAATATACTGCAGACACACCATAAATTTGATTGACTGGAATGCAAGCTCTGAATATCTTCGTGGGAACAGGGCCATGACCAGCAGGCATCTTAACTGCAACTGGCTGCCAGGTATAGCAAGATAAACATGGCATGCCTGCATCGCCAGCACAGCTGCCCAGTGCAGATGTGGCCTTTATCCCTGAGAGCTATGCAGTGCAGTGTGTTGGGACATGAGACCCAGTGAGGAGCCACTGAGAAAGCATACAATGCGCAGCACAGGGCGACACCCCATCACACTGAAAAGAGATACAGGGTGCAGCCAGGACCCCAGTCACTGCATCGTTTCACACACCAGCATGAGGACAGACTTTGAGTGGACACCCTTAATGGCTACATTCAAATTCTTCTGAAAATCCTGTCTTGACCACACCTCAAAAATCTTTAATCCTCCTCACAAACTTTTACAACTGAACCCTTGCTTTTCTTTCTCACTGAACTATTGGAAAGAGTTTTTAAAAATAAAATAAATATATTAATATACAAACGTTAATACTTTCCATAAAAGTATTTTTAACCCAGCTCTCAATCTGCCAAGACATCCGGGTGGCCTTTCATTCACCATGTGCCACCCACAGACCCGCAGACAGACCTTCCAGTAGGGACAACACTTGCAGCTGACTAAAGGACCAGAAAGTGATGACAAAAATATGCTTGGTTTACAAAAAAGCAGGAAACGTGGCGTGGAAGGGTACATTTGCACTCAGCCAACAGGCACATGTGCGGAGGAGGAGGATGCTTTCCCCTTGCTCTCTGCTGGGCCACTGACAACAAGGAGGAGGGGGTGTAGTTTACTGTGGAGTCAGACAGAAGATGGTAGCCCCTAGAAGAGAGTCCAAACCGGGTAGCTTCACATTTACACCATCCTGTGTCTAGCACAGGGCAAAGCTCTTGAATTCAGCATGTGTCTGTTCTAAATCTACCAAAGGGAAGCACCCTCAAGCACCTGAAGGAAATATGCATTGCTTGCATAAAGTGAGCACACCGCAAAGGTGAATGAATGGCTTTACACCCAGACCTTGCTGCTCACCGGTGTCTGCAGGGACTGCGCACAGAATACCCAGCCCTTTCATTACAGTGTGAAAGTGTGATGATGTTGTCAGCCCAGGGTGTAAAACTGACTTGAAACAACTGCAATAATCAAGCTCTTTCCAGACCCCTGAACTATGTGAAAGGGCAGATGTAACAAATAATTAACGCAATTCAAGAAGCGGCTGGAGCCCAACACAGCGTTGAATCTTGGCAAGCCCAAGGCTGAAGTTCACGGAAAATAATTGTTACCACATTTGCTGTGGATTATGACTATCTGAGACTCTACCTTTAACACATCAAGCAGCCCAGAGCCAGACCACAAACGCAAACTGTCACTGAGGCAAGTGTCCTGAGACACACTTAGAAAACAGTTAAAAAGCTACAGCTGTAGGAGTCAGAAAACAGGCACACAAAGAAATAATATACTCCGCTCACAATTCAGCTCCTTTCACCACCCCGAAAGGTAACATTTTAGAAGTAAAAATATGAACACACTTAACAGAGGCATCATAAAACTAGAGCGAGTTAAGGACACAAGCAGAAGACACATTGCTTTTGTTTGTGTATTCAGTTTTTACCATCAGGAACACATTATGGTTTTATTTCTTATATATTAAATTATATATATATATATATATATATATATATATATATATATATACATGTATACACTATACAAATGTTATTCTCTGCATATATTTAAATTTTTTTTCATTGTGTGAATGACACAAAACCACCTATATTTAGGGAAAATACAAAACTAGCCTCTCACCTGGTCCGTTCTTCCCAGCTAGCTTTGATGTAAAGTCTAACGAGCAGCAGATATGGAATGGCTAAAACCTTCATCTTATACAAATCATATACCACTACTGACATGTAGACTTCCCTGCTCGGAGGCCTGCCTCTGAGCCAGGGATCCTCCATCCCAAGAGGTCATACAGGGCTAAGGTCAGCAAAGCAGGTCACAGAGCCGAGCCTGAGTGCGACCCTGGGCAGGCCTTCCCACCCTGCTGGCTATCTCAGTCTGGCCTGGCTCCCTCCTTGCTATGGTTCCTGCAGAGACAGGTTCATCCCCAGCCTTCCTCAGCCTGGATGACCCCCGGCTTCCCTCCACTCTCTCTATGAAAACAATCAAGGGCCCCAAGCCTAGTTAAGCCCACCCTTGTCCAAACTGACTCTCCGGAACAGAACCTCCACGCTTTGTTCTAGTTTCACTTCGGAGCAGTTAGTCTGCTTATGTCACCTGGCACTCTCCTCCCCACAAACCATACTCAAAAGCGCCAACACATGTTCCTGTCAGAGGGAGAAGGGGCCTGCAAACCTCACTAAGTGGCTTCAGCCTGCACTGTGCTCCCTGACTGGGAACAGCAACTCTCTAGGGCTAATTTCAAAGAAATATACCTTCTCTGCACAGAGGCCCCTGGGTGTGTGAGTTGTTCTTTGTAAGTAAAGGGAGACGAATGTCTGTGAGAATTGTATGGTCACACAGAGCAATGACAAAAATGCAAAACAAATTAAAAACACCATCAGAAAGATACGGTATAACAAATGGGAGTCCAGATGCCAAGCACAGGGCACCTTTTAAATTGGTGTAGGGGCTCAAAAAGAAAACGAGTGCGGCCTAGTTGAAAGCAGCAGCAGTGAGGCCCTCTCGCCTGCCATGTTCTGTTTCTGTGGATTTATAGGAGGACACAGCCACCCTGCTGTAGCAAAGTCACTGCGCGTTATTTTAAAGTGCCTCCTCATTGCCCGTGCACTGCTCTTTTCAACTGTCTGATGTGAGCACAGTGACAGATAAGTCATGGCGAGGCTGTAGGAAGGAGACTGCTGACACAGGTCGCAGGAGGAGGCTTACCTGGAGCTAAAGTTAGTGACCACTGTACTTGCAGGGACACTTACAAAGTTGAGCTGTGCGGTAGGGCTCATCTCTGAAGCAACTTCAATATGTGCACTAGTATCTTAGCATGCTAACAGAAAAACAACAGTCCACATGCAAAGGAATCCACATTCGGCAAGATCCAGTGCACTGAAAAATAGGTGAGGATAACAGAGTTCTCTCTCTGGTCATGTGAAGCATATGGAACAAAGCAGATTTGTGGCTTAATAAATAATAAATGCTAAGTGAAACAAGCTATTTGAACAGGCTAGGAAGGCTTTAAAACAATACGTTCATACGTGTTTGAGACTTTAACTGTTATGTGCCTCTTCTCGCTAATGAGGTCAGTTCTGACTGGCCTGCTGTAGAAAGCTTCTCTTTCTCAGTTGCACCTTAACTA
Organism: Acomys percivali; assembly: GCA_907169655.1. Lineage (NCBI taxonomy): Eukaryota > Metazoa > Chordata > Mammalia > Rodentia > Muridae > Acomys > Acomys percivali. The sequence continues at coordinate 146,560,893 of OU015744.1, read as the reverse complement.
AGACTGAACTGATCTAGCTTTATATGGCTCATTTTGGGACAACCCACTCACTGGAGAGTCCAGGAAGGATTTGGATTCTGCAGCTGAGTGTGTATTAAAATGTTTATAACAACAATAACAATGCTTGCTGAGTTATGCCATCATTTTTCTGGACAGAAAGAAAGGATGAAGAGGGATGTGGTCCTGGAAATAAAACATGCCTTTAGAGAACTGTTCCCAGTTCCCCGAACACAGCAGGAAGGAGGAGAGGTGAAGGGAGAGCCTTGGGGCCCCTCCAAACCCAGGTAAAGTCAATGCCCCGGGACGCACTGGAGTCTCTTCCTTCTCCTCTTGTAGTGGGACAGGCGGTCTTCTAACCCATCCCACTTGCTCCTAGAGCAACCAGGCTCCTCTCTGCCTTCTCCTGGTGTAAATCCTCCTTTATTTACTCACAGTAAGTCATGGGTCTGTGGAGAGCCATCCCACCCCAAGATGGGAAGTAACTAGTTACATAAATGCCAGAAAACAATTTTTTAAAAAACTTCCTTAGAGTAAATACAGCCTCCCCATTATCACTTTTCACATGTTTTTCTCTATAAATATGTATTTTTAAATTAGTTTTTCCTCAAAATGTAAGACTATAAACCTATTCTTTTACTTAACAAATAAATTAGACAATATCATTTTTTAATAGCTGCATAATATTCCCTATAGTCAATAAATATACTCTATTTGAGCACTCTCAATGTTAATGGATATTTAAGTGAATCTAAATTTTTGCTCTTAAAAATTGTTCTATTTTCATAGGATAGTATTCTAGACATGAGCTTTCTATGTTCTTAATTGATTTGAAATGTAATTTGGCACTGGCAATATTGATCACAGTGACAACAGATCATAAATCATAAATAAGGTCCTGACAACCTCTGAGCAGGAGAGATGGCTGAGAACACTGTTACCTTAGAGCATTTTCTCCTCCTGGCTTTATCTTAAGTCTGTTGTTTCTCCCAGTCTCAGGGCAGCAAAGATGCTGATATGCCTAAAGTACATGTTTCTAAGACTAGTTTCAAGTCCCATGGCCTTGACTGGATGGGGTCCCTCCGCAGTATTAAACTGCTCTAATTGCATTCTTCAAGCCAGCTGAGGGCTGACAGCTTCCGCTCCCGGCTCATTATCAGAGCACTTCAAGGGGTTCCATTATGAGTACAGCACCTGGTCCAAATTTATTTCAACGGCCCAGCGAAAAATGGGAAGGTGCTTAATGTTCAACCACAATGGTGACATTTTTATGAGATATCCAAGGTTTAGAAACAAATAAATGAAAGGTTTGAAAGGAGTATGAACAGAAACTGTGACAATAAAAATTCAACATTAATATATCAACTTAAAACATATACCACCCATATACTTGGGGTGAGACCAGAGGTTCAGTGTAGGCTAGCCAGCAAGAAAGGGGAGGGGGGAGCCAATAGCCTACTCCTCCAGCCTCGATAGAAAGACAAATGGAATTCCAAGAACGCTGTCGACAATCAGACTGAGATGTGCACTCCGAATCCTGGTTAAAACAACAACTTTCGTTCTTCGGTTCACCCGCGCGAGAATGAAAGAAAATTCAGCTAGAATTCCAGGCATCCAAAATGCATGCTGTGCTCCTTCTTTTTCTCTGGTTTGCTACAAATTGCTGACTTTCATTTCAAAACTTAAAGAAATATGTAAGTGAGTGAATCCTTACACAAGTGGTTCTCCAAGAAAGCACTGTGCAAATATGTACTGAGTGTTCCTTAATACAAGCACAAAAGAGACCTTTCCCGAGCTAGGGAGCGCCCGCCGTGGGGGCTGCAATCGCTCAGGCTGAGCACTTGCAGAGGACTCAGCATATAGATGGCAACCAATTTTAAAGGCTGGCAGCCCAGCTGTAGCACATTAGAGAGCTCTACCCTCCACTAAGAATTAGTTTAAAGAAACTTTTAAAATAAATATTTGTGGTTCTTCCCTAAACACGACAATGATGCACTGGACCCTAAGAAAATGATGAATGAAAACCCTGGCGCTGGCACTTTAACTGGGAACGCTGGCTCAACAGGGCCCCTATGGGCTCTGGGGTGCAGTAAATGTTTAGTCTCTTCAGAGAAAAAGAGGACAATTAATCACTACTGGGGATTTTTTTTTTCAGCTATTAGCTGCTTTTGGCTTTGGAGTTTTATCCTTCTTAAGCATTTTCCTTATAAGCCAGCCATGCAGATGTGCAGCACATTAATAAGCCAAACTATAAAGGCTTTAATTAGTTTACTGATTTAAAAAGGCAACTGGACACCACCTATTTTTCACATATTGATTGTTCCCACTCTGGTCTCAGATTTAAAGTCATGAATCCTGGGTAGCCAGCCTAACTAGGCAATGCTACTTGAACTCTTCCACCACCCCCCCATCAACTAATAAATAAAAGCTCTTAAAATTAATTACCTGATAGAATCACCTACAAAAAAGTGGCAGAACCCCTCTGGACTAAATCTGAGAATGGTCCAGCGAGCCACCATGTGTGGCCGACCACCCAGCGCCCTAGGCCAGGGGACTGCAGCCGAGAGAATCTTCAGCTGGGCACTAGGAGGGTGAGTCATACTGTTCTAATTTACCATTGTGTATCCCTTTACTATTTTCTTCTATCGTCTTTGAGTTTACTGAAGGAGCTGGAGCCCTGTGTCCCACAGAAAGCTCCCCAGGTCGCCATGGCTCTGGGGCAAGGGTTGTTTGTGTTATTAAGATCTGGGCCCTGCTCACTTCTTCACTTTGACACTCACTTTTTAAGACACGCCATATCATCTAGCCCTGAACAACGGGAGAGGGCAGTGAAGGCCGGCATGGTGATTCGCATGAGGCCAGCAGCTCCAGCCTTTCTTTTTTCTTTTTCTTTTCCCTTCCCTTTCCTTCTGTCTGTCTTTCTTTCTTTGTCAAATAAATAAATAAAAAGGAACTGTTGGCATTGAACATATGGTTTTTTTTTTTTTACAAGTGTACAGCTTATTAAATACGTGTCAGGAGGTCACTAGAGTGATGACACTGTGTTGTCTGTTGGAAGGGTGGAATTCTAGAAAGAGACCTAGATTCAAACATGGGATTTACTCTCTGTGCAACCATACACAAGTCACCGTTAAGCCTTCAGTGTCAGTCTATCTGCCTACAAAGTGGCCGTAATCATGTCACCTTTACCCCTCACAGAGAGCCACTGAGACCTCTGCACAAGCTTGGGTGACAAGGCTAGAAAAGCTTCATAATCAGCAGTCTTGTTGAAGTCACCGCTTTCCGCAATCGCCTGTGCTGCCCTCTTGTGGTAGGCAAACTACAATGCTACTCAAAAGGCCAGACTAGCAACTCAAAAGGCTGACTCAGTTTCAGTCAAGCAGCTCTCAATCAACAGACTAGAGAGAGGGCCAGCTGACCGGAACTGTACAATGCAGAGGCATGCTAGGTCTCCCTTGATGCTATACCAGAGCCTGCAGAGTTTGGGAACAGAAGAAAGAATAAATTTAAGAGGAAAAAAATTCTATACCCTCCCTCTCCCGCCCCGCACGAATCTTGTACTATGACAAAATATTTGAGAAGTAGAAGCATCAGACAAGAGAAGCAGCTCTGTCAGCACTGGTGGGAGCCCCACCCTCTCCTCCCATCTTAGACACAAATATCCAAGCCAAGCTAATTGCTCACAAACTGTACGAGCCAATGGCCACCCATCAGTTTGTCTGAACGCTAGACATAGGATAGCTAACTTTTAGAATGGGTAGAAACTCCAAGACAGTGCATTGCAGTGTTTCCTTCTGCATGGATTCAGTGGGGAAGTCAAAAAAATTCCATTGGGACCAGTGAGGGGAGAGGGGAGCAAGAGAAAATGGGGGACGAATATAACCAAAGTATGAAAGTGTCAAAAAAAACCTCAACCTACAACAAAAGGGAGGATGGGAGGGAGGAAGGGAGGGAAGGGGGAGGGAGAGAGAAGAGGGAGCGTGGAAGAAGTAGGTAGCAGAGGAAGGGTCTTTCTGTATCCTTTGCGTTCAGGACAATAGAGAAAACAAGTGACTGGGATGTGACCCAGTGGAGATCAGTTTGGGGACAGGTAGATGTGGCCAGAGATTGTCTCCTCCAAAGCTGCACGTGTATTCACATGGGTATGTAACTACACATGCATGTGTGTGTGCTCCCCAGTCCTCTCACAATTCTCATCACTCCTTGCTTGCTCAGTCATGGAGGGTCCATGTCTAGGGTATCTTTGTGGGTGGTCTGCGTTCCTCCTTTTCCTGTGTTTATTGATGGCTCTCAAATCTCTTCCTCCAGCGTCACTGGACGATGAGACTAGCAGACTGATCATGCACAGACTATTGCAAAGCTCCCCTGTATCTGGCCCCGCCTCTGACCCTCTCCAGAGAGAGAGGCATATATGGGCCCATCACCTACCCTGGGCTCCTCCTGGACCTTATCCGAGCTAAATCTCCAAGGGCTCTGCACTGCGTGAGCACTACTGGATGTATTTCTGACCCTGCCTCAGCAATAGCATCCGAACCTGTGCCTCCAGAGCCGTAGCTATGCTACACCCCACAGGCAAGGTCAGCTCCACAAATGCTAATCTGATTACATCGGTCCAGCTCCAAATCCTGCCATGTCTCCCAGAGTCCTAAGAAAACTAAACGTCTCCAAGCCTAACCATGAAGCCTGGGCAGTCCTGACCCTGCTGAGTGCTCCAGACTCACGGTCTCACTTACTGTGCACTGGCCAGGCCCCAATGGATTAAAGGATTTACTTACTGCCCCTTATGTCTGTGGCCATTTCAGAAAGAGATCACACAGCCTTGCCACAGGCTTCCCTTGGCTCTGCTTGTGAGTCTCAGCTTTGCCCTCACACCTGGACAGCAGTTTCTGACACTCTTCCCTACTCAATAAAGCGTTAAGGCCGTCTTGAGCATGATGTAACTTCCAAATCTGCATGAGGCCCACCACATGACAGGTGCTCAATATGCAGGGGAATATTTATGACCATTTGACTAATGAACCCTGGCTTTGGTTACTGATACACTGTAGACTTTAGAACAAGATAAACCTGGGTCCTCATGCCAGGGTCCCCAAGCTGGAGTCCCCAAGCTAGGGTTTCCTAAAACATAGATGGAAACTTCGTTTTTCCTTTTAATGGTTTGTTGCTGCTCATTAAAGGGAACATTTTACTTTCTAAAAAATGAAAGGGAAAAGATGAATCTGGAGAGGAGGAAGGGAATGAGAGAGAGGACACAAACCTGAAACTATCAGATTTGTGGTGGATTTAGCGGAGTCTTGTTAGGCAGGGAATCCTAGCATTCGGGAGGCTGAGGTGGGAAGGTTTGGAGTCAAGAGAGCAGCTTGGATTATATAGTGAGGTCTTTCTCAAACACAAAATGAAACCACCCAGACAAAGTCACACAGCACAGTCTTGGTCAGTGATGTCATAGCATGCCTAGTGTCACCATCCCCTCCATGAGAAAAACACACACAGCCACCCCTTTCAACCCAGCCAACTGGTGGCTTTGTATTCATTACAAAGTACAGGAAGATAACCACTTTTAAAATGAAAACTCTTCCTTCAACCATAAGTTCGTAAATTGTGGCATTTGGGCATCCACTTTAAAAGTCTGGGTTCTGAACGCAACTTCTCAAGCACCTGCTTTAAATTCCAACAGTAATCCTGGCTTCCTTGGTCTCTGTGCTTATAAATGTGAAGGAAGTATTGCCTGTTAAAACTGTAAGGCAGCCTCCATCCTTTCATGATCTGGTCAGAAAGGAAAGGAAAGAAGTACCAAACTTCAGAAAGTGATGCTGGCATGATGGGCCTGTGTCTCTCAGACAATTCTGATGCTCAGGAGGTGGTTGAGAGTTGGCCTTGGAGCAGGTCTTTGTCAACTTTCTCTCACCTGAAAACAAGATCTGGGTCTGGGGGGCACAAATATAACCCCAGAACTTAAGACCTGGAAGCGGGAGGACTAGGTCAAAGTCATCTATACCCCTTTGGCTGAGTGACACCCTAAGGCACTTGTCATTTTACTCAAGGTGCTCCACTTGTACTTTTCAAAACTTGTATATATATTATGATTTGTCTTGGAATTCTTTTAACGTAAAAAATGCTGTGCTTTGTTTTAAGTTTGAGAGGTGGTTGCCCAGGCTAGCCCTGAATGCTTGTGCTCAAGTCATCATCCAGCCTCAGGCGCCAGGGTAGGTACGCGCCAGGGTGCCGTACTTGTCTCGGAACTCCTGATCAGGGCCATGATTTTATGTGGTTATTTTCCACAAAACACAGAAGAATTTAAAACTCAATGACTTATTAAATTTCTTCTGATATGTAGAATTGTGTTTAAAGATGTTCCTTTCAGCCTAAAATGGATGATAAAATGTCTATCTATAGACTATGTCCTTAGAAAAACTAACAAAATGAGTAGTAGTAAACCCAATTATTTAAAATTTTTGTGTTTAAAGAATATAAAACTTAAATTTTTATATGCAGCTTAGATCCTCACAAATGTAGAACAGGTACATGGATCATTTAAGTCTATTCCCTAAAACATCTTTGTCCCCCAGATTAAGGTTCATATTCAAGGTGTCATCCCAAGTGATTTTTTATGGCCAAGTTATAAACCCCTTCAGAAGAGAAAGGTTTGCAATGGAAGTGTTGACATCACATTAACTATTGCTCTGCAAACTGAACCCAACAATCAAGGACCATTATATTTATGGGGCAGGTAAAAGTCTGTACCCATTAATCACACAGCCATACTGACAGAGTCTGAGTTTGAGATTCAATAAAACAAATGCATCCTCTTTCATGAATCTCTGACACCAAGAAGAAACTCTGAAAGATATTTTATACTTTTCAAATATTATGTTTTTATAGAAGTCAAGGAAATAGCTTTGTTGAAACATTTCATTTATTTGTACCTGGTTACTTTTAGTGCATCTGCAGAGTAGTGGAGATTTTTTTCTTCCATAGATAATTCCTGAAAATTACATACACAAATATGGTATTTGATAGTGCTGCATATAGTAAGAAACTGTATATATCCATTCACCTAACCTGCACTGAGACCATACCAAGTTGTGATTAATTACCAAAAGAATACTCCACTCCTAAGTTATAATTCAACATCCCTATATAAAACCATCTAAAATGTCAGCACTCCGTCTTTATGACATCATGCCATCCCAGTAATTCTGTTTTACAAGTAAATCCCTATTATACATTAATAAGGGCTGTTGGTGGCTAAACATCTTGCTTCCCCAGTAATGACTTGGCTGAAGGCAATTAGGGCAGCCAGGTGCAGTGGAGCTGGGTCCTCATAAAGTTTTTATATTTTACTATTTCCGTTTGATTGGGGAAGGCGCGTTCCAATCTACTCAAATTAAAGGGGAAGCTACGCTATGTTTCCAGCTGTGCTGTGTTCTGGTCGAAACTGATAAACCCATTTTGTACTTTGCCCCTCAGAAGCTGGTATCAGAGGCATCCAAACGTACCACACATATCTGTTTTGTACAGTTTGTCATAGTGGCATTTTCTCTCTCTGTCTCTGTCTATCTGTCTCTGTCTCACTGTCTCTGTTCTGTCTGTCTCCCTCTCTCTCTCTCTCTCTCTCTCTCTCTCTTTCTCTCTCTCTCTCTCACACACACACACACACACACACAAATGCATCCACACTCACAGTCCCTTGCTTACATTCACACACACTCTCACATGTACATACATGCAGGCATGCACGCAGGCACACATGCTCATCCCTCCCTGGAAGGGTAGCAGAGCCACACCTCCATCAGGAGTTCCTGGGCAGACCCTGACTGCTGCTTAAAAGGGACTTTATCCACTTTGTTAACATAGTTTTGTTTAATTAGTTTAGGTCAGTAGAGGAGACTTCAAATTAAGGTTTTATGTCATAATAAGAGCGATGATTTTCCCATTACAAGAAAATCAATTTCCTTCCACAAACTGCAAACACTATATGAAGTAATTAGTAAGTGTGAAGACTTAGCACATCTAAAGTAAGAGAAAAGGTTAGTTCTACTGATGAAAAGTATCCTGAAAATAGAGGTTTACTATGGTAGCAGCTTCCCCATTAGAGAGTGTAAGAGGGATGTGCCCTGTGCGATTTTACCACCACTCCAGCAAGCCCAGATCCCTCTATTTAATCCTATTATGTGTTTTCCTCTCTGCTTTATAATTCATACTGATCAGTTTGGCTTGTTTAATTTAGTTTTTAAAAAACAGTTGAATATTATGAAAGCTAATTTTGTGATACCAAATGTCAAATTTAGCTGGATTAGTGTTTTGTTTTAAACTTGATATATAGACATGCTAACAAACAGTAACCAGAGAGACGAAAGTAACTATGCAACTGCTGCCCATTCAAGCGCCACTGTCTGTAAAAACTGGCTAAATTGTGGTGATAGGAATAAGGTGGAAGTGACCTGGGTTGACCTTACTGCCTTAGAAATATAAAGTTGCACCTTATCTCCCTTCAAAAGGAAAATATACACAATCACATCTTAACGAAAATGGCCTCAAAGTGGTCCTTAATTTTCTTTGTCAGCTATTTAGATATTTATATTTTGTTTGCTTTTAATTTTTGAGGGAAACCTATACTTAACCAGGGTAGAATTTAAAAACCACAGTAGTGCAGTATAACTTTAGAAATAGATATTAATAACAAATCTCTCCATTCTTCTGAAGAGAAAGTCCCAAGAAATAAAGCCCTCTGTGCAGCCAACTGTGCCTTGCTTCAAGTGGAGAACACACTTGTGGCCTGGCACATACATGCTGTGCAGCCAGTCAACCTTGCTGGCCAGGGGCAAGCAGGGAGGAGACTAGGAAACTCTTGCCTTCTCATCTTTGTGTTTTCTTTCCTCTGTCTGCCTTCATCAGTGACTAGTCTCCCAACTTTAAAATGTCAGTTCTAAAGGGGAAAACACAACTGCTACCAGCATTCTTAAGGAAATGTGGTAGTGTGGGGAGTTACAAAGAAGGGTTTGACAACGGGCTTGCATTTCTTTCAGCTATTTCTAAACACATTTCTACCCTGCCCACGAAGCTCTCCTTGTTAGCTTCTGAACTGCAGGAGTAGGCCCGTGTACAAACTGAGTGAGTGCTCTCCACTGGCAGTGTTCAGAACCCGGCATGGTGGTGGTGTTGGCCAGTGTCTGAGAATGCATCCTTTAACGCAGCTTAGCAGACACCAGAACTGACAGTGTGTGCCTACAGTCGCACTGTTGGGAAGAGCCGCTCCTGGTAAAGGGCTCCACAGCCCCACCACTTTTTAACTTCCCTCATCCTTTTTAACCTCCACCAAGTTCTTGCACATTGCTAAATCTCTTTTGGATTCTAAGCTACGTTGCTGTGAGGTGCTTGTTTCCTACTGCCCCCTACGTCCCATGAGAAAATTCAGCTATACATTGAAATACACAGAGGTCCACCGCAGGTGGCCGGAGGAAAAAGCGCCAGTGTCGACTGTCTTTCCTCTCTATGTATAGAAGCAATGCCAGGTCAGTCCCAGCATTAATGCAGTGCTTCCAGCCAGTGACCAAAGTTGGGGGTGTGTGAGGAAGTCTAGGCAGTTTGCTTAAGGACTGTCTCCGTAGCTTACCCCCAAACCCTGCCCTACCATCCCCCAAGGAAAGGGCCCCCACCCAGCTGGTGTGGGACTCAATCCTTCCCCCCCCACCACCCCACCTTCTCCACTCATGTCAGCATTCATCACTGCTTGTTCTCTGCTGTCTTGTCTCTATTTTTTTTTTTTCTTTTTTAGTAGGTAAGAGGTGTTGTTTACATAAGCTTAGACAGCCTCTCTCAGGAGAAATTCATTCTTAAACTACTAAGGGGCTTGATTTCATGTCAGCTTTTTTTTTCTCTCTTACAAAATTTTATCAAGATTTCTAAGCTGGGAAACTGGTCCCACAGTCAGAACTATACTATACATACTTTTATCCACCACCATTTTTCAGCAAGAAGAAAAATGCTACCCAGGCCACAATCCCCCACGTGACTATGCCCTATTGTCTGATTACACAGCAGGAAGCAACGTGGGAAAACAATAGACACTGGAGCTAAAGCAACAACAGCATCAAATACTTCCAGGATGTAAAAGAAACTAAGCAGCTTATGCTTTTTCCTGACACGCTGCCCACCAGTTTTCAAAATGTTACATTAACAGGAAGGCCACAGGGATGAGACTCTTCTGTCTCTTCAGAATGCAGATTGCATCTGAGATGCTGCCCTTGGCAGAGGACGAAAGGGTGAAGTCCACACCCCGAGGAGATTCCTGGTCTTATAAGAAGAGACATGAGGGAGCTCACTTCCTGTCTCCGCCTTCCCAGTAAGGACAGCTTTTGATGCCACCCAAAAGCCAGGAAGTCAGCTCCTCCAAACCCCAAAACCCAGGAAGAAGCCCATCTGAACCTTGATCTCAGGGTTCCTGAGAATACACGGAATGCCAGTCTTCGGCACTTGTTTGTGGCAGCTTTAGCCAGCTGTTGTGGAACTGCTCAGAAGAAGCAGGGAACTGCAGGTCATGTCAACACTCACTGAGTAGGAGGCATCTCTGAGCTTTACCACCGTCTCTGGAACAGGGGCTGTGAGCCTGTGTTACAGGAGGAAACTGAGATGTGGCTGCTACATTTGCACAAGGCCACATGGTTAATGACTGATGCGGCCTAGATGAAGCTGATCACCTGACTTTCAACCACCATCCTCATCCCTACTTGTCTTTTCTAATTCTCTTCTATTCCATAATTTTTTAAAATTTAAAAATAAAAATTTATTTTAAACTGTCCAGTTTTTGAAAGTGTGTGTGTATGTGAAAAGTCTATTCAATTTAAAATTTATTATTTACAAGTTTTAAAATTCAGATCTCGGTCACAATAGTCACTGTGTGTATGGCCCAACTGGAAAAATAATCTTTTGTACTGTAAGTTACATTTATCTGGCCATGGCATGTACACACATACATATGCACAATAAATAAATACATGTAACAAAAGTTTTAAGTGGATTTGATGGAAGTAATACCTAAGGAAAAAAACAAAACAAAACAAAAACAACAACAACTCATCTCTTTTAAGATGCTCATTATCGTAGCATGTATGAGACAAACAAGCAGAACACACCCGGGAATGCTTCAGGATCTGTGAGGAAGGAGCCGAAGCTTCCAATAGTTTGTGAGAAATAAATGACTATTAGAGGGAAACACTAAATAGTTGTGATAATTAGACTTCTATGGTAAGATGTAATTAAAAATTGAAATTCAATATAATAAAACTTTTATAACTCTCAAAGGTTTGTAAAAATAATGTATTTTTCTAATAGAATTAGAAAATAGTAGTAACTATAATTAACTTTTACTACGAGTTTGTCCCATTGATGGACTTCAAGTGTTAAACGCTTAGAAAGTCAGCGTTGCAATAACATTTTATAAAGCCCGCGTGTTCCTGCGAATGCTCCTGCTGCTGCAGCAGCTGATTCCACGAGTGTATACAGCACCACTCAGCTCCAGTCAGACGTTAAGAGTTAGGATTTTAAAAAAGTAACAAGGGCATGTCAGAACTCAGTCCAAGGACGGAGTCGTGTGAGAATTTTGAAAGCTTGTGAGAAAACTCTAAGACAACAAGAGTCTTGTGACCTCAGTTTATTTTAAAAATCTTGATTTCCCATGTATATTGGTGCTTTGCCTGCCTATGTATGCACCATGTGATGCCTGATGTCCACAGAGGCCGCAAGACTGAGGCGCACGGAAATGGGGTTCAATGGTTGCGAGTTGCCATAACGTTGCTAGGGACCGAATCTTGGTCCTCTGGAAGACCTGTCAGTGCTCTTAAGTGCTGATCAATCTCTCCAGCCCTCTCAACTTACTTTTTAAAACCTGCCAGCAATGATCTAAAATCTAATGTCCCGTTTTAAAGAAAAGGCAAAGAATCATACCAATCACTGTCAAAATAGGAGAATAAACAAAACAAGAAGCTCCTTTTCAGAAGACAGCCCCTTCTTCAGCCTTGAAGTAGCTAAAACGCACAGCACACAGAGCTCTGCTATGGAGCTGTCTGCTCAGGGAGGCAGAGGAGAAACAGGCGGGGCTTCTGCTCAGGGTGGCAGAGGAGAAAGGGGCGGGGCTTCTGCTCAGGGTGGCAGAAGAGAAGGGGCGGGGCTTCTGCTCAGGGTGGCAGAGGAGAAGGGGGCGGGGCTCAAACCGCAGAGAGACCTTTCACTTACACAGTGATATTCCATTACGTGCATAACTTCTTACGATTTTAATCTCATTAAAACATGCTCCTTGAAGAATTTCTACTACAGTGTTATTCAAGACTCAATGTGCACAGAGAACATAAAAAAGCGCATGGTTTCAAAGGCGGCTTTAGCTGTTGCTTCAAGACTTCATTGTAACTCACTACTCCTGTGTCCCATCATTACTTGGAACCAGTAACTCTGGTGCTGTAAACAAACAAGAACGTGAGTGAGTGGACAGCTTCAGACCTAATCGTCGGGCACCCTGATTCTTCATCAGTCACTCCCTAGACATCTTCCGGTCACCGTACTAGCCATTCCTCTTGGTCAGAGTTCAGTGTACTGCTTTGCTGGCATTGAATTAGCCACACACAACCCCTTCAGGGAAAATAGAGCAAATGCTACTTTTCAAATGCTATAGCGCCCCCCTGTGGCAATGACTATCAACAAGTCAAGAATACTGTAGTCTTCCAGAAAAGACCGTTGAAAACAAGCAAAGGGGTTGGGTCACAGAAGCCAGAGGGACCAGAATGAATTCCGTGCTCAGTAAAACAAATCTTCCCCTTACATCTTCCATATATTTATTCACAAGCCTTATAAAATGCTGGAAGCACATGATAAATGTTGAGTCCACAGGGTGGTCCTGGCCCTACAGGAACTTACATTCTGTATGGCAGTAGACTGAAAACACATAAATAATCAGTGCCTATGACAAACGGCTCCAGGTCTTAGAATAAGAAGAAGAACGCAAGTGTTCCAAATGTGGGATATAAGAACTTAGTTACGGCATCCTTTGAAACGGAGGAAAGTTCTATCTGCCTGCCTTATGGCAACAGACACTTTTTTCTAATCAAGAAAAAAAAAATCCAAAAACATGCATATGCCATCAGACCAATTTCTATGCGTCTCCTTTTCCATCAATACAGATCTAGACTGTTTCCCTAGATTGGAAGGCACACACATGCAAGCTTCTGGGCACCACTGCTTGTCGGCAGTAGGACAAGACCCGAAGAGCTGGTCTCATTTAGCCTTCCCACCTCCTCACAGGCCTCTCCAGGGCTCAGCGTATCAGCTGGGGGAGGACAGGGGCAGAAGCACTCAGAGTGCAGCTGTGGAGAATAATGGGAGGCACTTAGCGGCCGAGGGCGCAGAACTAACAGGGAGGCTTAGAAGGGAGAAGGCAGGTCCTATCGGTTTCTAGAGCCATTATGGTGATGAGTGTGGCCTATGGAGTTGGACAAAGCAGCAGAGTGTGGAAAGAACAGCCCTGTGTGAAAGGAGACAATGTCGGACACACAGCCGACCTTAACAAGTGCAGACCTTCAGCACCAGACACTCAGTAGACCACAGCACTCAGAAATGCCCTTTGCTTTATTCCCTTGTCATAAAAAGAATGAAAATGAAAGCTTTGCTGTCTACAAATCAAGGGAAATAGTATGTCTTATAAGTGCATGAATGGAATTACTGAGTCTATACCTTTCACATATATTTATGAGTGGGAAAATCAAGAATAAACAAATAAATAGAAACAAAACAACAGCTCAAATCTGTTCTGGACAATTCATTTCCTTGCTAAAAGTGGCCATTAAAAGAATGTTTTAAAACTTTTTTTACTTTCAATTAATTCCTCAGAAGTAAATCTCAAATCTTAAATTCTAGCTCCCAGCAACACAGCATTAGGAAGCTGTCTGGGGATAGAATAAATGGCTAGCTTACACTGCCCTCTGCTGGCGCAAGAAGCACATGTCAAGTTCTCAGTTTATGAAGTTGAGAAAAAAGAACCCAGTATTTTGAAGCATTAAATTCTAGACTAATTACTAAAAACAGGCTGTGGAAAATATTACCAAGCAGCTCCGATGCCATCTGTACCACATCAGGCACACATTCCTAATGAAAAGGGCGCATGTGTGGGAAGCAGTGATGCCAAATCACATCTGCTAACCCAATACCCAGGCTTTTAAACCAACTCTGTAAAATATGCATTAAATTCACAACAACACCTTTAAATTGCCCCCTTTACCCATCCAACTCCTGCCATGCCAACCACCTTTCAGAAAACAAACAAATGTGGCAAAAATTTCAATGTTGGCTTCTGCCATTGCATTCTGGCCTCTGCCTGAATCAGCTCAGCAATAAATACTGCATGCTGCCACAGTTCACACAATTTAATTTCTAAGCATAGACTCTTTTAATTTAGGAGCTGCTAATTTGCCAGAATGTTGCTGGAAAAGTTGCCATTTGTTTAAGCACATACAGCATCAGCCTCCATTAAAATGATTACAGCATCCTTCAACAGTCGCAAGCATTTATTAGGTGTCTTTAATTCCACAGAGCATTTTACTAAGCCCTGTATAAATGAGCTACACCGAATCCCTGCCTGGAGCTGGTTTCCTAAAATAGATGAAGTAACACACGTTGACACAATGGAACAAACAACAGAGGTATATTAACTTAAAATACTCTGTCCTGAGGTAAAATAAATGGCAACATTCTAGAACTGGATGTTTATGAAGGACAGGAAAAAAGAAAACCCAGGCTGTCTAATGCCTTTGAGAGGAGACGGGATTTGGGGAGCTCAATGGAGGTGCTGAGGGGAAGGAGCTGGAGAGGTAGGAACCAAGTTGACAGCCACAGGCCTTGCCTGGGCATGTAGGGGTGGGACCATGCAGTAAAAAGATTAGGCCGAGGCCCTGAGGCCCACTGCCCACTTAGAATGTCCTTTAATCACAGTGAGGACACTGTTTCTGTTCAGGCACGTGTGGCCCAGGCTCCAGGACATCAGGTTGAGATGTACAAGCACTTTAGACAGGTGGCAGCCACTCCCGGTCCTAGCTATGCTGGAAGCTCACACTCGCCAGTCTGTAGATGGAGGCCTTTACATTTCTCCCACAGCTTTTGGTACCGTTATTTACTTTACCCAGTAACACTAAAAGCCATTCCATTATATAGTTCCATAATTCAATGGCTAGTTTTGTCTATGAGGAAAATAACTGACCACCATGATGAAGGTCACATAATTAGTAAGTGACAAGTTCAGGAATCAAACGCAGTCACCTAGTTTCCAAGCCTAAGATCTTAATCTCTGAGCCATGTCATATGACAAGTGCAAGCTGTGCTCACCAAGCAGAAGGCAGATGTGAGGCTGGGTTAGGCCAAGTTCTTCTGAGGATACAACCAACCTCCAAAGGTCCAGAGGCTTTGATCAACACAGGCTTGTTTTTGTTCATACTGCTGTCCACTGAGGGTTGGATGAAGGCCAAGGGTTTTTGTCCTCATTTATAGAGGCAGGTAGACAAATCAGCCACTAGCATTATCAATTACCACTAGAAAGAAACAGACACACGTCACTACCTACTTGGGATTCACTGGCCAGAACCAACTATATGAACCAAGCTTTCTACCAACACATACAGCCGAGAAGTTCAAACACACAAGTGCACAGTAACTATGTACCCCAATTGCAGGCACAGCCTGGGAAGTATGCCTCTACTGTGCGCCCAAGGGTGGAGAAATGGACATTGAAAAACAAGCACAAAAACCTACTAGGAAAACCACTCGGTAACACAGCAATGTCGTATTTGGGGTGCACAATGGCATGCTCAAGAATGCCCAGTATGCATTCTTGCAGTAATGGCCTTACATGGAGCCAGCCATCTGATCAAGCAGACAGAACTGCCTTCCCAGCAGCCACCCTGGCAACCGCTCCACCCGTAGGAATCAAATCCACCTCACATTTACACACTCCTCTCCTGTCCCTTCCCAGTTCCGCCCATGTCCGTCTTCACACTCGCTAAGCCTAGGGAATGGCGCTAGCCACCACCAGATACAGTACCAGCCTGCCAGACTCCCTGGAGCCCCCACCATCCTCTGGCTTCTGTGTGTACACTGCCAGGCAGCTTCCAGCCTTTCTGCCCTTGTTTCCTGATTCTCGGGATTTTCAGGACCCTCTTCTCTTTTTGAGCAACTTCAACCTTGCTTAGCATTATTATTTATAATAAACATATATCCATCAGGATATATTCCTGCCTCGGTGCTGGAATATTCCTGTTCTCTGGCCTTGCTCTGGCTTTCCCTCTAGGTCCATCAGAACTACACTAATCATGCTGGCGATGTATCTCTCGGCACCTCCAGCTATAAGTTTCTTATTCGGGTCCTGGCGACTACCATCCACATTACTGCCTGAACCAGATGTCACCCTGGTTCGCTGTTAACCCTCAAGATCAACAGGGCCTGTGGTCAGCCTGCTCCTGAGTGCATCTTAAGCTGGATCAAGTATGCACACTGGTCAAAGACATTTTACCCGGGCTCATGTCCTGGCCCTGCAATTTACAACTACCAGACTAGACACACTGTTCTTGCTCGTCTCTGTCCAGGAGAAATAATGGTGGTACTCACCCCAAAGACAACTCTGAGGATTAAATGAGTGAATGCAGGTCAAGTCCTCAGCCGGTACTGACAGTGAGCACAGTGTACATGTATGTGATGGTCTTGTGATGGACAGTCGCTAGCCCTGGCCTAAGCCCCTTCTTCTCTCACCTGGACCATTCAAAGCCCTTTTCCACTGGCCTCCCTGCTTCCAGTTTCCTTTCCTCCAACCCAGTCACACAGCGTGGCCAGTGCGGTCTCACTAAAATGTCAGCCTGATCCCGTCCCTTCCCTTCTTCTCCACATAGCTGGTAGTTTCTGCTTCCCTCCTCTCTCTCCCCATCCTGACCTTCCACACTCCAGCTGGGAGAAGGGCTTTGAGGGTCTGACATGCACTGAGCTTGTCCTGTTGCAGGCCAAGGAACCTCCTGCACCTGCACTGGAGTATTTTCCTCTTCTCCAGCTTCACCCTGGCTTGCTCTCCCGGGCTCAAATGAACCCGTTCTCAGTGAGCTTCAGCTGACTGTCCAGTCACACCCAAGCCAAGCTTTGATAATAGTTAGCAGGAAGCCCTGCTCTTATTTGTCTCTAACCACAAGAAAACCCAGCCTCCTGCTGTGCAGTGAATGTCTGCCGCTGCCCACTGTTCGTGCTGGAGCTGCAGTCCTCAGTGCTAAAGGCGATCTGGATAAGTCTTTAAGGGGCAGGCAATGAGGGTAGAGCTTTAAAAATGAGCATTCTGAGAGAGATTGAGTCCTTCCTACCCTCTGTCACAGACGCAGGATAGAAGCCATGAGCTAGAGAGGAAGTGGGTTTTTACTAGGAACTGAATCTGCTGGTCCCCCAGCTAAGACATCCCTGTATCCAGCCGGCGAGAATGTGGGCTGTAGGGACCACCCAGGCTGCGTTGTTTTGCTGTGCTTCCTAAACTGAGTGTCCCCTAGTGAAGGGATCAGCTCTCATCAGCACCTGGCAAAGCACCTGCCAGAGCATCCAATCTGCTCCACAACGGGTCGGTGTTTGTTCTCTCCTCCAGAGCACCTTTTCACAAGGGATACCTAGATTCAAGCTCCTGCAAACTCAAGCCCGTGCTAGTGATGAGTGGCGAATTTGTGATTGAGCACGTGGTGGTGACAGATAACTAAAAGGATGATGGCAAGAGCCACAGCTAACATTTCTTACACACTGGTTTGCCAGACACTTGCTAAACACACCACACGGCACTTCATCTAATCCTCAGACATACAACAAACAAACAAGCAAACTCAAGGACGCTACTAATCCTCTATGCGACATAAGTCCCACAGGAGATGTGCACCAGTAAAGCCTTCCTGCTCTTCTGGAACTATTGCCATAACCAAGTGCCCTTCCTCTCACTGGGTCCATGTGGGCAGCCATGAGCCTCTCTACCTTTTCTTCATAAGCAGCAGTGTGGAGACAGGACAGACACTTTCTCTCTGCTTCCTGTTACTGCTGACACACTGGCCAGCATGACTCAGGGCTCTGTGGGAGTATTTGCACTGTGGGATGGAAAACTTGCTCTTACTTTTAAAAGCCTACAGTGTACTTAATACAAGTATCTACTACTTTGTCTTTTATCCTATATCCAGCCAGCATTACAAACCAAATTTCAATATCAAAGGGCTTGGGATCTCCTTTAAAAGAAGAACTTATATTCAACTTGATCAAAAGTAATCCTATAAATTTACCCTCCTCTAAAGACTTAGAGCAAAACTAAAATGCACAGTTTATAACAAATGATTCCAGTTTAGAAAGGTTAAAGCTAATCTCTGAAGCCTCACCAGAGCAGGGACGGTTTTTAAGCATATTTTTTAAAGCTGCACAGAATCAACAAACAAGAAAGGGGTCCTCACTCCTACAGAGCAATGTGATTTATTTATTTGTTTGTTTATGTGCTTGTTTCAGCTCACAGACGGACTTGCCCATGCTCTTGGAAAGAGCCAAGAGAAGCGTCTGTGCTTGCTGAGAAGACAGGCACACTAAAAACACTGTGTTCTTTTTAATGGCTCTGATGACATACCTCCAAGTACTTAAAGTCAAGCTTTTTAAAGATGCTTGCTTTATTCTGTTAATTGGTCTGAAGTCCAATGTTGGAAGAAGAGAAATGGACAGTGTGTTCCACACTCCCATCTTATTAAAAGGGAAGGAGAGACAAGTCAGCCTGAACATAGGAGGAATGAAGAAACCCAGCAGCCTCAGTAAGTGACAGTAACACTTCTGTTCAAAAGCCACATTCAAAGCCAATTCAAACCAGGGTTTCTAAAACAATACACGAGGATTTGTATGAACTACAATCCTTACATGAACTCTGGGTTTCATACATTTTTTTCTTTTTGCAGTGATGGGGCTGGAATCCAGAGCCCTGTGCATGCCAAGCAAGCAGGCAGTCTCCCTCTGAGCTATATTCCAGCCCTAGACTCCTGGTTTTAGATTAGCATCTCTGAGCTTGCCTAAAATGCTGACAAAGTAAGCAAATGAAATGATGTTATGTTTCTGAAAGTTTTGATTGTTGAGGGAGCACATATGTTCTCCCAAGGAGATATAATGGAAGGATAATATTATGGAAGGACACGAGCTCCTTTCTGGGTAAGATCAGGGACCTTGGATGCATAGAAGGCATGTGTCAGACAACAGTGGAATGACAACTGGCTTGCTGTATGTTGAGCACTGTAGGCAGGTTGGTGAGTTCCCTGGGAAAGAAGGCAGTCTAGCTGGACTTAATCTAGAAGCATCTTTTTACTCTGACAAACAAAAGATAGAGGCTCACAGCACCCCTATTGGCAGTGCTCAACTTCTTCTGCCAATACGTGTGGATTAAAAGGCTTCCTGAAGAAAAGCATCAGGTCATCAGCTGGATAAATCTCATGGCATATGGTCAGAATCCACCAAGCATATGTGTTGTGTGTGTGTGTATGGGAGGGGAGTGTTCTGGGGGAACTGTGGGCGCTTCGCTTGATTTTGTCTTGAATTAAAAACTAGATGGCACAAATCAAAATCTTAACAGCACAAACCCACTTTTTGGATATGCACCTCTCTCTAATCTAACAGCTGGTAGCCGTTCCCTGTGGATCACCTGCTCCACTCACCTGAAGACAGAACACCTCCAAAGTGATTTGCATGAGAGCTTGCACTTCTAGTACTGCACTGAGGCTTGATGCTTAGTGATGGAAGCAGTCAGTCAGTCTCTTCAGCTCTACAGACAACCACAGTGGTACTAGGAATCCAGAAACTCCTTGTAGGAGCTCAAGGTACTGCATGAAAACTGCAACCACAACAGTGATTCTAAGCATGGTGAATCTGATATTTCTGTTCCTGTGGCTTTCCGATGATTGCTGTGAGTCACACATTAAGCACATTTCAATCAGAAGTGCATGGCCATGCTATGTGCGAAGCATATGTTATTTACTTATATTATATGCTATACAGTATGTTTACTCCACTGAAAGAATACCTAACATGGGCACAAGCTGGGGATCTAGTGTTACTTAACAGGCATTAGAATAGGGAGAGTCAATTCTCTTAAATGGTGTGACTCCTGCTAAGTTGATCACATACCAGAGCAGGCCCCACTCCCAAGACCAGCTGAGCAACACAAAATTAGCTCAATAGGAAATCAAAAAAGGGAGGGAGGAAAAGAGAAAACTATGTAGGGAGGGATAAAGGTGAAGAGAGAAGGTGGTTATGAGAGGACTCGGGGGAAGGGGATGGATATGTTTAAGATACACTGTATTAAGTTCTAAGATAATTAATAAAGTATTATTTTAAAAGATACAAAGGAAGGTATTAAAGGAATTACAAAAGGACCTGACATTCAATTGTTTGCCTGCTGTATTATTCAACAATATGTAAACAAAAACCAAACAGAAAAACCCATAATGAACATTTGGGTAAATGTTCCATTTATTTATTTATTTATTTATTTATTTATTTATTTATTTATTTATTTTCCTTAGCTAAAAGGAGATCTGTATGACCAGAGACTCTTTGAGATGTAGAACTTTGGTTTTTAGCAAAGTAAACATAGAGGAACAAAAGTGCAATGTTCTGTTAGCTGCTTGATGAAGAGTTGCTGCCCTGCCCGAGCGGGAATCAGGGCGGCTACAATCCCTGCAGCCGGCATGTACCACACTCTGTTTGCCTAGGCATCTGGGACATGTCGCCTAGGGTCAAATACAGAAGTGCAGTCGGGGAGAAGAGATGGACAAGGGGCATGCTATGGGTCGTACTTACAGCAGGACCATTTGGGCCACAACCACCCAAGCCAACCTGCACTGTATCTTAACAGAAGACAATCTGGGGTCTCAACCACAAAAGTAACAACAGTATCTACCTCACAGGAGTGCTGTGAGAATGAAGTGACATCATGTGAATTAAGATAATTTGGTGCACTTAATTATGCTATTGGCAATCCCTGTGTCAGTTCTGGTCACTATGTCCTTGGCAAACTATACTGTATATCGCTAAAGAAGCACATAAAGTAGTATGTGTTATATACTAAGAAATGATATACAACATACTGTTGGTGAAGAAAAGCTCTCAAGTATTTAGTACAAAAGTCTAGGAGTTTGAATATACTAATCCATGTACATGGTAACTTCTGAGTACTACGAACATTATTAATGGATTTGACCTTTTCCCTTTGCTTACCTGCTTTTATATTTTATAAAATAAACATTCTATATTTATATGAAAATATAAAAAGCCAACGCTACCATATAAACCATAAAACAAAAGCATGGACATAGCTGCTGAGCTCTGGACTAAGCTCAGAAAACACTCACAAGCAGCACAGGACATGTGTGATGATCTACGGAGGTAGGCATGGCCAGAGGACTCTTGGAAGAAAGAACGTGAATTTGAGGGATGGAGAGATGGCTTAGAGGTTAAGAGCACTGGCTACTCTTCTAGAGGTCCTGAGTTCAATTCCCAGCAACCACATGGTGGCTTATAACCATCCATAATGAGATCTGGTGCCCTCTTCTGGAATGCAGGTGTACATGCAGGCAGAGCACTATATATATAACAAATATATCTAGAAAGAAAGAAAGAAAGAAAGAAAGAAAGAAAGAAAGAAAGAAAGAAAGAAAGAAAGAAAGAAAATAAAAAAAGAAAGTGAACTTGACTTGGAGCTCTTAGCTAGCTACTTCTCAGCCACAAATTTAGTGAGGTGCCTGTTTTGAAACTCCGCTTATGAACAATTGCTTTAAACATTTTCGTGTGTGTGTGTGTGTGTGTGTGTGTGTGTGTGTGTGTGTGTGTACGTGAGTTTATGCATTCACATACATAAATGTGTATGCTCATGTGTATGGAAGCCATAGATTGACCATGGATGCCTTCTTTGCTTGCCACTTTATTTTTGAGACAGATTCTCATGCTTACAAATTGAGCTAGATTGGCTAGCCAGAGAGCTGTAGTCTCTCCCTGACCTTACAACAGGGATAACAGATACATACTGCTTAGCCCAGACTTTATGTGGCTGCCAAGATCTGAACTCAGGTCCACAAGCTTGCATAGCAAGCACTTTACCAACTAAGCCACTTCCTCAGTGGCAGTATCTGGTAGAGAAGATTCTCTTCTCTAGAATACTTTGTAGAGCTTCTGGCTTCACCCTTCTTCCCACTGAACCCTGCAGTGGTACCTTCTTTGGTTTCCTTTATTGGTTCCCAGATCTCATTCAGCTTATCGCTTTGATGTCTGCCATGCCCTGAAGACTCCAAATGCCTGTCTCCTGCCTTGGCCCCTTTCCTGTACTCTAGGACTCAAGTCCAACAACTGGACACTGGAGAGTTTCATTTCAAATCTAGCAGGAAGCTCCAACTAGCATGCCTAAAATAAGGTTCATATTTTTACACAGAACTGGCTATGGCCACTTGTACCCATCAGATGAAGTGTAACCAAATGGAGGAATGCCAGGGTTGTTATCTTATCTCATGCACCAAGCCTATATACCTTTGACCATACCTATACAATAGACCCAGACTCTACCCGGTCTCACCACTGTAAGAGCTTGGGACAAGCTCATGGTATTGTCATTGGATTATTGCAATACCTTTCAAGTTCATTTCCCTGCTGCCAGCATTGTCCCCTTCAATGCATTCTGAGCACACTAGCTAGAGTGACAGACAAAGAGTTCACCCACTCTGACATTGTCTGTTTCCATCCTCAATGCTCTCATCTCCCGAGGAGGCGATGCTCAAGCCCATATACAGGCGACACGTCCACCTACCCGACCTTGTCTTTCCTCTTCTCATGCCCATGCACCCCAGCGCCACTGCCTCCATGTGGCTCCTCCAGCATCCCGTGAGGCTGCAAAGCCAGCCCTGTATTCCTCACTGCCTCTTCCTGGAATCCGGTTCTCCCAGATAACTAACCTCTCACCTCCCTCAAGCCCTTAGGTGACATGTCTGGTCACCCTCCTTAGGACTATGACAACTTCCCACAACTTCCCACTTCTCTCCTTGTCTTTCCTCCAGGGCAGTTTCATGTCCTGACATAACTTTGTTTTGTTCACTTCATTAATGTATAATTTTTCTACCCATATTTAATATATAAATTGTACAAAGCAAGTAATTTTGAATTTTCTGCTTTTTCCTAGTACAGAGCCTGGCAGATAATAAGCACTGAAAAATATTAAATGAATTGTATTTATTTAACTTACCTTCATCTCTTCCAGATTTATAGATGGAATTTTCTTATATTCTATGAAATAACAGGAATTAACTATAGAAAAATTTAACACTTAAATATATGGATATTATTGCTACTGTGGTTACTATTTTGGAGATGTGTTCCAGTCCTACCTAAATTACTCATGCATAAACCATGACCTTACCTCCTCTTTTATCCATCTCACAAAGGCTGGATATGAAGAATCCCTGCTGTGCTAGGATTCTGGGAAGGATCCTACCCCAGGACCACTCAAAATCCAACCATATAAACACTTATCTTAACCACAGGTCAGGCTTTTGTCTACCCATGGATAGGATAAGGGAATGAGAGATGCAGAATTGCATCTACTAAGACTGCTTCCCCTTATTGTACAACAGAGATAGCTTTACTACAGGCACCAGGGGCAAGGACTCTGCCCTTGACTTCTGCGGCACGGGTAATATTGCCAGAATAGGTCTCATTGTAGTCTCTTAGTGATGTCCACCTCATGGCCAAGAGAATAAAAAATACACAGAACAGTGTCTTATGTCAACCTGAAGGTGATGCTTACAGGCATAAACAATTGGAGCAGAGTTAGAAGACAAACTGTTTTCTAAATGTAGAAGTGTCAGTAGAAAACTTATCTTGAAGACAGGTTCATCCCTATTAAGAATACCCAAACCACATAAAGACTCAACAAAGAAAGAATTACAGACCAATTTCCCTTATGAACACAGATACAAGCATACTCAATAAAATACTTGCAAACTGAATCCAAGACCACATCAAAAAGATCATCTACCATGATCAAGTAGGCCTCAGAGATGCAGGAATGGTTCAACATATGAAAATCCATCAATATAATCCACCATATAAACAAACTAAAAGAAAAAAACTGCATCATCATCATCTAATTAGCTGGGGGGGGGGAAAGGCCTGTAACAAAATCCAACACACTTCATGATAAAAGTCCTAGAGAGATTAGGGATAAAAGGGACATACCTAAACACAGTAAAGACAATTTACAGCAAGCCGATAGCCAACAGAGAGAAAGCAATTCCGTTGAAATCAGGAATGAGACAAGGTTGTCTTCTCTCTCCATATCTATTCAATACAGCACTTGATGTCCTAGCTACGACAATAAGACAACTGAAGGAGATCAAGGGGATACAAATTAGAAAGGAAGAAGTCAAAGTATTGTTTTTTGCAGCTGATACGATAGTATATACAAGTGACCTGAAAATTCCATCAGAGAACTCCTAAAGCTGATAAACACTTTCAGCAAAGTGGCTGAATCTAAGAATAACTAAAAAAAAAAAAAAAAAAAAAAAAAAAAAAAGAGTAGCCTTCCTATATATAAACAACAAACAGACTGAGAAAAAAAATTAGGGAAACAACACCTTTCACAACAGCCTCAAATAATATAAAATATCCTGGGGTTAATTATAACCAAGCAAGTGAAAGACTTGTATGAAAAAATCTTCAAGTCTCTGAAGGAAGAAACTGGAGAAGATAACAGGAGATGGAACAATCTCCCATGTTGGTAGGACTAACAGAGTAAAAATGGCCACCCTACCAAAAGCGATCTACAGAGTCAATGCAATCCCCATCAAAATTCCAACACAAGTTTTTACAGACATTGAAAGGATAAGTTTAAATTCTACATTGAGAAACAAAAAACCAGGATAGTTAAAACAATTCTATACACTAAGAGAACTTCCAGAGGTATCATAATCCATGATTTCAAGTTGTACTACAGAGCAATAGTAATAAAACATACATGATATTGGCATAAAAACATGTGGATCAATGGAACTGAATTGAAGGCCCAGACATAAACCTACACACCTATAGATACATGGTTTTTGACACAGAAACCAGAAATAAAGACCAGAAAAAGAAAGCATCTTCAACAAACAGTGCTGGTCGAACTGGATGTGCGTGTAAATAATACAAATAGATCCATACTTATCAGCCTACATAAAACTTAAGTCCAAGTGGACCAAAGACTTTAACATAAGGCCAGACACACTGAATCTGACAGAAGAGAAAGTAGGGAATACCCTTGAATGCACTGGCACAGGAAAACACTTCCTGAGCATAACATCAATAGGGCATACACTAAGATCAACAATTAATAAATGGGACCTCATGAAACTGAAAAGCTGCTGTATGGCAAAGGACACTATCAATAAAAGAAGCAGTGTACAGAATGGTAACAAATGTTGGCCAACTCCACATCTGACAGAGGGATAATATCCAAAATATATAAAGAACTCAACAAACTAGATATCAAAAAAATCCAATTAAAACATGGGGTACAGACAGATCTCTACAGAATTTTTTAATAGTGGAATCTCAAATGACTGAGAAACACTGGAAGAAATATTCAACATCCTTAGCCATCAGGGAAATAAAAATAAAAATGAATTTGAGAGTCTATCTTACACCTGTCAGGATGGCTAAGATCAAAAACTCAAGTGACAGCACATGCTGGCAAGGATTTGGAGTACTTTTCCATTGATGGTGGGAGTGCACACTTGTACAACCACTGTGGAAATCAGTATGGTGGTGTCTCAGAAAATTGGGAATAGTTCTATCTCAAGACCCAGATATATCACTCCTAGGCATATATCCATCCTACCATAAGGACACTTGCTCAACCATGTTCATAGCAACTTTACTCATAATAGCCAGAAAATGGAAACAACATAGATGTCCCTCAACAGAAGGGTAAACAAAATGTGTACACAATAGAGTGAGTATTACTCAGCTGCTAAAAAATGACATCATAATATTTGCAAGCAAATGAATGGAACTAGAAAAAATCATCTTGAGTGAGGTAACGCAGACCCAGAAAGACAAATTTATGTATTCACTTACAACTGACTATTAGCCATAAAGTAAATTATAGCCAAGCTATAATTTGTAGATTCAGAGAAGTTAGGTGAAAGGAGAGGCCTGGGGCAGGTGTTGGAGGGGTGTTGGTAGGAATTCATAGATCTCCCTGAAATAGGGAAATAGAATAGATTTTCAGAGTAACCTGGGAGTGGATGGGGACTGGAGGGGGAAGGATCAGGTGAGGTGGGGAGAGAGTGTAGGGAGAGACAGCTGGAATTGGTGGCGGTGGGGGTGGGGTGGGGTGGGGTGGGACACTTGGGGAATGGCATGGAAGCCAAAGGTAGTGGAAACCTCCTGGAATCTATAAAGGTGATTCTAGTTAGTTACTGCAGCTACACCACAGAGCTCTCCCAGTAGTAACATAAGTATATCCAAGAAGAATCAGGTGAATGGGGAAACTACTGCAAGGATGACATACAGGATGGGCTGGCACCTACATAGGATCTAGCAATTTGCTTTCACTTCAGATGCTGTGCTACAGCTGACGTCACTGTGAGCTGGTGAAGCTAGAGAAGATGAATGGATGGCACCAGATCAAAGGCTCCCCCGGAGGACTCATGCCAGTGCCCCCTCTGAAAAGCAGTGCCTTTCCCCCTTTCCCTTGCTTTTCATATTGCTTTAACTTCACAACTGTTTGGATATTTTCATTACAGACAGTTCAGGAACACTGGCTCCAATGCTTCTATGGCTGCTCATCCTGTGGGCATGCATTTGGCTTGTGAGTGTCAATGCCTTGGCTACAACATGTCTCAATCAAGGGAACACCCAGTTCTTGGGAGACACAGGGACTGAGACACATTAATATTGCACTCTTTATCCAGGCTTTCTGCCAAGCAGGAGGAATCCAGAATAAAGCCCAGCACCTTTATTTCATTTTCCATATGGCCATTTCTTCCTCCAAGGTAAAGAACATTTGGCAAATAAAAGCTATGTCAGTCTAGAATATGACTGAAAATTTTAAACAAACCAGTGAGGTAAATCACTTGTGATGTTCATACCGAGCGCACGTCTTAACAGGCTTCATGTCAACACTCCGTTCAGCTGTGAACACCATGCACTCCAGTACAGAACACTGGGCCACATATGAGAATAGACACAATTCCCCTGACTTTGGAAGCGCAGGTTCCCGTGTTTACACTTTCATCCTCCAAGGCCTTATGGTTTAGTGGACCCACATAACGCTGGTCCTGAAAGAAACAGAGAACTTACAGGGCTTCTCAGTCCTTCAGAGTTATTGAGTTTTGTTCTATCTCAACTGCTTTATTCCTGGAACTGGGAACAGGGGTGACTGCAAATTTATGAGCAAAAGCACCTAAACTTTGAGCAGTTCCAAATAGCCCAAGCTGCAAATACAGAATGAATCTGCTGCCTAAATCTTGTCTTACAGGTATGCTTTCTAATGTCTCCCTAAATAGCAACCATCCCGCAGCCCCTGCACTAATGTCTGAAGACACTTCCCCCTCCCCCCCCCCACAGCTCCACAGCCAGCCTCCTGAAGTGCCTCTGTGTGTTTTTAAGAGCTCGTGCATACTCTGCAAATCTAAGCCATGCAGAATCCCAGCCAGGTCACCTGTAGAAAACATAATCAAGAACAATACTGCTCATGGGGTCATATGACCAACAGTCAAGTGCTGGGGAAACGCCAAGCATGTTCCTGTGACCTGTAACCTCTGGGCTTCTCATTCTGAAGACAGCTGGCTTCTCAAGCTGCAAGCCACCCAAGCAACAGCCTAAGCCAGAGATACCACAGCAGATCTACAGGTTAAATAAAAGGTTGCCAGCCTGAGGTGATGACCTCATAGGACATGACCTTAGCAAATTAAAATGTCAGTCTATAGTGGTTCCAAGCAAAGACTAAACAGTCATCGCTTCCATTACTGGACGCTCATATCTAATTTAGTATGCTGGGAAAGAATGCATACCCTGCTCCACTTTCAAGCTCTCCAGAGAGAACTAAGAGGTTTCATAGGGGTGGCTTATTAAATCAAAAGAACATAAGCCTAAAGGCACACCTATAGGGTTCATCAGGCACGTGTCACTTCCCAGAGCTAGGAAAGCATGTGCTCTATGTGGGTTGAAATATGAGCTCGTAGTGTGACGGTCCAGCCAAGGGAGTGGTGGGTAGGATGCAGTAACTCCTCTCCAGAAGCAAATGTCTGCTCAAGCCAGAGTGATAATTAACTTGACTCCTCAGCAGTTATGTACCATCTTTATTGTGTCCATTTATTTAGTCACCAGGCACGTTCAGTTACTCTGTGCCACAGACAGTGCTCGGCATCACTTTCCCAGCTGGCACACTCATGCTCAGGCCTGATTATTTACTGGCTGGCTTAACTTTCTGACCTCTCGCCATGTTTACATTTCCAGCAATGACATATTTATCCAATCTCTAGAGCACTAAGCAGGAGCCTTCTCAGGATGCTTCTTCCATCCCACCTCAGCGTGAGAACCCATCCTTCATAGTTTCTCATCTTCCTAGTAATCAAACCAGCCCACAGTCTTCACATTTCTCTACCAGTTTCTCAGTTCCTCTAAGATTAACCTACTCAGTATCTCACTGATCTACTCACCCCCCAGGCAGTGTGATGAAAAATGGCCTCTCTCTTGCACAGTTTATGGAAATGCCAATTACTACAGCTATTATGAAAAGCAATATGGAGGTTCCTTTAAAAATTAAATAATGAGCTATCTATCATGTGATTCCTTTTGGATGTAGGTAACTTCTGGATGTATAGCCAAAGAAAACCAAGCCAGTGTCTTGAGGAGGCAACGTTACTGACAATGGGTGAATGGATAAAGAAATGATGATCTATACACTCTATGGCTACACCCATAAAATGAAGGAAATGCTTCCACATAAAGAAATATATATATAAAAGGTCCATAGCTAAAGCTATAGTGGAAGGTACTGAAAGCTTTCTATAGCCTGACAGAAGACAAGGGTGCCTATTTTCACCACTTTAATTCAATATATTTCTTGGAGTCCAGACCACAGAATTCAGGCAGGAGAAAAAAAAATGAAGGCCTGCCAAATTATAAAGGAAGAAGAGATACTGTCATTAGAATGTAAGAGCTAGAACAACTTGATAGTCCCAAACACCCAAATAATCAGATTGAAATGGGAAATACAGTGCGGAAGAAATGCCACAAGAGTACCAGCTGCTCTTGTAAGATGGCCAGGTTTCAATGCTCCCATGTGGCAATCTTAAACTGGCTGTAACTCCAGTTCCAGGGGATCTGGCACCTTCTTTTGGCCTCTGAAGGTATCAGACACAGTACATACAGGCAAAACATTCATACACATAATTTTAAAAATATGAGCAATAGATCTAAACAGACATTTCTTAGAAGAAAGCCTACATATTGGAATACTACCTAGCATAAAGAGGGTGACATCTTGAGGTTTCTAAAGATGCCAATAAAACGGGAGCTCCATATGTTAAGTGAAACAAGCCAGGCACAGAAAGGCAGGTATTGTGCAATCTAACTCGTGTTTGAAACACAAAAAACCAATCTCATAGAAGTGAGAGGTAGAATGGTGGTTACCAAAAATCAGAGAGAGAGCACTTGGGGTCGTAGAGGAGGTGGAAGAGGCAGCCAAAGGCTGGCTAGTGAGCACTGAGTGACAGATAGATGGAGAAGTACGTTTGGAGGGCTTCTGCAATGTAGAGCAATTAGAGATAACCACAATGCGCTACTATTTTCAAGAAGCTAGAAAGTTTTATGGTTTCACCACAAAGAAGTAATAAGTAACGAGAGGCAGACGGGCACCTTGGCTGAGCACTACCCAGCACCTGTATGCGTCGAAGCATCACAGGGAGCTTCAGAAACATGTACAACTTTTATGTTTGGATATCAGGCTAAAATTGATTTAAAAAAAAAAGAAGAAGAAAATCCTTCCATTTGCATAGCATGGGTGAGCCTTGAGGGTACCATGTAAAATAAAACAAACCAGATGAAAACAAGCATGAACAGCTTCACACAGCATCTAAGACTTATGAAACAGAGGGTGCGATTAGAACAGAGCTTTCCTGGGCTGTGGGTATTGAAAGCACAAGCTGCTGGTCAAAACTCCACTCCTGAGGTGAACAGCTGGGGGTATTTGTGCACCACAAGGAAACTAAAGACAACAGTTCACCCCACAGTGGGCTGTGGGGAAGGAGCTGACCTCAGATGCTCTCACCACAACATTTTAAAATGTTAAGGATGTGAGGTGCATAACAAGCTAGCTAGCTAGAAGTCAAAACATTGTGATGCATGTCACCATATATTCCATTTCAAAGGCTAGGGGGAAATACAAGGCAAGACAATTTAAAGACTGGCCCATCCTTTCTCTGCCTTGGCAACCCTGACTCACAGACTTCAAGTGGTGATGGTCTTGAGTTATGTGGCAGGCAGCTCATGCATAAAATCTTGGTACTGGGGAGGCTGAGCGGAGGGGACTGCCATGCATTTGAGCCTAGTCTAGGTTCCACAGTGAGTTCAAGGCCTACATAGGTTGATGTAAAATCCTGGGCCAAAATGTGTCTCATGAGAAGTTATCAGGAAAGATTCTCATGAAGCTGTAAGGCTGGAACACACGTACACACACAGCCTCCTAGGCATTTTAATGGGATTATTTGCATATCAGACACTTTTGACTGATAAAAAAGGAAATCCCGCCTACACTGCGGCTTCTTCATAGTTAGAATCTTAAAAGAAGCATGGTCAAGAGGAAAAACTCAAATAAAAATTATAATTAGAAAATTTTAAACATACTGATAGAACAAAGACTGCAGGATTCTTAGACTAAAGTGATAAACTTGAGTACCCAAAAGTAAGGATATCTATGGGTACGCAAACCTGATGATGATGATGATGATGATGATGATGATGATGATGATGATGTGTTTCCCTTGGAGAAACTTTCTAGGTGTATGTGTGCCACACTGAGCATCCTCCAACAGGAGTGTTATTGGTGGGATGGCTCTGTGCCGTGATGGAACTTATTTCTCGAAGCTCCTGGGTTCTGATTAAATGCTGCTCTGTCAGCTATCAGTGTGCTGGGTCCTGAGCTAGGAGCAGTACCATGCTACAGAACACCCAGCTTCAGCTGTTCCCACTCTGTAGCTCTTTTCCTCTGCTCTGTTTCAAGGTTTGTCTGGTAGAGAAAGGACCCTGGAGGTATCCCATATTTGATGTTGTAATCACAGGACCTGTGCATCTGCCTCCTGCAGGTAGCACAGCTGGCTGCCTCAGATTTACTTAAAACAAGTATGATTAGAAAAGAAACCCATGGGCTGGAGAGATGGCTCAGAGGTTAAGAGCACAGTCTGCTCTCCCAGAGGTCCTGAATTCAATTCCCAGCAACCACATGGTGGCTCACAACCATCTATAATGAGATCTGATGCCTCTTGTGCCCTGCAGTTATACATGCAGGCGGTGCACTGTATACATAATAATAAATAAAAAAACCTTAAGAAAAGAAACCCATGAAAGAAACTTGAGTGGCATCCCACTCAGCAAGTGAAAGGAAGGGCCAGCTAGGGATGGGAAGCCGCTGACACAGTGGGTAGCAGTTCTGTTAGCTTCATATGCTGAGACGGACAAAACCCGTCATTACTCAAATCAGATGCCAATTTTGACCAAGTACTATCAGAAGGCAGGTAAAGCACCATTTAATGCAGATACACTTAAAGTTTCCAAAGTTGTTCTGAGTGAACTGGACATAGGAAAGCTGTCTTCAAAACTCTATAGTTCGAAGCAAGTCTTTGCCTTTTAAAATCATGTGACGAAAAAAGCAAGAAATGCCACAGTGAACTTAAGACAGGATTAATTATAGCAGCAGTGACAGTGTCTTCTAATAGTTAATAACCAATAAAGATTACTCCCAAATACCGACTGCCGCTAGTTTGAATGATCTGATGGGCAGGCATACAGTGTGAGTTCACCCATCCACCTTAGGATGGTGGCCAGATAAGGCCTGAGTAGGAGTGAGAAGGAGCCAGAGAGACAGAACTGCTTATAGACTGTGGCCTTGAAAGTCTGTTAAGCAGAAAGCACAACATCCTCCTTCTGTGAAACAGAGCCAGCTTGACCCTGGGGCAGACGTGAGAGCACAGCATAAGGACCCGAGCCCAGCACTCTGCCTCTGGCATCTGGATGAATTCCTGAAGGGGAAAAAGTCTCCTCTCCCTGTGGGGCTATTTGGCGAGGTGGTCTCTAAGTCCTGGAGTCCACTCCTGTGAATGGCTGTCCTGCAGACAATGACACGGGCTGCCCTGTGCTTCTGCTGCCCTGTGGAAGCAATTACACCCTTCGCAGAGATGGAAAAGATGCTATCTTCATTCCACAGGCAGGAGCAAAGATGCAGAGTGAACACTATGTCTAAGAGTAGAACCACCTCTCCATGTCTTAACTCCCATTTTTTTCTTCCCTGTGGTGGGCACAAGTCTCTGAGGAACTGTTACTGAGGCCACTAGAGAACAACCATAGCCTCCCAACACACTCTTCTCTGGCCTTAGGTGTGCTTTTTTTGATACTTCCATACAAGAATCACTGCAAAAGAAAATGTATATCCCTGCAATCCTGTTTCCCAGTCCACCGTGAACTAGGCAGTGCTAGGCTCCTGCATCCGTACATCCTTCTTGAAATGCTTATAAGGTAGAGGCTGTCCACACCCATTTTACTGAATCACAAAGCTTACAGAAGTGAGGTAACTTGACTATGCCCTAAGTACTAGGTCAGTGGCAGCCGGTTTTCTTTTCCACAACACTACTAGCACTCCCAGGAATGCTAGAGGAAGGGTTCTCAGCTGACAATGTCTTTTCAGCCTAAGCCACATAAGCAACATCGACTATTGAAAGTAACTAGTGTCTCATATCAAAGATACGCAGGCCTCAACACAACAGGCCCCTGGAAACCTAAGTAAGAAGACAGCCCTTTCAGTTACCCACAGCCTATGGACTGGGAAAAGATCTTCACCAACCCTATATTCAACAAAGGGTTAATATCCAAAATATACAAAGAACTCAAGAAATTAAATACCACCAAACCAAATAACCCAATTTAAAAATGCGGCACAGAGCTAAACAGAGAATTCTCAACAGAGGAATAACGAATGGCTGAGAAACACTTAAAGAAATGTTCTTTCAAAAATCCCAACTCTTCTTTCTAAAAATCTTTGTTCCACAGGTCTTGGGCGTTCTGTTTCCTGTTTCTTGTTTCTCTTCTGAGCAAAAGTTTAAATCCCCAGGAGCAAAAGGGAAGGGTGATGGGAAGATTACTATCAGGAACAACTCTCCACAGAGAGGGTCACTGGAGCGAGAGGCCTGTCAGGAGCCCACAGGGAACTTCATGGCTCCAGCTTGCAGCCCTCCTAGTCCTGGCTGCGCTCCACCTCCTAGCCACCACCTGCCACATCTACCTTCTGCACACATGGGCACCCAGCCAGCTTAGAGAGCTCTGCTGTCAGGACTGAACACAAGTGCCTCTCATTCTCCATCTAAACCCAGCCTGGAAACTAGAGGCCACGGAAGCCTACAGGCTCTTGTAATTGCTGTGGTTTGGCTGCCATTTTTGTTGTTGTTGGTGGTGGTGGTGGTGAGGAGGCTGCCCTTGGAAAGCCAGAATGCTACAAAGAAATTTGTCCTTAACCAAAGATCTATGAGTTCAATGTTGCTTTCTGCAGTAAACAAACCACTTAAGTACCCCCAGGAAAACAGGGCAAAGCACACCCAATGCCAATTCTCCTGATCAACTTTTAGAGACTCTACTGGAAGCATCATGATCTGGAAGCACAAAACCGAGTACGGCACGGCCTTTGAGGACCTCGGGTCTGCCACGGGCTCCTCGTAAGGTAACTGGTATCAAATGGCCAAGTATAAACTTAGGCAAAGGTGATGCTAGAAAATGGGACAGGGGCTACGGTGCAGCACTCAGTGATGGAGTGCTTGCCCAGCATAATTGAGGCTCTTAAGTCAATACCCACTGCCACAAGGAGAAAAAGAGGAGGAAAATTAAAAGAGGGAGAAGGGGAACTAGCAATGCTTCACCAATGGAGCCTCATGAACCGGCTCACAGGGTTGGTAGGAGTGTTCTAGGCAATGAAGCAGAGGTAATGAGATGCTGCAGAAAGAAAGTGCAAGGTGTTCAAAACTCCCTTTTATTAAGTTCAGGGATTAAGAACAGCAGCCCTTGGGTGTGATAGGTGTGGACAAGGGCGGTATCTTGGACTGTTACTATTTAAAACAGGCAAGGACATAATTACAATTGGGTTATACTTTTGCTTCTAAAGTAATTCTGGAAGACATGCTAGGAATAGGTAGGAGCCTACATCTGCACTATGCAAACAAAATAAAGTGCAAGCCACATATGTAATTTAAATTGGTTTAATAGCCACATACAATGTAGGGAAAATTAATTAAATTAATTCAATAATATATTTTAAATTCCCCAATCCAAATATTGTAATTTACCATTATCATTTAACATGTAACCAATATCTTTAAAATTATGAATAAGGTCATTTATGACTTCTACTTGTACTAAACTTTCTCTATCAGTTACCATCAAAGCACACCTTAATTCAGACACGCTGCATTTCAGATACCCAATATCCCACTGTGGTTAGAGGCTACCATCCTCCATAGCACAGCCTGGAGGAAGAACGCACATGTCCCAGTCAGGTGGCTGTGGTCCATGGTCCAAAGGATGAATTCCAGGCTAGTGTGCCACTAAAATGCAGTTTAAAAACTTGTGACTTCATGTGACATGAAAGGGTTGGGAGGGGACTGCCTGGCAATGGAAGGCTTAAAGGGAGACCGGGTGGAATGGATGAGTGAAAGGTGTGAGGAGAGCTAAGACTGTGTGAGAAAGCTGTAGTTTACTAATTAAAGGCTATAACTGTAGGGGGAAAGGCTTGAAAAGAGGTACCCTGCATAAGTAGTTAGTGTTTCCCAGAAAACATAGTTTTGCTTATAAGATGTATGTTATTGTTTAATTATGTGTCTCCATATGGGTATGTACACGGGAGTGCATATGATCACGGATCCAGCGATGTCAGATTTCCCAAAAGCTGCTGGGACCTGAACTTTGGTCCTTTGTAAGAACAAAACATAACCTTAATAGTAAGCTCTTTCTGCACCCAAAGCCAAAGGTTTTAAAACAAAGTTCCAAAAGACCCAAGTGCAGGTACAGGTTACCTTCCTCTGAGTCATTGTCCATGAGGGTCCCAGAGGATACCAAACAATGCTGTTGACACTGCTCTTGGTTTCCCACCAGTACAGGCTGGTGGCTGAAGAACAAAGAGAAAGCAAGGTAGAAGTGCCCTAGCGCTTCCCCGCACTGGCTAATGGTCATAGCGCCTGTGTAGGCTATGGGGAGAGAAAAGTCATCCACGGTTTTACTTAGCTGTGGACCCTGTGTGCTACAATACCAATAAAAGGCAAGATATGACTTCTGGTACAACAGTCACATAGCTGCTTAGGGGATAACTACTTTCTGCTTGAGATCTGCTCCATGGAAGATAATATATTTGATTCTGTAAACCTGGCCAAAAGCCCGGGGCGGTCGGGGGAGAGTCTACCATTCTTGTTTTTATTTTAAATGGACATTTTGTTTATATTCATAGATTAGTGCTACTGTCAGCTTTTGTCAGAGATGCTTCTTATGAAGAGATTCCTTATTGGGCATAACGCTATGAAAAAGGGACAGTTCTGTGTTCAGCCCTAAGCAGAATATCTACACTGATCTTTCCATGGCCAACAGAACAGTGTTGAAGTGGGCTGGGGAAACGTAAGAGTCAGAGGATGGGAAGGAGTGCTAAGAAACGCTGTCTTTTGGACATGACATGGCTGTTGTGCTTATGAACCCACAGCAGCTGTTGTTACCTGTTCAAGATCCTCACAAGCCTGGGCTATCAACATGAATGGAGAGAGGGGCTTGTAGGCCCATCCCTCCTGATGAGCTGGCTGTTAATGGTTGCTGGAGTAACCTTCATGAGTGCTGTAACCACTGCTAAGTAGCCCAGGCCCTAGGAAGTAACTCCCTGTCCATGAGCATACAAACAACCCCAATTAACTCAGTGGTTCACAAAGAAAAGTGACATAAAATAGGAAAGACGAGTTGGGTCAGCAGGAGTCTGAAAAGGTAAGAGAGTATAATTAGGGGATGGACATGATCACAGTATATTTTGTGTGTGTGTGTGTGTGTGTGTGTGTGTGTGTGTGTGTGTGTGTGTATGTGTGTAAATAAAACATTGTTTTGACTAGGGAATAAAGTTACAATAGAGCACAATGCTGTTCCCACTCTGCATCCAGCTACCTGCTAGAAGCAGCTGCTCTATTGGCTTTCCATTCAATTGGTAACCTGCATGGACAATATCCCCAGTGCTTCTCCATATAGCTGCAAGCAGATGGGAGCATGGTCAAACTTTGCCTTTCTATATCAAAGGAAGTGCCCTACATATTCTGCTTCATAACCCACCTTTGTAAATTTAATGACCCTGCTTGGAGATCTTTCCAAATCAGTGCATAAACCATTTCCATGTACTTTTTAAATTGCCACACAATGTCCCACTGTAGAGATAGATCATGGTTTATTTACGTATCTATCCTCTAATGGACACTTGAGCCACTTCCAATGTTTTCTAGCACAAACAATGGCTTGATGGAAAGCTTCCTTTGTTTATCATTTTATATGCATTCAGATATATCAACAGGAAAAAACTGTCAGTGCCAGACTAGGTCAAAGGGTAACTGCACATAATCCTGATAGGTACCACTCACTCGGCCTTTACCAGGGCTGTGCCATCTGTGTTCCCATAAGAAATACAGTGCAGATCTTCCCCTATCAGGTCAGATACAACTGCTGTTATTTAGAAATTTTCAGGTAAAATAAAAAGTGCGAATCCTGCATAGCTTCACTTCACATATCTGATTTCCTGTGAGGACAAACATGCTTTCTTAGACTTAAAAAATGACAACGCAGTTCTGTGAGAATGCTCTGCTGCTGTTGCTGGCTTCTCCTCCTCCTGCCCTAGGAAGTGTGCTCGTGCTCATGGAGGCCTGCTTTCCACAGACAGGCTCTCATGTGTTTTGAATTTGTTTACTGTATCTTTTACCATGTCAAATTTTTTTGAGTTGAATCAAATTTATTCCTTTTATGGCTTTTGAATTTTAACTCCCAGATAAGAATCTCTTATAGCTCAGGATTATAAAGGACACTGTCTGTGTTTTCATATAGTTCTTTTGCATTTTAAGCAGGTACAAATATACGGTCATTCTGTAAAATCTTTGTTAAAAACATCAGTGTTGGGGCTGAGGTATAATGTGTGAGGCCCCACGTAGCAATCCAGTCACATAAAGAACAAGTTTCACTCTTTACAACTGAGCTAGACTGGACATTTTCCAAATTCCTATTCTGATTTCTCTCTCCTGTTTTTTTTTTGGCAGAATTCTTTTGAATAACCATTAATCATAATGTTAAAGGAATATATCAAGTTGGAGTTTATTGAACAGTGTGAGAAACAGAATTGCTCTCCAATATAGTCAGGATAGTATTTACTAGGCCCAATGCCATATATAAAATATGTCCTCACTATCATAGTGACATCAGTTTCCATACAAGTCATGACTGAAATAAGATGTCATGAATGTGATTTTATTTGTGTAGATAACATCTTGGATTTTGGTGATGGGTGGGTCAGATGCTAGAGTCCAGACATGACAGAGGTGATGACAACTGATATCTCCAGCTGCTTACAGGGATGGCCATACTGTGTGCAGCTGCATTCATCCTGTCATCATCACAGTACAGAGGCTTTCTTTTCTTTCCTCTTTCCCCTACCTCTCCCATCCCATTTGAATATTGGAAATGGGAAAGCGGGGTTGCCCACTCATGTCAGTCCTTACGATGATGATTCACGATCCTAAAGGGTTGAGCCTGAACTCAAGCCCTGGCTGAGGAGGAAACGGATCCCCACAGCCCAGTGGACAAAAAGTCCTTAGTATGAAACCTTTCAAGTGGAAGTGTGACATGAAGAGACACAGATTGCCACTCAGAAGCTTATAATTTGGGGACAGTATATTATTTTCACAGTTTGTTTAAAGGGGAAGAAATACAATATAAAACCTGGAATGATTCTTATCAATCACAGAATTCATTTATGTGATGACTGCTATAGTATTAGAATCATGATGAAGAAAGGAGAGAGAAAACAGGAAGCTGAATTTGAAAATGGTTCATTTCAGTTGGGAGAGTATAAAAATGATTTTTTTTTTTTTAGATTTCACAGATAAGTAAAATACAGAACGCCGTGACTGTGTATCATCCTTGCCAATCTGTCCTGCAGAGTTCCAATTTTAGACTAGAATGCATGCTGCAAAACGGGCACACATGATGGTATTTTAAACAAGATTTTGACATTCTCAATTATTTCCACTTCCCGCAGTTGCTTGAGAGCTCAATGATGCTAGTGAATTGTACCCCGTGGCCACACGTTCCAGACACCAGGCTTTCCTGCCACTCCTCACTCCTATCTATAGGAAAGGCAGGGTTTCTCTTAGCCTCCTCTGACCAGAGGGCCCCTAAAAGGGGCAGGCAGCTGGTACATCCACGAAGTGATAAAACAGAAATAGAATGAATGGTATCTACAGTACAAAATAGCAATTATCCCACTACAAATAAGCTGGAACTAACTGGTAGGTCTAGAAGTCACATACAAAGCTGTGAGGTGCGGTATGATGGATTTCATGTGAAGGTTTTCCCATGAGCTCCATGCGCATGCCAATGTTATTCTTCCCTGTGGTCCACATGCAAGGAGGGAAAGTGTCTTCAAATTTTCATCCTGCCAGTCACACGCACTGAAATGACAACCAAGGCTCAAATTGTGTTTCCTCAATTTCCTAAACCTGAAAGGCCATTTTATCTTTTGTTAAAGCTGGAAAAAGTCAAATATAACAGGGGAATGCCTGTGTACAGGTGGCAAGTATCTAAGTTCTTGTGCTTACATGTTTCTCTGTAGGGTCTGGCAAAACACAGATACTGGTTAACTAAGCAAAATATATGAACCCACACGCATCAGGTTAAAACTACATTTACTGTT
Organism: Acomys percivali; assembly: GCA_907169655.1. Classification (NCBI taxonomy): domain Eukaryota; kingdom Metazoa; phylum Chordata; class Mammalia; order Rodentia; family Muridae; genus Acomys; species Acomys percivali. The sequence continues at coordinate 146,521,631 of OU015744.1, read as the reverse complement.
TCAGGCAGGAGTTCCATATTTCACAATGAAATTTGTATCTCTAACCTGTCTGTAACCACCCTTTGGTGTTGTGGTCTTCTAAAAGGATGAGTCCTATGACTGTAGAAGCTGTCAAAATTTTCTCCAACCTAGCTTGGGGCCTACAGGCTGGACTGCTGCCAATAGTCCCATGGGGGGAAAAGGTTTCAAGACTAAGGAATAGTCTTTGTATTAATGAAAATCTTTGAAATAAAAGACTTTCAGCCTAACAGCAAGCCAGCAAGTGCGGGTGTTTATTTCTGCTTAAGTCAATGAAATACTGAAACCAGGAGGAAATGAAACCACTGTAAACTTCAATTTTAAATCTGCAATCTGCATCTTCCTTTGCGAAAGAAATCAGCATGTGCCTGAGCCACGTGAGCCCTTCCACTAGGCTCATGCCTTTCCTCCCCGTCCTCTTCCTCTGGGACAGGACATCTTCCACCTAGCCTGCCCACGCAGCCCACCACATGTGGAACGTCCTCTGTTGTAACAGCTCATGTGATTATCTGACCCCAACTCCAGAACTCACCACAGTGACCTGGGTCAGTCTGACAGGAACTGTTGACACAGACCTGGGGCTGGAGCACTTTCACGACTCTCCTTCTGCAAATGGGACTGGTCCCTGTAACCATGGTGAGGTCCAGCCAGAGAGCCCAGTTTAAGGGGCCCCACCCAGAAGCGCATGGAAGAGACACAGGCTGGAGATGGTGGGTCTGAAATGTCCATGAGGCCTGTCTTCCATGACGTCCAGATCTGAACAGATAAAACAAAGCCCCAGCCTCTCAGCATACTCATCGCAAGCGTCTGCTGGCTGGTCAGCACCCTCACACAATGACAACCCTCACTGTTCCTGGATCCATGCTTTATGTCACTGGCCCTGCACAGGTGCGCAGGCAGGTCCATCTCCTTATGGCCAATCAAGTAAAGTCAGGAAAAAATGGCTTCAGAAAATGTTCCAAAAGAACAAAATAATATAGGAAGAAGAGTAATAATACTGTTTATGGTCAGATGTGACCTAAACAGAGAAGTCAACCAAAGTTCCTGCTTCCTTTCTGGCCATTTCCACCACTGACCACTAAAACAAAGTGATATTCTTGCTGTTGACTGGTTGTGTCTTCCTAAAGTTGTTGGCATTCTAATTCCTGGGCCCTAGAACGTAACTCTGTCGGACAGACCTTTCAGAGGTAGTTAGGTTACTATGAGGCCCTTCGGGTAAGCCTGGATTTAATCTGAATTTCTAGGGATTAAGTCCTGGGGAGATTCCAGGACTGTGCATGCACAGAGACAAGGCCATCTGCGTGCACAGCGAGGAACTGGTACCTGCACGTTGGGAGCGCAGCCTCGGAGGGGAGCCTTGGTCTTGGACCTCCCCTGGAGGAACAACTCTTGAGTCTTAAACCAAGCAGTCTGAGGTATTATGCCAGGGAAGCCACAGCCCATTGAAACACTGTCTGTGTGCTCTTGAGGGGGAGGGCTGGGACACTCCACCTCCCCAGTGCTTTGCAGTCCTACGTAGCACGGTGCTACAGAGAGGGCTAGGCTGAAATTTTACTTCACAAATGCTTTTAAATCCTGGGTTATTTGTATTTTACCTTCAGAACCCAAACTCCAAAGAAATGAACCACAAAATACAAAAACAGATTGAATGTTGCCTTCTGGAGCTTGGCTTGGTGTGATTACCATTAACTAGGCTGAAGATCAAGATGTGTCTGTGTGCATCATCCAAATCAAGCGTCTGAGACGCTGTGAAACCCGTGTGAATAACAAGCAATTTTGCCTCTTAATGAGCATTTTAACTCAATGCTCAGTTCTACAAGACTTCAAACTGTGAAGTGCTATTACTACCAAGTGTAACGACCCAGTTGACTGGCTCAAAAACGAACAATGCAGCTGAGAGAACATTTACTCTTCAGAAGAGCAGAGACGATCCTCTAAAGTCATAAAACACAAATGCCTGGCATAGAAGACAGAACCTACAGTCTACAAACCCATCGGAAGAAAGAGCAACAGAAACCGCAGCTGAATGCTTAATCAGCTGTCTGTCACTTTCTGAATGGTGTCTAATATTCTAATTATTAGCCACTATACAAAGAAGTGGCAATTATGGAACAGGGAAGATTGCTTTAAATTTTTTTTGTCACCCACAATTTGGAGCCTTCACAAAAATATAACTCAGTACCCACAAACTATAAAGGAAAAGAATGATTAACAGTTAAAATTTCGTCTTTCCATCCAAAAGCATTAAAAAAAGAAAAGCTTTGAAGCTGTAATGACAGATATGACTAACAATTGTAATCACAGAAATAAATGAAGTATAACGATAATTTGTCTGTCACAGTTCACCACGGGAGGAAAGCATAGCACAGGCAGCTCATTGCAAAGTTAAACGAAAGCAGACAGAACCCAATTTTTAATGAAATGTAGAGCATTATTAATTGGTTTCTTAGCAACAGCCAGGCTAAAATTACTTAACATGTCTGTTCAATCAGATGCAAATTTGAGTGTTATCCTTTAAATGTTGATTATACTTGGTCTTTTCAGATGCAAATCCAATGTACAGTGAAAGTAAATGTTGACAATGCTGGTACAAAAAGATCCCCCTGATTAACACTATTCTGGTGTGAGCAGCCACAGTGGAAGGGCTTCCCTGGGAAGACCACATGCTGTCTGGTGGCCATCTTGTCTACTGTCATCCTTCACCTGTCTCCCTGCCCTGCACCAGCTCTGCCCTCAGCCTAGAGCAAGCATTCTGGACAGGCAGCTAAAGGACACCGCTGGGCACTGCTGGCTCTCGCAGGGGCTACGTGGGAGATGAATGATGTCGTCACTTTAGAATTCAATCCAGGGGACTGAACCAGGGGATTATACATAAGACAAGCGCTGATTCAGTGTGGATTTTACGGCTAGAACCAGAGCTTTGGTGCTGCAGTCGCATTTCTGCATGCTGTCAAATGTGGAAGCCCTTGTCAGCTTTCTGCAGGTTTGGTCTGTCCTTCAGGAGGAACATGTTTCATAGTCAGAGGTGATGACGGGAAGAGACAGATGCACAGAGGAAGATGGGTGTCTAGGGTAAGCTAATATACAACATTCTTACTTCACTTGGCTTTCAGGTGACTAATTTTAACAAGGTATGATGGCATGCATCTGCTATCTGAGAAGGCAGGAGGCTGAGGCAGGAGGCTTGCCATAAGTCTGAGGCCAGTCTAAGCTACACATTGAGTTTCGGGCTAGCTTGGGCTACACAGAGTCCATCTGAGGAAACCAAAACCCAAATTCCAAACAAAACAATCGCTACTGTTGTTATAGGTCATGCAGCTGAGAGCTACAGTTAGGTCTCAGCTAGCTTTGCTGTAAAAATCACTTCTCAGCATGGCCCATGAGGACACGGGTTACCCAGGTTACTTTCAGGTATGTGAAGGCTACTTTTGCTAAGAGCCCTAACTTTTGGATCGGCAAGTGTACAGTGTCAACTGGGTGACAAACCTTGGTCTCCGTGTCCTTTGCTACCTTCACCATTAAATCAGATCCCTACCTATCTCTATATCTTGACAAAACCACCTAGACAGAGATACCATACAAGGTTGATTTTACCTAAATCTACTTAATCTTTCTCAGGCCTTGCAAAGATTAAGGACATCAAGATAAGAGTAACTACGACAGTGTCCCATTTTAGGTCCCCTGTGTAGAGCCCAGAGGCCGCAGCGCCTGCTCCTCCGTCCTTCCATCTACGCCCTTTATCACAGCAGAGCTCCTGAGGGTGCTCTTTGTTCTCCTCTTCTTTGGTTTGTTGGTTTCCCAAACAAATATTTTTGCTTGCCACAACCACAGAACCCTGAGTCACTGAATCCTTTTGAGTGTCAAGCAGCCAGATCTGGGTTTGTTTGTAGATGCACCCCCATTCATAGCGCTACCAGCCCCCTCAGGACCCTTATAAATGGTGTGGGTTTTGTTTGTTTGTTTGTTTTTTGCCTCACTTTTACTCGCTCATGCAACAAATGTTTGCTGCACGGTTACTATTTGCCAGGCAATGACCTGGGTGCCAGACACAGCAGTCAGCAAATGGCCCTACTGTTACCTCCACTACAAGCAAATGCATACATAAATACACAGGCAATAACATTTCAGGTAGTGACTGGAGCTAAGAAGAGAGTGCTGCAGAAGCAGTGGAGGCAGCGCTCACAGGCCACATTACATGAAGGTACCTTTCTCATAGAGCTGAAACACACACACACACAAAAACAAGGCAGGCCCAGGGAGAAGCCCAGGAAGCATGTCTACACCCAGGACAAGGAGCAGCCAGGGACGGCGGAGGCCAGAGGGGCTGAGTGTGAGCCACAGGACGGGAGGAAGAGCAGCTGCGGATTGTGAGGTTAGTCCACGGACCAAACGAAACGAAGTCCCTCCCTGTGGATATACTGCATGCTTGTAAGACTGTGCAAAAGTCTGCTACACTGGACATGGAAAAGGCGAGGATCCTGCTGGGGGTGAGCAGATAAAGCTAACTCCAGAGGTTCTTGCATTTTCAGGTCAAAGTCCAATGTTCCTTGATTTGAAAATCTGCCTGGCTAAATGGAAAGCAGCGTTGAACTGACAATGTGTTTCCCAAGCAAAGCCTGTGACCTTCCAGAGGCTGAGATTAATGAGGACATCAGTTGTTCAAAACATTCATCCAAGACTCTAGGATATCCTAAGCAGTGACCAGCAGCTCCAGGCCTGTCTTAGAGAAAGTTCCGTAGCTTGTTATTAGAGAGTAATGCCGCATTCTCTAAAACACTACCTGATACGGCATTACTTATGTGTCTATGTATTTTAGAGTTGGTGGCTGCACAGGAGACTAGGGATCCTCACACTTATTTTGTGAGTGCTGGGCCGTGGGCAGGCGAGCAGATCCTTTTCTGGTACATGCCGCTTGCCCTGTAAGTCAGGCTTTATGTCCCTGAAAACGTTAAGGACTTAACTGAAAATGCCCTTTAGCAAAACATGCACCCTCAGGTGTAGTCCACCTCAGGGTGGGGTGGCACTGATGGCTTGTTGGGGTTACACAAATGCAAGGGATTTACGGACCTAGGAGGAGCACGGGCAGGAACAATAATGACAGTGAAATTTGCAAGAGGAGTTTCTTGAGATTCTAATAGACGCAAGTGTCCTTCCAGGCTTGCCCTATGAAACTCTTATGTTAACACGAGAAACATCATTGAGCCTTTACTTAGCCTGAGGGTCCAGGGCGTTGGGTTTTCAACTTGCCTAATGCTGGGATCCCTTTAATACAGTTCCTCACATTGTGGTGACTGTCAACCATAAAATTATTTTGTGGTCACTTCATAACTGTAATTTTGCTACTGTTATGAATCACAATGTACATATTCGATATGCAAGATGATTTACAACCCTGTGAAAGGGCCATTTGACCCTCAGAGGGATCCTGATCCACAGGTTAAAAACTTCTGGTCTACAGAAAAAAAATATGCCAGAGTTCTCAGTATATGGTTCTTGGACCGGAGGCATTAGCAGTTCCAGGGAACTTTTAGAAAGGTATAACAAGTCCACAGGCCGGGCCCCACACTGAAATTCAAATTCTGGCAGTAGAGCCAAAAATCTCAGGGAGGGGGCGGGAGGTTGTTGTTGCTGTTGTTGTTTTCAACAAGCCCTCTAGGTGCTCCTGCTAAATTTGAAAACTGCTTGCCATTCTAGGCTACCTCAGTAAGATACCTCTGCCGCAAAGTTCAAGCAACAGGAAACCAGGCGTAGCTGCGCAGTGCCTTCTACATTATGGCTTGCGTTCAAACCGTGCACTGTCTGAATTACCCCACACAATGGCTTTTTCAAAAGAACCAACTCCTCAGAACACAGATGCTGATTTGCTGACTTCTTGTCTAAGGAAGGGTGGCAAATAGTTATTCTCTGAAAGCTCACGTTGGAGCAGGCTTCTGAGAAAACTCTCAAAGGTCCGTGTTCTGACCCAAGCTGTGTTCCAGTCAGGTACCATCTAAAAAGCAGGGCTTCCTGGGGTGGCTGCAGTGCAGCGGCAGCAGCAGCAGGGGCTCTGTCAATAGCCCCCAGCACTCACTGAGTGTGTGGCTTCTGGCTTCCATTTGAGAGAAGCAGAGATTTCAGTATCTCTGACAGTAAACGGGATGCTATGCAGATGCACAGTTGCTATAAACCTTTAAAACAAACAAGAAGCCTAGAAGATGCTTCAATCCTTATAAAGGATGAGAAATCTCAGATCAAAGAGTGACTCTTCTCAAACTAAATTTCACAATACAATCACTTGTAATGCCTAATAAAAATGCAGACTTTGGAGTCTCAATACGAAGCATTCTGAATGAGTTGGTGCAAGTCAGTGAGAGGGGCAAGAATGTGCTTTTTAACCATTCGTAAGAGATTAAAAATCTGTATTTAAGTTACCAACACTGTCCCTTCTGCAGCTGTTAAAGAGCTTTGCTAGAGGGTAATGAGAAGATTTTTAAAAATTATTTTTAGAGAAATAAAGCAATACAAGCAGTCTTCTTCATTAAGCTAACATTTAACTTTTTCTTATTACAGAAGTTAAGCATAGTCACTGTAAAAGTTCAAAAAGGAAAGTGAAAAGATATAAAATACCCCCACTCAATACATAATATCTTCTAGAGAACATGCCGGCCCTAAGACAGACAGACAGACAGACAGACAGACAGACACACACACACACACACACACACACACACACACACACACGGAAAAGAATGTTGAATATATGTAGTTATTATGTGTTTTTAAAATAGTTAAGAACATTATCAATTACCATAACTTGAGTCTTTTAGATATCAAGTGACAGAACAAAAAAATTTTAAAAGTCAAGAAATTAAAATTCTATTTATATAGCTAGCATATAAGTACAAATGTTTGTGCCATTTACAGGAGTCTGGTAAAAAATCTGTTTTTAATAAAACAATTTGGTGTTGCTGATAAATTTTTAGTGACTTTTACTAGTTGAGTGAATGCATGCACATTACTAGAGGCAGACACACAAGAGAATAAACTGATGCAAGCTTTGGCATTTGTGAAACTTACTAGACCAAGGTTTTCTCATTAAATCCAAAGGGAATCAAAAGACCACTGGAATGAAGCAGACTCAGCCCTACCCCTGTTTAACATGCCCATAGAGTCTATAAATGAGTTCTTTCAACCAGAAAGTAGTCAAAACTAAGTGCATTTTACAGAGCACACTCACCACAACCTCAGAGTAGAATTCTTGGCTGTTTACAGATGGGGCACAAAGTGAGTGAGTTGAGTTGGTTACCCACCTACATCCACGTTCCAAAGCTTGCAACGGCTTCAACACTTGGCTGTTGCTAGAACAGAGGGTGCTAAGGAATAAGCTGTGTTCTTTATGGGTCTGTTCAGGGCCAAGTGCGATAGGACATGAACCAAGTCCTAAGCACTCTCTAAGGCAGGACTCCAGTGTCACAGAAGTCAGCCTGGTGGTGTGAACCCTGAAACTCACCCTCCTCTGTCTTTGTCTGTCACAGTACCCCTGTGCTTATAAACACAGATGACACAGAACACTAAATACATGGATGTTAGCCAAAGAACAGAGATAAGCAACCACAGTCTCTCACAGTCAGCAACAGTCAAGCTAGGCACTGTAGGGAATTTGTCCTTTAAGAGTGACAGGACATGATCCCAAAGAGGGTTCAGCATGACCTTCACCTGGTGAATTCTTCAGAAACAGACTCCCAGCGCCCCCGTCAAACAGTGGTTAAGTTCACATCCACACGAAGGTCTCAGAGCCTATCATGCAGTCTCAGGGTATATGCAGTTCCAGTAAGTCTGGGAACCTTCAGTACAGCATGGCAGTGCCACAGGCCAGTAATGTGCATACTTAGAGAGACAGGAGCTCTTAAATCTTACCCTCTGCTTTGCCGAGGCCCTTCTCATGGACTTCATCTGCATGTGCAGAATGAATCCTCCCCTGCACCTTGGATTAGAGAAATAAAGGATTCCCAATCTCTCCCCAAAACACTTCACTCCAACCTTCTCTCTTTATGTAAATAAAACATAATACACTTTCAGAATCTTTCAGAAGACCCTTAAAAGTGACACATATCAGTATCTGGTTCCTTTCCCCCTATAAACAACAAGCAAGACAACACTTGTTTGGTCCCTATGATAGTTGATGCAGAAACTGTCAATATGCAGATCTTCCTATGCACAGTACTAACCCATCGACCCTGGGACACCGGGGCAGAGGCGGACACAGAAAGCGCTGATAAACACCTTTTGATTATACTGACTCTGTGATCAGTGACTTCTTGGCTAAAACATTTCTTCTTTGGAATCCCATGGAGAATATATATATATATATATATTTCCTACTATAGCTGATGAAATTGAATATAAAAACAAGTCTCCACCTGATTAGCATTAGAGAATACTAATTAGGGTAAGCAGTACGTGGTGGTCTTGGCTAGAAAGACAGAAATGGATTCATTAGGGAGAAGGAGGCAAGGCTCAGCTCATTTATATTGACCACAACATGAAATCAAGTCCTGTTCCAGAACCAGAACTCATTAAAAAAAGTGCAGTGGGGGAAGAGTGAGCAGAGACTGTTTTGCTTAGAAGCTTAAAGACTGTTGGGAACAAAGTATCAGGATACCCACAGCTTAAGGGAAACCAGAACGCCCCATAAAGATTTCAAAGGAGTCAACTTCAAGGACAGGGAAGGATTCTGAGGGTGGTAAGGAGAGGATTAAGTGGAAGTTATAAAGTGAGATTAGTGCAAAGGCAGTTTGAGCTGCACATAAGGAAGCAATTTCCAGCTCTAATTTTCATTAGGAGCACAGAATGATCTGTGCAGTGATGACCCTTCATCATGACCATTATTTGAAATTACTGGCACTCACATGCATAAACAGAGTGGAAATTAAATATAGACACGGAAGAGAGAGCGCTGTGATCATTTTAAAAGATCTTCCAACAGCAGATGACATTTTCTGAAATAAAATATCCCAGCATAGTAAGCTTTCAATTTACCATCAATCTATTTGGAGACTCACTACTGACTTCCCTCCTCACCCTCGCCCCCAGCGCCATCTCTGACCCTTCCTGCTCTCTAGAACGCTCTGCTTTTAGGAGAATTTGTGAGTGGAGGAAAGGAAGTGGCCACTACTTCCACCACAACAGCATACTCCCAAGCAAACAAGTGGCTCTCCTTTTCCCAAAGAGATCCTCCCCCTAACCTTGCAAAGGCTTTGTTGTCTCTATTTTGTCATCTTAAGGAAGAAGATTCATTTGTTCCATAAACACCCTTCAAAGATGTAAATTCTTTTCTGTGTCAGCCTGATCCTATCAGCTTTTTACACTGTGACCCAGACTGACTTTCTAATTGCCAATTATAACTGGCTGCCTTGAAGAAATGGGGAGTTTTAAAAATATGTAAAGTGGGAAAAGGAATGGGGGTAGCCCAAAGGAGTAAGAAAGCCACCTGGCTGTGAGTCCATCTGGTGCCTAGATAAAGAGGAATGAAGAGAATGGGACACATGCTGTGTTTGCTTTTTAAAATCTGGCAGGAAGACTTGAAAGAAAGTTTCATTGCTCAGGAGCCACATGTTTTCAGGACCCAGAATTCAACCCAATAGTTGCCTTATTGATGATATAGATGGTTCTTTGAGGAGAGGGGTAATAACTCCCTATTGTGCCAACTAGGACCGTGGCTCCCTTCAAACCTGACAGTGACCTATCCATAGAGATCTTTCTTAAGTCGTCAAGCAGGCCAAATTGTTCCTACCTTAGACCCCTGCACTCAGTTCTTTCTTTGCCAAGAACAGTCTTCTTCCAGAGAGTTCTTCCTATCCCTCTGATCTTAGAATAAACTGCACCTCTTCAGACGGGCTTTCATTGAGCCAAACCAATGCTGCCCACCTGCCACTTAAAAGCACACAACTTCTGGTTTCTTTCTTTCTTTTTTCCTTTCTTTCACAGCACTTAATCCTGGGAATACTATTTGTGATTCATCTGTCTTCCTTACTAATATCCAGATGGCATAAAAGCAAGGTACAGTCTTCTGGTGGTTGCTGTCTACTCTGTGTGAACATGCCTGGCCATGCTAAGTTATTCATGGTCACTGGTTGTTTAAAAAGAACCTGAAAATCCATGTGGGACATCACTTCTTTTGTACCTTGGAGATGGCTCCAATATGAACAACACAAAGGCACAGATAGTAAAAATTTCCAACCTGACATCCATGGCTCTAATTTCAATTTACGAGTTTGGGTTTTTGTTTGTTTGTTTTTGTTTTTGTTGTTGTTGTTTTGTTTTTTTGTTTTTTGTTTTTGCAAAGAACACCAAGGAGAACTCACTCTAAGTAAGTTTGTTTCTGCCCAAATAAGCTCATTTTAGTTAGGCTGAAAATATATATGATCCTATAGTGACAACACAGACCACACCTCCCAGGATCCTGAAAGCATGTGTGTGCAGGTTGTGACTTCTATGGCACAATCTTTTTTATACCAACATTCACACTCTTTGGCTGTTGTCTTTGTTACTGGGAAGGGGTTTCTCTGTGTAGCCCTGGCTGTCCTGAAACTCACTCTGCAGACTCTGGCCTCAAACTCAGAGATCCACATGCCACTGCCTCCTGACTGCTGGGACTGAAGGTGTGCACCCCTATGCCAAGCAAGCTTCAGTTTACATTGTACTTATTTATATTTAGATTATCTCTTTTGGCTCCTTGTGGGGTCAGTTTCATGTCTATTTTTTTAACCCCCACAGTACTAACTCCACCATAATTTGAAGTGATTTGGGCTGTGAGTTCTCTGGTGTACAAGTAAGTCGCAGTTTTCCTAAGCAATAACTGTGTGTGCTGGCCAGTTTTCACTGCTCCTCCAAATGGACTGAAGAATACTCAGGAGAATGTAAGGCATATGCCTGGTGTGTTTGTGAGGCTTTCCCGGGAGGACTGGGTCACAAGGGTTCTGACATCATCAGTGGTTTAATGCACTAACAGACTAAAGTTTTGGAAAGGTGGAAGGGGCAGAACTGTGGCAGATGGGGCAGAGCAGGCCAGAGTCGGTCACTCAGGGTAAACCTTGGGGCAGCTTCACTCACCCTGCCTCCTACTTGACACTCTGCTTCCTGTCCACTGTGAAGTGACACCCCCCCACACACCCCACATGTTCTCACAGCCAACATGAACTCCCCCCCAGGAGTCCAGAGTCAAAGGGACCAAGGATTAGGGACTAAGTCTTGGAAACTGTGAGCCAAGTAGAAAGGTCTCTTTCCTTAGGCTGTTTTTTACTATAAGTATGTTGTGAAAATGGTTAGAAAAGCAACTTATATACTGGGTTAAGGCAGAGGATACAGTATTGTTTTTATATAGTAACATCTTAAATTACTACTATTTCATTTTATTTTAAATTACAGACTTTTAAACATAAACATGTATATTTGCACTGCCTACACACAATGACATAGATCTGAGTGAAAACACAATGTTGAAACTGGAATGTGGGAAGTTGTATCCCTGAAGCTTGTGTTATCTTAAACCGGAGGGCACTTTCTCTTCCACAGCCTAAAAAACTACGGAAGTGTGCTGATCCTCGGAGCATGTGCTTAAAAGCTGATGGGAGACACAGCATTTACCCTGCTGCACAAGATGCACTGATTAGCACCAAGGGGTTATTTCTTATTACAATTTTATATGCTTTACAATCGTTCCTACGCCAGCTAATTGCAAATACGAGTGAGAGCTCCCTGCCACATGCCACAAACACATGTTCTCTCTGGCTGTTTTAATAAGGTCCAGGTTTATAGCAAAATAACTTGACTCAGGACCTTCTGCCAAAAACTTTATCTTGTAAGTGCCCCCTGCCACGGACAACTGGGGGGGGGGCTGCATGTTGAGGTATGTTTTTGCAAGAACAGGGAGGAGATATTTTCAAGGGCAAAAGACATCTTCAAAAGAAGCAATTACTTTTCAAAGTCCAGTCAGTAGGAAGAACAAGAACTATAAAATGCCTTTTAAAACCTCATTTCAGAGCAAGGGAAAGTGATGTTTGCAGCAGCACTAATAGCAAGGCAGCGGTGACCTAAGAGGCTGTGTGTAGCTAAATATGCAGCTAAAGGAGGTTCTCAGTGGCCTTGTCTCTTGTCTTTCTGCGCTGACATCCTGTGTCACTGTACCAGCTCTTTAACTCCAGGTGAAGTTCTGTGAGCTGCTGAGGCTGGCAACCATACACATGGGGGCGGGAGGGGGGATGCGGATCTCGTATTGCCTACTTGAATGAACACAATCCAAAACACTGTTAAGGAAATAAAAAATATAATACTGAACATGACCACACGAGGTCCTACCTTTTGGAGGTCCGCAAAGCATCAGGTGCTGGGCTGCTTTGTGTGTATATCACATAGCCCTCACTCACTCATCACATAGTGCAGCTCCCTATATAAGGTATGGTTCCTATTTTACAGATGAAGGAGGTAGAGCATGGAGTGTATGTTTTGTGTCTGGGGTATCCACAGCTAAAGATAAGTAGTAGATACTGCATTCAAACATAATTTTCCTAATTCTGACTCAAAATCATATACCATATGGAGCTTCTGTCCTGCTCTTATGTACTCTAAATGGGAAGTTAACCTTCCTGGAGAAGGACAAGAGAGAAACCACCTGGATCTTACAGGTATGTGACCAAGTGTGTGCCTAGACACAACAGGCACCTCCAATCTAGTGGGGACTACATCTCAGCTGAGGTTAGGCTGGACTGCCTGCACAGTAAATTAAATGGATGGTATGATTGGGCGGCTCAGATCTACTAATGCTTAGTGAGCACCACCGTATACATATTCACCACTTTATGACGGAATTTCATTTAGCATTCTTTTCAGTGATGGGGACAGAACCCAGAGCAAACACTCTATGATTGCTTCACATGACCAGCCCACGACCATGCCTCAGTTGCAGAGATTAAACTCTTCATCCGCATACAGTTTATCTTATGGTTAGGGAGAGAGACTAGTGAGGTAGTAATAAATTCTCTGTATGACAAGACCCAATTCCCACCTAAGTACTGATTGCTGAGGCACGGGGACATGTCTGGACCCAGCCTAAGCTGAAGAGGACAAAGGCCCTACAAGAGGGATTCCTTGAGAAGCTGTGAGAGAGCCGACAGAGGGAGGTAAGCAGGTGAGCTGTGGGCTGGCTAACTTGGCTGGGCGAGTGTTTACTCAGTAGTGGGTTCTGTATGAAAGCACTTACTAACCAGAAATCTTTGAGTGGGGCAGCCTGAGGCTATTACACAGGCAGTAGCTGAAGCATGGCCAGTGTAGTGATGCACACAAAGTTGCTCAGCAGTTAAGGCAGTGAGCCTTTCAGGCCTGGGATTCAGAACATCTCACCCCAAGGCCCCCTAGGAACCACCACTGCACCATGGAGGGTCATTAGATGTAGTACATCTTGTTGTTGTTGTTGCTGCTGCTGCTGCTTTCAGGAAGGAAAAACCCAGGGCTGGGGCAATAGCTCAGTGGATAAAGCACTTGCTACACTAATGTGAGGACTGGAATGTGGATTCCCAAAATCCATATGAATGTCAGGTATTCAAGGGGATACGATCATTAGCGTTAATCGACACTTACTTGGTATTTAAATGTACTTTTCACTTTCTAAGAACTTGCTGCATGCTAGCTCATTTAACTGTTGCATCTTGAATGTTCTCCATGGGCTGCTGTCTTAAAGGTTTGGTATCCAGCGCTCAGGCTTTAGGAGGCAGGCCTGGTAAAAGGAAGTGAATTGAGGCTTATCTTTAAAGAGGATGGTGGAGCCCAACCCCTTCTCTCTTTCTTCCCAGCTGCCATTAGGCGAACGGACATTCTCTATTACATTCTCCTACCAAATGGGCTGTACTTTCCATGGGATCCAAAACAAAAGACTTCATCTACCACGGACTGAAATCCCTTAAACTGTGAGACAAAATAAGCCTTTTCCTACATGTTGTCTCAGCTGATTGTCACAGTAATGACAACGTGGCAGCTAAGCGAATCATGACAACAACAGTAGGGACAGACAGAACTGTTACTGATTTTTCCAACACCAAGAGCAAGGTTTAGGCAAGGTTTAGGCCATGGCCAAGGGTACATTGATGGGCAGCCAGTAGAGGCAGGGTTCAGTTCTATAATTTCATCCAGAGCCAAGTCTTAATTACTACCTCCTTCTGCTAACTAACTCTTGGGAGAAAAAGTAGTTGCTACAGAACAAGTAGGTGTCCCCATCTCTGGGAAATACAACGTGATAAAAGAGGTACGTTTTCAAAACCCTGGTGCTCACAGACAGCACCATGACAACAGAAGCCTCATTTCTAAGACTAAAAGGAAACTCAGCAGCCAGTAAGGAAGGTGCAGAGAACAGGTTAATAATGGCCTAAATAAAGACACAACTTCAAATCTAACCTACTATTAATTAATTTATGTATTGCCTCTAGGGAGGAAGAAGTGAGTACTAAGTCAGAGCAAACTGTGGGGAAACATCAGCATTGCTATGACTGCTGGAACAGTCATTACTGAGCTGCCGCGCCTTCCTTCCCCTTATTCGCATTCAAAGGATGCTTGCCTTTCACTTGCCACTGCGTCTTTTGACAGGCCTGACAAGCTTTTCATAGACTAGGATGCTTCTCAAAGAGAACAAAGGAGATGTGATTTGTAAATCCTGGCAGGCTTCTGATCCAAATCTGGTCTCTGAAGAGTATCTGCCTCTGCCTTGCGTCTCCTCCCAAGGGTCTCTGGCTCCTCTGCTATGTTGTATGTATACTCACAAGGACCATAGAGGGAACTCTGGAAAGCAAGAGTGGGATTCTGACGGAAGAGTTGTAAGGAACCCAGGATCACATACACTCTGAGCTGTGTGACTTTGTTCTGGGTTTCCAGGACTAGAGGACAGGGCACCTGCAGTAACTCTCTGCCAGTCAGCAAGAGGCCAACTTGGAGGCTCAAGAGACATGTCATACTGATCATTAAAAAGCACATCAAAGTAGATGAATTGTCATCTACTTAGGTAACGGTGGAACTGATGTGAAAGAACTGTATACTACCCAGCTTTCAGCTATAACCATCTCTTGGGCTTCTTGCCCTAATCTTCTTGTTTCAGTACTTAGACAAGTTCCCCATTGTCCACAGTGACAACTGGTGCTGGTTAGAGTTTGCCACAGAACACTGATTTCCTATGCTCTTGTCAGCCTTTGAATCTTGGTTGAAAAACATTGTCAATTTTTTTTAAAAGAAAAAGACCCAGGAAACTGTTTGCAAGTCCTACACTTCGTCCTTAGAACAAAACAGAGTGGGAATGGGTCATGGCGGATGCGCCTCACAGATCTGCAGGACGGATTCCTGAGCCTGGGTACCTCAGAGTATATGCTATTTGGCTTTAGGGCCACTATACACCACAGTCCACTATCTTAGTGTCCTTAAGAAAGGGGGATGCCTGACCACAACCAGAGTTCTGGGCCCGAATCACGTGAAGATAAGGTTATGCTGCCTAAGATCAAGCACGTCAACAGCTGGGAGAACCTGTAACACACCGTTCTGTCACCTTCAGGGCAGCATAGTCTCTCAAACTGTCAGAAAACAAATATGTGGCATTTAAGTCACTTCATTTATGGCATTTTGTAATGACAGTCCCAGGAACTATACCCTTAGCATTTGCTTCCCAGTTGACCTGCACAGGACAATTTCTTCATTTCACCCTGTTTACTGAGGAGCCATTAAGGAAGGGCCAAGGCCAGGACCAAAGGGTAAAGATGACGACCCTCCGCCCCCCAAGCCCCGAGAAGATTGGAGTCAAAGGAGGCAATGCCCGGTGCAGAAATGTGGTAGAGCGGTCTTGGAGTAAAGGTGGGGTGGAAGGGAAGGAGACACGCTTCTTCCTGGGAAGGCTGCAGAGAAGAATGCCTCAGGCGAGTCCTTGAGCAGCTCCAGTGTCTATGAAGGCTGGATGATGGCGCGGTGCTGATGGCCACGACAGAGGAGAGAGAAAAGTGAGGAGATGTACCACAGTGAGAGCTCGCAGGGACAGAGGGGCTCATCCCAGTCCTTACTGCAGGCCAGGAGGCAGACTCTCTACCCTTCACCCCTTCTTAGTGACTCTGACTGTGAGACCTGCAGGGGGGACCAACAGATACGCCCCTAAATGTCCTAGGGTAGGGTGAATATGCAGCCTCCACAGAGTTTGTTTCAGCTTCCTGGCATTTCTCAATTGTGGCACACACTGTAAATGATAGACCACAACACAATTGATTAACATAGAAGCAAGTTGACAATGTCTATGTGGGAACTGTCAAAAATATCCATTCTGTTCTTTGTAACACGCTGCTATAATAAGAAAAACACTATGGAAAGCACTGGGCAATTCGGAAATGACTGAAATGATGTTTACACAGGAGCATTAAGACTAGTGTTCAAATTTACTTTGAATTGCTGAAAGTTCTTTGGGCTTGAAAGAAATGTCCACTGGTGTAACACAGGATGGCCTGACCTCTGTGAATATCTGGTCGCAGCTGCGAAGCTCCGTCATTACCCAGAGCTGGGAAGCCCACACTTATGTTATGCTATGCCATCCCAGCCTTTCACTTGGGTAGAAGAACAAAAACTCACAGACTTAAAAGTTATAGCCACAAGCTGTATCCAACAGTGAAATCCCAAGCCAAATGTTAAATAGAAAGTTGATCCTGACACAACTCAGACATGTGACTTCTAGGAAGTTTAAGCTAACAAACAACATGAACAGGCAGCCAGTTCACGGGAAGGCTGATGGCTGAGGAGAAGGTTTACAGAAAGGATTTCTCTGAGGTTTGGCCTTCTGAGCTACAGATGGGGACTCTCAGAGTTTGCCCTGAGTTGTATAGGTACACAGAGATGGAATGCTGAAGACTGCCTGTATGGTGTTAAGAAGCCAGTGAGAATGAAACCAGGCCAGCTCTCCCCAGCAAAAAGACTGCATTTAGAGCAGTGTCAGGTTATTCCCAGCAAGACTCAATTCAACATTTATGCTATCACATTTATCTATATACTCCAAGAGCAAATGAGATTTTTTTCAATAAAGCGTGCCTTAAAAACAGGAAGTTTCTGCCATTAGCAGACTGAAACTAAGCAACAAAGACAAAAACAAAATAAACCCACCTAACTTGGGTTTTGGTTCTCGCTTTGATCCACACAGAAGCACACTCATCAGTCACTATAACGTCACCCCCAGAAACACATAAGCCCTGACATAGGTGCTGTACATGTTACTTTATGCAGTTATACTATTTTAAGCTATGCCTTTCAGAGTTTTAAGATACTCCTGCTGGGGCTGGAGATGGTTCGATGCTTAAAAGCACTGGCTGCCCAATCCCCAGCACCTGCACAGTAGCTCACAACCATCTGTAGCTCTAGTCCCGGGGGGGGGGGGGCTGATGCCTCCTGCTCGCCGCCACAGATACCAGGCACACATGTGGCACCCATCATGCAGGCAGAATTCCCATTCACATAAAATACAATTTTTTAAAAAATTTAAAAGAAATGCATTTAATTATTTGCCCTCTCTGACTCTTTGACACTCACTAAGGACTGAATTGAGCTCATACGGCATCAAAAAGACTACAAGTTAATAATGATCACAACTGAATTATAACCTATTACTGAGTTTATATAGTTAGGAAAAAATATAGAAGAATATATATTTAACTACTGTGATGAAATATCTGGGAAATTAGCTTCAAGGGCAAAATTTGGCTCATGGTCTCAGTCCATGGGTCTGGGCCCTGCTGCTTTGGGCCTGTGGTGACACAGAGTGTCATGGGAAAGCACAGGGATAGGGAAGCCTGTTCACTTCAGGGCAAAAGGAAGCAGAGAGAGAAGAAGAGATCGGGGTCCTAATATTCTCTCCAGTAGACCTACATCCTGAACGTTCTACCATCTTCTAATAGTACCACAGGCTGAGACCCAAGACTTAAAAGCATGAGTCTTTGGAGAGGCATACAAAGTCCAAATTATAACAAGGATGAGGCAGTTCTTGTACTGATGCAATGAGATTTTCAAGAAAGATTAAACTGGACTGAGGAGATAGCTCAGTGGTCAATGTTCCTAGCTTCAGGCCACCCTCTTTTAGACTCCATGGACACCTGCACTCATAGGCACTTAGATAGACACACACACACACACACACACACACACATACACACACACCTCTTTAAAAATTAAGCAAAAGAAAAATTTAAATATAAGAGATAAATTTCTAATGATGTTCATTTTATCAATAAATATTTAATATTTAATAAAACAATTTCTTAAAATGTTACTAGTGGAAGCTTACTGAAATTCCTGGGCTTCATTCCTAAGGTTCTCATGAAGTAGATTAGTGATGTACAGAAAGCACTATCTTCCTTATGTGCTTTTCTTACACTTGTACGCATGCATGCATGTATAATTCTCATACTTTGATGCAAGATCACAATTATAGTCATCATAGTCAATATCTATAAAACCTGAAATTCCCCATCTTCAGAGCCAGGGGAACAGGTACTTAGACTCACTGAGGGGCCGCCACCGAAGACCTACTGAGCACTACTCTCCTGGAGTCAATCAGCAGACTCCCCAACACTCCCAACACTCAAGGCCTTCCCACATGACCATTTTCCCTCTGTGCTTACACTTTCAGCTCCTAGCATAAGAGGACACTTCAATGAGAAGAAAGGCTGAAGCTGTCTCTAGAGCCACAGCCTGTCTCAGCAGCCACACAGAACCCTGCTATCCTGTGAGGGATTTCAGAAAAGGATCCTCTATAGGAGGAATTCAGTCAACAGAAAGATGGCTGGATTTCTGCTACCACCTCACAAGCATTCTCACATGAAGAATGCCTTGTACAATTAGGCTGGGTGCAATTTCTCCTACTGGTCAACCCTAGCCTATTGCTTACTCTCTGCTCCAGGGATAAGAATTACAGGTCCTGTTTTGGAGTAGAAAGAACACTTTACAGGGAGTCATGAGAAGTGCAATCCCAACCTATCTCCTTCTGGATGCTGAACTAGCTTGGAGCTATGAGACTGAAGGCCTTTTCAGATACAGAATAAAGAGTTTGTCTCACTCCTTGGTTCTAGGCTCATCTCTCACAAATATGCTCCCCCGTCCCCATGCCCTAGGCTGATGAACATTTTCACTTGCAGAGTTGTCAGGTTTTCTCCACACTCTCTCTGGTCCTTGTTTGTCATGTAGTTCCCACCTAGACTCATTCCAGAGTCAGTCCAAGGCTGCTTGTTTCTGGATAAGCCTCCCCTGGTTCTCCAAGACTGACCCAAAGAACCACACCTAACCCACAATGCCTCCTTGGGGTAGGTGCTATGCTGCCTGGCACATCTACCTTGTCTGCCTCCCTGCATCCTCTGGAATGTCCCAGTGACAGTACAGTGCTGCTGGTCAACATGCTTAGAACTATCTGAGGACTTAGTAGGCGGAGAACTCATAGGCTCTGCAGCTGTGAGAATATTTACAAACCCATTTAGAATCACCAATCAGCTCTTTGAACCACATTTCCTTGGGTGCAGGCACTGCTGTCCTTCAACTTTTAAGGTAAGGGGACTCAGAACTCAAGCCTTCTAGGTGAATCAGCTTCAGACTCATTGTTTAGCTCTTTGTTAGTAAGAAGAATGAGGCCAGCAATATGGCCAGCTTCCAAAAGTTTGAAACATTTAGGAAATAAACCAATTAAAAGTAAGAAGCCGAGAACGCTTTGCATACATTCTCAGCAGCATCCAAACTGTGTTGTCTGGAATGGCAAGTAGCCAGTGTGTCCACCCCACTATTCAGCTGTCAAGTTCCCTGAACAACAAGCAGACATTTTCAGAAAACAATGGGGCCTGCAATCTGACTCCAGAGATCCAGGCTTTGCCTGCAAGTCAGCAGAAACATCACTTTGTCATCAAGAGCCCAGGTCACCTCATGGCCAGGGTCCCTTCAGGCTCTTTACAGAGTAGTTGGAGGAGAAAGAAAAGAGACAAGAAAAACCAACTTAATAAAAATTAAATCAAATAAGCAACAGACTAGCATAAAAACAAATATACATATAACCACAGTTTAATTACAGTATTATCATCTACAATAAATATGCCCATTTGTACTATAAATCAGGCTAATTCTTTTAAAAAAGAATACATGGACAGATGAATAAAGATTTCTAATTTTTCTACTTCAGGCTTTTTAAGTCAAATTGAATTTGTTGGAAAATGGCAGTTGATTTCCCAGCACTGCTATTCATATTCCAAGAAGGGAGATTAAGACTTAAATGCTGGTGAAATGTAGAAATTGATTCTGGTTGGTCTTTTCAAATTTACATTTTACTTCATTTGGGAAATGAGATCACTCTCTGTCTTTTGTTGGGAAAATTATTTTCCACTTAAATGTAAAAACTGTTAAGGGGACAGAGGTCATGGCAAGGTTTCGGAATGACAACTTTCTGACCTCTCCTAAGCAGCTCCTTCCTGAAAGTAGAGTAGAGCAGGTGGAGTGCCCCAGCCTGGAGAAGTCCCCAAGTCCCACACAGACGGGAGTACGCCTGAGTGCACACTGAAAGGAAGACAAAGGCAAGCCAAAACTGAGGAGAAAGCACACCTGTGGCCCCGCCCCAGCCTGAACATCAATCCTTGAATCTTTACCTTTACCTAATGCCCTATGCATCCCTTTAAACATTCAGCACTGTGTTGTGGTTTTGTTTGTTTTTTTATAGACATGCAACATTAAGACTGGTGGTTGCTGTGGTGTGGCAGCAACCATCTTTAAAGGACAGGAGAAATGGCCGGAAGCTCCCTGATTATCCCTTTGTGTTACTTAGAAAGAACATGGGTAAAATACAATTATTTACTTTTTAAATTACAGTTTGAAGAGCCTAACAAACAAAATCAGGTAACTATCACAACAAACAACCTACCCTCAATCTTTGCATTAGCTACCCAAAGTCCATTGTGCTTCTGGTAGCCAAGTCCTCTCCCCAGCCAAGCCCATCTTGCCTTTTCGGGAATGTCCTGTCACTGACACCATGCTGCTGGTAGCCTCCGTGTCTAGTTTGCTTTGCTCCAGATCAGGTTCTGAGATTCATGTGTGCTGCGGCTCAGGTGCAGGGTGTTCCTTTCTCCACTCTGCTGATTTCCTTCTCCAAACCAATTACAGGTTCTTCCAGAAGCCCCAACACAAGCTTCATGCTCACACCCTAAATACTGTCTCTTACTCTCCTTGATTTTATCTGCTGTGAAAACATCAACCATAGTTCTGATAAGATACAAAGCCAGCATCTGTTTATAGGGCAAGCCTGCAAGCCAAGAACTGAAACAGAATTGGAAATGCTTAGATAAAGCAATGAAAAGTGGGCAGCAGAGAAGAGGGCAACTTCCTGAAACTCTCTCTTGACCATAAGAGACTGGGTAGGCACTGAGTTCAAAAAGGCCATTTCCTCATTGATCAGCAAGAGTGTCTGTTGTAGTGTCACCTGCCTACTGTGAGGTGGTTCATGAACTACCTGAGGCAACTGAAGACTTGGGAACTCCATTTTTTTTTTTTTCAAACAGTGTTTCTCTGTGTAGCCTTGGCTGTCCTAGACTTGCTTTGTAGACTAGTTTGGTTTCGAACTCACAGAGCTCTGTCACCCCTCCCCGCCAAGTAATAGGATTACAGGTGTGCACCACCGAGCTCAGCTCTCCAGGTGTTTTAACTAAGTGAGTGTCTTTTAAAATAAATCTGATGAAGTACCTGAAGTATTATTAAGTACTATACTTCTGTGACTCACTTAAGAGTCTACTGACCATAACTGAACTTTACTTGGGGTCTAACACTGTGAGCATTCTGACCAACTACTATGCTCAGCCGATGTCATCACAGGTTATCCGTCTGGCAGCCTAGTGGCTTGCTCCTCTAAATAGCCCTAAACTCTTGTTATTAGTTTTCTTTTATGTATGCGAATGGGTGTTCTGGATGCACCATGTGCATGTCTGATGCCCTCAGAGACCACAAGAGGGCGCTGGACTTTTCATACTGCAGATACATCCTGGCCTCTAACCCTACAGCTGTTCCTCTTTTGGAAATGATCTAATTATAAAATATTTCCATCATACAAGAAAGTCCTAAAAAGAAGAATCCAAGAGCCCACCACCCAGTTTCATTTTATAAGTGTTCACATTTGGCACATTTATTTAGGATTACTTTTTTCTCTATTACTATACACTTGTTTCACATTATCAAAGCATTTAGCCTTTGGAGGCATTTGGATAATGGAGAAATCACCCACAATTCACAACCACTGTTTACATTTTGGTGAATTTCCTTTTTTCCCTCCTGCAAGGGGGATTCCCACAGCTCTGTGAGCATGCATGGTATGTGGAATTGCTGCCACGGTACTGCTCCACCACATGTGTTTCTTTTGACTACTACATAACTATTACTGTTAGAGGTTTCACAGGAGAGTGCACTATCCTGATCTGATCAATTACATTATTTATTTACAATAGTCCTAATTCTTTGTTATTACATATCAACCTCAAAGTAGCTTTATACATACTCTTTAACCTTCTTTTTAATCCACTCAGAATGCACACTTGAGCTTTATATAGCTTGTGTTATCTCCCTACCAAGGAGAATGACTTCTTGGCATCATCTGAGTGAGGTCCAGGAAAAAGCATCATTTGTCCATGCAGCAATCCATTCAAAACACATTTGCCAAAACCTACCTAAGATTAGAGATTTTATTTTAATGTAAAATAAGTACAAACCACTAAGGCGAGGCCTTGTCCTGAAGCATACCAGCTGGCTGGGGCATCAGGTCTACTGTGCAGGAAGCAGGCAGAGCGCAGCAAGGAACTGGGGTGCTGCCATGCTCATGGCCAACTCTCATGGTCATGGCTGACCCTCATAGCCCGGGCACAGTGGCAGGCCCACTCACAGGAGGAATCCTCGGGTTTGCAGTAAGGGTAGGCAGGAAGACTCTCCTGCGAGGCAAGGTGGGCCTCACACCATCTGCCCACTAAACCACACTGCTCTGACTTGCATGAAGAGATGGCACCCGAAGCTGTTTTAAAATTCTGAATCCAGTGTTATATGGGGCAGAAATGGTAATTGCTTTTGTCAAGTGTGGCTTCTGTCATTTTGAATGAAGCATCATGCGTGTCAGACACCCTTTTTTTGGAATGCCAGGAAGCAGTCAGATAGAAGCTGTGCTGCATAGCTTATCTGCAACTTCTCACATCTTACCAACTGAACAACCATATCCTCCTGTTCCTTGCTCTGCTGAAGATGCCTCTCGCTTTTCTTAAGGCCTACCAGGCTAGAGAATGTGCCAACACAATATGATGCCAGCATTAAGGAACATGTCATAGAGCAAGGGGCCCAAAGCCCATCAATTATTTCTCTTTTTCTAAAGATGAAGCATAAACACACAGGCAAAACAGACAAGCAGATTTAGGTCAAATGCTCAGGTCCTCATTCACGCATGGTCTCTTAGACACTTCTCTTTGGGGACTATGACAAATTCCCCACATGTCTCTTAGCGTAAGAAACAGGGAGAAGAATCTAGTCAGTAAGCTGAGGAGAAAGCAGCAGCTGGAGGCTTCGGGTCACGAGAACTAATACGCTCATACACAAGCACACGCTTTGTCCTCATCTGAATCATGCACGGGGATTGGGTCACTTCTCTTTAACCCTGAGCCCTGGTCAAATGGATGGATCTGCTGAAACACAGGATGCAGCACTGTGTTAAATAACGCAGGACACACAGCTCACTGGCTCTCAACCGGACACTCATTTTCTTCTCCTTGTCCATTTTCTTACTCTGTTATCTCTCCCACACTGACTGTAAACATGTTACAATGCTGACTGCAGTAGTCCCCTCTGGAGATGACCTCCAGTGACCTAAAGCAAAGTGAACACACGTGACCTGAAAGCAGCCGGCTTGTGCTAGAAGGCTTGGCCTTTACTGTCGCTAGGAGCACCTAGAAGGCCCCTCTGGTCCCTCTGAAAAGAATTCCTTTTCTTCAGGAATCTTCTAGGTTGTTTTAGAGGCAGCTAGAGAAAGGAGTAGGTGAAACATGTATCTCTCAGAAAGGCAGCTTCTCTGGCCTAGTGAGAGGCAGGCCCAGAAAGCTCACGTCCTGACTGAGTGTCAGAGGGCAGAACAGCAAGACTGAACAGAACAGGGGGAACACGCAGTGCTGCAGGTAGGTGGGGGTTGCTAACAGCTTGGCATGGATTTCCATCCAAAGGGTTCTTCTTAGATTTTTAGATTTCCACAAAAAACAGGACATACCGGGGTGTGGGACATGGACAGACAAAAGCTATGCTCTGAGAAAGAACCCAGAAGCAAAGCGCCTGTCATAATCTTCATCATCAGGCCATAGAAGAAACAGTGATTTAATACACATACTCACCTCAGAAAAAGGGATAACACATCTAACTTAAACAGTCACTCCAGTGTGTCCAGCCTTTATTTTTTCTCATTTCTCTGCAGCCCACAGAAATGCTATCATAGTTTAACTTCAGGCTAGTTCCTCCAGAGCACAGGAGGGGCTTCTTCTTGCTTTCCTCAGATGCCAAGCAACTTACCCGACTCTACAGTGAGGACAGAATGTGGTGGGCTCAGTCAAAGGAGGTTTGTGTGCTGGATGCGGAGTCTTCATGATTTTGGTGATGATGCCTCGACACTCAGAGCTCTTATCCAGATAGAAACCCAAAACTCTACCATCACATAGGTGTCTTCAGGCATGTGTGAAATACATGCAAATTATTTTAAAACAGTCAAAATAATGTGTGGACTTGATATAATGGAGACATGGAATTCCAAACATCAAGAATTTATATAAAAAGGAAGTGGGTTGTGTAAAAGAATCACACACACACACACACACACACACACACTTTACACAACAATCTTAGGGACACTATGAAGACAGTCTGAAAGGAAGTGTGTTCACACAGCAACAGCTCTTGGGGTTAGGAGTGTGCTTTCTGGTTTTAGTGTCTTTTGATTTCCTGCACTTTATATTTTTCTGAATCTTCTTCATTTTCTATAATATTTCCAAAATCAGAGCACAAAACCATTTTTGGCTTTCAAAGTTTCAAATTAACACTGTTAAAAAACAAATAAAAACCAAAACCTTCCCTTTGAAATTGTGGCAGTCTCAACTCAATGAAGATCTGTGATAGGATTCTTCGTAAGTAGACTGCACACTCGCTTACTGGCTACTGTCTTTCTGTCTTGGTATATATGTCACAAAGTCATTTTTTTCTAGACTACTTAAAACACATCAACACCTCCATGCTTTTCTGTGCTTGAATTCTAACATGATAACGTGGAGATTTTAATGATATTAAATTAATTCGCCACATGGAAGCAAAATCCAAGCAGATCGGTTGATGGATCAGATGTTCTTCTACACACAACAACACAGAGGTGGCACTTGGGCTCCGTGTCCCTGCTGTGAGGGGCCTCAGCTGGGGTGACCCTATAGACTTCTCC
>OU015744.1:146485872-146496108 GCA_907169655.1 Acomys percivali | reverse complement strand
CCCTATAGACTTCTCCCTGCTGTGAGGAGCCTCAGCTGGGGTGACCCCATAGACTTCCTGAGGCCTCCCTATCTCAGGTCTCTGGGAAGTCCCAGAGATGCCCCTTCCTCCAATTTCTGTCCTCACCTGGCCTCTCCCCCCTGCTCTCCCTACTCCACTCCCCACCCTTGCTCCCCACCCCCATCCCCTCTCCTCCCCAGTTCCCTCCCTCCCTCCACCCCCCAATGCCTATTTTATTTCCCCTTCAGAGTGAGATTCAAGCATCCTCCCTTGTGGTCTCCTTATTACTTAGCTTCTTTGGGTCTGTGGAATGTAGCATGGTTATCCTGTACTTTTGGCTAATATCCACTTATAAGTGAGTACATACCATGCATGTCTTTTTGGTTTTGGGTTACCTCACTCATGATATTTTCTAGTTCAGTCCATTTTCCTGAAAACTCAAGATGTTCTTGTTTTTAAAAGTGCAGAAGCATTCCATCGTGTAAATGTACCACAGTTTCTTTCTCCATTCATCAGTTGAGGGACACCTAGGTTGTTTCTAGACTCTGCTAATATGCATAAAGCTGATATGAACATAGTTGAATGAGTGTCCTTGTGGTGTAGTGGTATGGAAGTGGACATCTCCTGTAACCAGACAGGACTTCCAGTGGAGGGATAACATGACCAAACTACCCACCAAAACCTTCGACTCAAATGTGTCTGCCTATAAGACATACAGGGACAAAGATAAGGAAAGATTGAGGGAATGGCCAACCAAAGACTGGCCCTACTTGGGAGAGCATCAATCCTTGACACTATTAATGTTACTCTGCCATGCTTGCATACAGAGCCTGGCATAACTCCTTTGAGAGGCTTTACCCAGCTGATAGAAACAGATGCAGAGACCCACAGCCACACATTAGACCGAACTCAGGGAGTCCTATGGAAGAGTTGGGGGGAATGATTGAAGGAGACAGAGGACTCCACAGACTTACAGAGTCAACTAACCTGGGCCCATGTGGTCTTACAGACTGAACCACCAACCAAAGATCATATATGGTCTAGTCCTAAGGCCCCTGCACATATGTAGCAGATATGCAGCTTGGTCTTCATGTGGATCCCCCAACAACTCAAGCAGGGGCCCTCTCTGACTCTGGTGTCTCCCTTTGGATCCTGTGCCCCTAACTGGGCTGCCATGTCTGGCCTCAGTGAGAGAGAATGTGCCTAGTCCTTAATGTGTCAGGGTGGGTTGGTACCCATGGGAGACCTCCCCATTCTCTGAGGAGAAGGAGAGGGGAAATGGGGGTAAGGGTGTGCGAGGGAGAACTGGAGGAAGGGGGCTGCAATCAGGGTATAAAGTGAAAAAATAAATGTAAAAATGTACAGCTGGATCTGAGAAGAGGTGAGCAGGGTTACTTACTGGATGTGGTGGTTTAAGGGCTTCGAAGCCTCCTGTGTATAGGGTTCCCCTATCCAATCTCCCCAACAATTTCAGAGATTCCTTCTGAATACCAAACAAGTTCTTACAGTATGAATTAAAATAAATGACTTGATCCACCACTCACAAATCCAAAATCTAGTTTCCAATTTAAGTAAGCTGGCCTCTGCTGCAGTGTTCCTAAGCTTCACTGCCTTCCTGCACTGACTAGATGTTTCCTTTCTCCAAGCCTTAGCTTCTTCTGCCTCACCTAGGGAGGGGAGAATAAAATGCCACCTAACTAGTAGGTGAATCTTAGTTCATTCACAGTTCCTTCCTTAAAACGAAAGAAAAAAGAGAACTCACCATAACAATGATACAAGTAAATGTGCCAGGTTAATGAAGATGGCTGCTGAGGGCAGAGTGGCTGGAGGGAAAGTGGGAAAGCAAAGGCTTGATGAGGACGCCAGTGGGAAGCATGACAGTGAAAATGCACAGTAGGGACACACAGGTAAGCAAGTACAAATGCTGATATGCTCAGAAATACAAATACATTCAAAGATTCTTGAATAAGCAGATTTGCCTAACGATGATAACTAAATTGTTTAAATTCTATGTTGCATTTTCACAATGGTGACTGGGTAGTAAGCAGGAGTTTCTTAGTTTCTAGTGGTTTAAAAGATGTATAAATCATATAACAGGTAGGCTGAACTGCCTAGGTGTGTACAATTTCAACAGCCCAATCTCCAGTTTATTACAGTTTGCCCTTTAATTAGAAGTAAAGATGGAAAAAATGCTTGGGCAGAGAACTGTCTCCATCCAACCTGGGGGACATGCTCCACATCTCACATAACACAAGAGAAGATTACCATCTGCACACATCCTAGCTCTCCTCTCCACTCACAGCATTTACAGTAGGGCGCTCTACTTCCTTTGCATGCGTACTGACTCCCAGGCAGTGCTGTTATCTGAACCAGGTACACTCAACCTTGCTCCACCGGTCTTTGCACATAGTCCTCAGTGAAGAAATGTCTGTCCTGTTCTACTACTCAGTCTCCCTTCAGGCCTTGCTCCTAGGAAGCCCTGAGGTTTGGTCTTCTACCTCTTCCCGTGTTCCCTGCTCTCACACGTACCTCTACTTAGTCCCATGAGCAGCAAGGAGCTGCTAGCACCCTCCAAAGACCCCTTGATATACTCAGCACATGGCCCCAATGTCATCATCCACAAGTGGGCACTTAGTAAACACTGAATTAAATAGAAGCATCTGGTTCTTTTGCAAGTACTGCAAGGAATCACTTTATACATATATACTTTACACACACACTCATGCACACACTTTACACACACATGCATATACATTTTATATATACATATGCACATACATATTTTACACACATACCTTCACACAACACACTCACATACATACACACATGTACACATCACACATGCATGTATTCACATATACACAGTACGACATTTTCTGTCTTCACAAAATGATCCATGTTACTATCATGATTTTAGAAGGTGTAACTTCTCTGTGAGACATCCACTACTAACAACCTTTCCCCTCAATTGTGATAAAGAACAGAAAAGGAGGAAAAGAGAGGGTAATGATGATGAGATCAGTGAGCTGGAAAATAAGCCTGGCCTATGACAGTCTCCATTCTGAGCACGGCTTTGCCCTCTTAGCCACGTCAACCCCAAAAATCTACCTTCTGTTCTTCTATCTGAACCTATGTCCTCTTACCAAGCACAGCACTGTGGGCCGTGCTCTCCTGGGATGGGGGAGACAGGGCTGGGGGGGCGCGAACTGTAGAAAAGGAGAGTTGAGCAAGTCGGGGAGGCCAGCCAGTAAGTCTGTGAAGGCCCATCACTGAGTCTGCAAAGAAGCAAAATCCCAGATTTCTTTTTCAGACCACATAATCCTCCCATGCCTTCCGCTGTGTCTTTCACCCTGACCTCAGAACAGGTACTGTTAGAATCTAGAAGCAGTTGCCACAGAAACTGCACTATGAAAAAGTAAGAACCCTAGAAAATGCCAACTATTCTTGGTCCTGGGTCCTACTGTAATGATGCAAAATTAGTGCATCAATGAAAGACCCTAATGTAGGTCTCCAAGGTTTTTGGGGCTGTCATCCACCCTTATGAAAAAAATCTAGTTGAATAAGGAGGAATCTGCAAGTACAGATAAGCAAGTACAGTTCCACAAATGGGCTCCACAGCCAGAACTCTCCAATAGGATGGACCAGAGCAAACTAGATGTGTTCTTTAGTCATCACAACATTTGCACATGGCAGAGGGCCATCGTCATTAGGGTCCCCACAGAGGGCCCAGTATAGAGGGTGAGCTGATCGCCACCGGTGTCCTAACAGTAAGGTCACATCATTATAGCCCTTCAAGATGCTCTTGGCAGACTTAAACCTCGCTCGCAGTATCCTAACAACCTAGAGTGAATTCAGGGCTCAAACAGTTCAATCAGTCCAAACCTTATTATTGGATGTCACTGAAAACTAAAACGGTCAGATACTGGGCCAAAAGGCTGAAATGATGCTCCAACATTATAGAGGGTTTTGGGTGACTATTCAGGTACCAAACTGTCTCTGTCATGTTCTCATTTGGAAAGCCACTAACCTGCACTCCAGTATACTCAGATAATCAATTTTATTCCTTTTCAAGTCTCAGATGAGGTTGAAGACCAGATAGTTTAGTTTTACAATTCAGCTTAGTTGTTCAGGGGTTAAGATGGTTTTAGGTCTAGATAGATGTTTTAAGACAATGACAAGATATGATATTGATTTACATTCAGAATTTTAGATGCATCAAGATAAAAAAGATGTTTTCTTTAAGGCTGTCAAATACAAATATCCAAAACACTAAGACTGTAACATTTATATAATTCCTGGTTGTTTCATGTTTCTTCTTGCTATAGGTAGTTTATTGTATATATGTGTAATAATATAAATGTATATGTAAAAAACTGTTTAATAAAAAATTGTCTTAAAAAGAAAGAATACTAAACCCATTCATATTTCCCACCCAAATGCCTCTTCTAAGACTCTGCTTGAATCTGATTAGTCTTTCATTCAATAATTTTAGGTTGTTTTGCCAATTATTAAGCCATTATTTATGATTTATCATTTCAACCTATCATTTATGAAAGACAACTTCTCAGCTTCAAATTTTCTATAATATCAGTGACCATAGATATATCCAATTTCTTAGTAAAACTTACATAATGAAAAAAATGTGACTCCTGTGCTAGCATATTGTTTTCTCCCTCAAACAACGATATTCAAAACATATTAGGTAGAGCAAGAGGGAAACTACTGCAAAAAGAAAAGCGTACAAGCAAAGACGGTAATGTATGTACAGTTTCTATCTGCCCTTGTTCGCTACAACTAAAAATAAAATTGGCTGTGGTTTACTAAACTTGGCTGCAAGGAGTCCCATCAATCACTAATAATGTGACTGGGAGGAGGATCAAAAGGAGGCTGGAGCAAGAATGTACTGTACATTCCCGGACTATACAATAGAATAGGAGGCTTTACTTCTTGTCCCAACTGTTTTAGCGCCTTCTCATTTTACTCCACTTAGTCTGGGCAGAATATGAAAAGAGCTCATTTTGAGAGACGATTAAAACCTGATCCAATAACAAAATCTTCAGTTACTGGACACATCAGTCAAGCTGAAGAGCTCACTTGCGGTGCAACTTGTTCTTCAGGCCTCTGGCAGCATCCAAGGCACTCTTCTGAAGGAGGTCCCAGATTCACCTGTTACTGACTTGTGCTGCTGTAGAGTCACAGGGTACTTATTCTTTCCCTGAAAAATGTATTTTAGTTTTTGGAGATGGGTGACTCAGAGAAGAAGTGATATGGCACCCCTTAGTGGTCTGGTCCACACGAAGTCATGCATTCTTCTGCTTGCAGAGGTCGGGAGAGGTACTGTGCACAGGGAGGAGGGCCTGGAAACAGGTAAAGTCTCTCCAAATTCCAAATGACCACACTGTGAAACATCCATAGAAGGAAACAGAGCGAAAGAGCCACATTTAAGCTGTAACAGCCCAGCATGTATGTGTGCATGTGTATGCTCACATGCATGTGGACAAACACAGGACATACAAAATGACCACCTGGGCTTAAATTTGAACACTGTCACTTCCTGGGTAGAAGACCTGTATAAATCCCTCCTCACAAACGCCTCTGATTTCTTACTTATAGACTGGCATTAAGGAGACCAAGCTCCACGGTAGCTGGGAGGCTACGTAGCAAACAGGTCATGCTCAGGTGTAGCACTCAGCATATAAAGATATCCGCTCTATGGGTAAAGTAGTCATTCCACCTAACCTGTGGCTAACTGGTGTTTAAGGCTTGCTAGGAGCCATGCAACATTATACACTAACATAACTCATCTAAGCGCTTGGCTAAGCCATCAGTACTTAATCAGCCGACTTGTTTGTGAAAGGTTCTTCTGGCTTTGTTTGTTTTGGACTAGCAGCAAGTGTCTGCTTTCCTCGGGAGCCTAAGTCACTGGGTCAAGGCTACTGAGACCCCTTTTCACAGAGGAATTAGTTAAGGACTATGAGGGCTCTGTGTGGTGGTGGCTGCCTGGCCAGTTTCATGGACAGTCCCTTCATGGCTTTGGCAGCTTCTGGCACTGTCTACTAAAATAAATCTGGAGCCAAAATATGGTTTGCCTATTTTGACTTGTGTACATTTTCTGAACACTAGAGACTATTGAAAGGGGTTGAAGTAAGTGGAGAAAATGTTTGTTAATTTCCCTGAAAGCACAAGCTGTGTTCAGTGACGGGAAGGGCACACTCACTCATCATGGTTATGAAGTAAAGCTACAGCTTCCGCATTGGTTCCCAAGTGTGCACCCGAACTGTCATCAGTTTGGAAACCTGGAGCAAGAGGACATGGTGCTCAGCGCCTGCAACTCAAGTCCAGTTCTAGAAGCTGCTGCTGGTGGTCAGGGTGTCACTGCTCTATCTGTAGAGGAACCTTTCTAAGAAAGCTAAATTTGTATCAGAGAACCTGATATGGTCTCTGTACATATCAAAAGTACACCACCAAGCAAGGAAGGGGTTCTATTCTCATTCCACATTTGTTAAGTGAGTGAATTCATAAACAAATAAGCAGGCAAATAAGACACCTCACCAATGCTACATATCCTGTGTTTTTAATATCACACTTGTCACCACATAGAGACCAAGATGGCTTCCAATTTCCTTTAACCAACCACACTGAATTTCAAGTAGAAAGAGCCACAATACACACATTCCCATGTGCCCTCACACACACTCCTATGATGGCCTGCTCTATGAACCTCAACCATCATCACTGTCTTCCTTTTATTAACAAACCTGCAGTTGAGTAGGCACGTGGTTGCCTAGCTGGATATTATACCTCTTCACCACCAGGCTGCTGTAAGTCTTTTTTCAACTATTTAAAGGCACAATAACCATTTTTAGTATGCAGACCATACTAAAACAGAAAACAAGTGGAATGTAGCCCATGACACAGCATTTGCCAACCCTTATTCTTGCAGAGAGAAGCTCCTCTCTTCTGAAAGGAGTTGTCTTCTGAGCCCTCCATTGCGAAGCGTTGCATGTCACATACCCATCTACCAAACACACGAAGTTATATTGTGATGTGGGATGACCTGAGCTGCTTTACATCTCCTTGCCCTTGCTGTGGAAGCCAGGGACTCGAGAATGCTAACCAGAGTCCTGGGGGTTGTAAAGCAAAGAGGGAGCAGCTGAGATTTCAGTCTACACACTTGTCCTGGCCACCAAGAAAGAGCAGCAAGCTAGATCCAGAGCCTTTACCTGAGCCATGAGCAGCCAATGCAATTCCAGGTCCCCACAGGCTCCAAACTGCATCCTATGTGACATGTGAGTAAAGGCAGCACTCACTTTCCAACACTTTGTATAACTGACACAAAGAAAAACAATCCACAGGATCTCGATGATAGCTTTATGTATGTTCTGTGCGAGCCAATTTTAAGCCCAAGGGTCTCCTTAGGCTAGACCTTCCTCTGTAGATACAGTCTACCTCTGACTCAAGTTAAGTCTAATGTGGACGCACACTGGGCTTGAGGGCACTGACTTCTAAAACAAAGCCTGGAGAAGCCTAGTACTTTTCTTTTTCAACTTACAACTTTCAACACTGTCTCTATGTCAGTGTCCCTACGTTCCACCCGTAGTCTGCTTCTACCCACTGTCCTAGATCCAGAGAAACTGATGGCAGTTCATATGGTTCTAATTCCAAATACAATGGAACTCACATTATGGTTGGGGAAATAGATGTGAAAGAACTAAATATACGAAAAAACAAACTTCAGGGTTAACAGTCAGTAAGCAAATCTTACCAAGCACCGTAAGCTGGCAGTGTGTCGCAGGCTGTGTGGGAGGGCAGGTCTCCCAGCTCAGCTGAGGTCAGGGGAGAAGGGCTCTGTGCAGATCAGATGGTGAAGAATGAGACACTCACAGGAAAATTCAGAGGTGTTATCAGAGCATGCTGGCAGGTTGCTGGGGAAACACTGGATTATCTTCACTTTTCTGTACATCTAAAACTTTTGACAATCAAAAATAACTTTAAAAAAGTATAAAGAAGAAAAATCCACACAAAAGGAGCAAGAACAAAGGCACGGACTTGGTTGGCAGTATAGAGGATGGAGGCAAATGGGGCTGCAGCTTGGGGATCAGTGAGGTGAGGTGCTGGTCTGCCCACTGTGGGAGGATAGCATCTGGGTCAGCTTGTTTTGGAATGGGTACAATACCAAGTAGAGTGCTTGGCGTGACCAACACTTTCTGAAGACTATCCCTGATGCTATGGAGGACAAGCTTGGGCAATGAAGGAATTGAGGAGAGGCAAGAAGATCAGGTAGCACAGTGCAGCATAGATGATGGGGCCTCAGAGTCCCGGTAACCTTACGTATGACAGTAAGAATGAGAAAGGGCCAGGGAGATGACTCAATGAGTAAAACGCCTGCCGTGCAAGTGAGAGGACCTCAGTTAGCAACTCCAGAAACCATGTAAAGCCAGGCACGGCAGAAGTTGTCAGTAATCCCAGCGCTCCAGTGATGCAATAGGAGGCAAAAACAGGAGAATCCCTGGAAGCTCACACACCAGTTGGCCTGGAACATGCAGTGTCAAACAAGAGACCCTGTCTAAAGGTAGGAGGCAAGAGCCAACACTTGAGGCTGCCTTCTGACATATAGATGTGCACTATGATGCGTATACACACACACACACACACACACACAAACACACACACACACACACACACGGGGAAAGAAAGGAGGGAGAGAGAAGGAGAGAAGGAGGGGGAGAAAGAATTTTTATTTCATTAAAAAAAAAAAATCAGATGAGCCTAGTGAATTTCATTCTCCTAAGTATCCACACAATACAGCATGCTGCAGAAAAACTGTAACTCTACAGGGTTCACCTACTCTACAGGTACTCTACAGGTACACCTAAAGCCTACATACTCTTTAAAGCCACAGCCTTGATATTCTTTATAAATAAAAAGAAATTAGGACATAAACTGTTTTAAATTTAAAAGCCCCTTTAAGTTAGATCCTGATACCTTAAAAACAGCTACTTTATGAGTTCAATTTTGCTTAAAATAACAAAAACACAAGGCAACAGATGATGGCTGATGGTGCTTCCCATGCAGGGAAAACTCGTTTGCAGATCTACAGCACATCAGTGGTATTAAAACTTCTTGGGGAGAAATAGGAATAAGAAAAATCTTGTTTTTTTTAAAGCTTGTGGGATATGACTAAAATAATGGTTGAGAAATAATAATTTGCACAAATAGCCCTTGTAGGACCTAACACAAAGCCCTGTGTCCCTTTCAATCCCCTCAAATTTCCCTTCAGATCAGTGCTTATCATGTCATGTTCCCTGGCTTTCTGCCTCTGCTTTATCTTTTAATTCTGCTCTGTCAAACACATAGGCATCAGGAGAGCTTTGTTTGTGGCCACAACCCCAGTTCTTAGAGCAGGGCCTGGGCCTCAGTGGATGGGTAGGACTGTGGGCATGCAGAGAGGCTGCTGAGTTAGAGGTTCTCAGAGGCTCCTCTACAGCACCGGTTAGTTATGAAGAACAATTTGAAAGCCATCCCAGGAGGCCATTCCTCGCATACCAAAAGCATGTTATCAGGAGGGGTCCCCTGCTTTCCGCCCCTGCCCGCCAGGGCCAGCTGTGTTTGAGGAAGACTTCTGTTTTCTATGTGTTCAGCAAAGCTGATGTGCCCAGCTTCACACTGCCATCAGGCTTTCTAAACATCGCCAGCTAGACAGGAACCAACTCACATTCTGCTTCCAACCATCAAGAAGGAGTCGTTCTCATGTGATATCTCTATACAGCAACTCTAGGAGCACAGCACTTGGATCTGGGAGAGAGCAGAGCTGTCTATCCACGCAGCAGGGGTCAGCTCTGGGTGTCAACGTTTAGGTTTGAATTCTGGTTGTCTTCTACTGACTGAAAATGAACAGACTACTTGAGCACACAGCTGATCTAACTCCTTACATGCGAATGGAGAACAGCTCGTGTAAGCCATAGGTGAACTAACTCAGACAACACAGAGCAATGCTGCTGCACATGTTCCAGGCACTAAACAATCTACCATTCAATCAGCCATTTGGTTCTCACAAACTGTTCAGTATTTGAAAATCCTCTAATCTAAGAAAAATTTACTCCAAAGCTCTATGAGGGACAAAAATTGCTAGAGCTCTATAGAGCCCCAAGAACAGTTCTGGTGGTAATAATAATAATAATAATAATAATAATAATAATAATAATAATAATAATAATAATAATAATAATAATAATA
>OU015744.1:146433152-146450201 GCA_907169655.1 Acomys percivali | reverse complement strand
GTGAGATGGTAGTGTGGCCTGAGGTGTTGGCAAGTGGTGTGTAGCAGTTTGACAAGATGAGATGGGTGGTGTGGTGTTTTGGAGCAGGAAGATGGAGAAGAAAAAAAAAAAGCACTTTGGGGTGCAGCACCTTGTAGGAGACTGCTGGCTGCATCTGCTGTTGGTGGAGATGGGTATAGCCCCAAAGACCTTCCGACCCGAAACAGCCGAGAGAAATAAAGGGGCCCTCTCTACCCACTAACCTTCTCTCTCTGACGTAGGATTGGGAGGTTGGAAGGGAGGTTGAGGCGTAAACACTTTAAAAAAAAAGTTTAAAAAAGAGTGCTACACTAGCACAAGGGGCATGTCCCATGAAAATCTTCACTTAACAGGAAAGTGGGTCAGAGGGGAGGACATCCTATTGGGACTTTAGGTGAAAGAAGCATGGGAGAATGGGGAAATAGAAGGATCCAGAGGGTCCTAGAAACCTACAAGAACATTATGATGGGCGGATCTGGGCCCAGGGGTCCTGCTAAAATTATGGCACCAGCCAAGGACAATAAGTGCAGTATACGTCGAACCCCTACCCAGATCTAGCCAGTGGACAGGACATTCTCCACAGTTGAGTGGACAGTGGGGACTGACTTTCACACGAACTCTGGTGCCTCATATTTGACCACGTCCCCTGGATGGGGAGGCCTGGTGGCACTCAGAGGAAGGATAGCAGGCTACCAAGAAGAGACTTGATACCCTATGAGCATATACAGGGGGAGGAGGTCCCCCTCAGTCACAGTCATAGGGGAGGGGAGTAAGGGGAAAATGGAAGGGAGGGAGGAATGGGAGGGATGGGATAACAATTGAGATGTAATATGAATAAATTAATAACATATTTTTAAAAAGAGTACTACAGTTAGTCACCTCCAATTCTCAGCTTTCTGGATGGAAAACCACGTTTTATATCCATTCCTTTGAGAGGACAATTCTGTGGGTTTCCTGGGGATTTCTGGGCACAAAGACCTTCATTCTGTGCTCCCAACAATTACAAACTAACTTTATTGTTTATTGTGTCTTTAAAAAGTGTTTTAGTTGCTGGGGTGTGGTGACACACACCTTTAATCCCAGCACTTGGGAGGCAGAGGCAGGCAGATCAATGTGAGCTTGAGGCCAGCCTGGTCTACAAAGGGAGTCCAGGACAGCCAAGGCTACAAAGAGAAACCCTGTCTCGAAACAAAACAAAACAAAAAGTGTTTCAGTTATTGACACAATCCCTTACACACAGGGCTCAGTTAAAAAACAGTTTGTTAGGTGTGAAAGGTTTACTGGAAGATGTCAGGCACAGTTCATATGCACTTAATTGACAAATAGTCTCATTTAAATGTGTATTTCCTAAGACCAAATAATTCAGCCTGATAAAACAGATCCATGCACAATTGACTAGTAGCTTACTAAGTCCCGCATCATCTGTCATGTGCTCTGTCCTTGGAGTAAGGGCCAGCAGCTTTCAGTTGGTTTCTATGTTCCCATTGTCAATGCCATTCATTCATCACCGGACAAGTTAATCACATCTGCGGGAATCACAGTGTAACCAGCAGTCAGTGTCATCTGCCAGCTCCTAGGGGCTGACAGCCAGGCTTGCAGACATCTTCTATGGCTTCTACAGTGTTGTCCTGCCATGTCACCTTCAGCATCTTCATCTCTACTCACAGATGTATGGCAGGTGCCTAACGAATATCTGTTCTTATTCTGCTCCTAAGAAACAGATTTTTGTCAGGGCAATGATAAGTCCAAATTAAACCCTGTCTTTCCCAGCCTTCCATGTAGAAATGATGAGAATGTGTTTCAATTCTGATGATTGACTCACAAGAAAAAGTGTTGAATTTAGCTTTCTGGAAAGCATCTTTAAAAAACATTAACTCAGCCGGGCATTGGTGGTACACACCTTTGGTCCTAGCACTTGGAAGGTGGGGAGTGGGGAGTGACAGAGGCAGGCAGATCTCTGTGAGTTCAAGGCCAGCCTGTTCTATAGAGAGAGTTCCAGGGCTACACAGATAAACCCTGTGTCGAGAAAAACAAAACACATCTAACTCAACTTCTGAGAACCATTTCCCCTTGGCTCATCCTCCTTTTTGTTTCTAAGAGTGATGGTTGGAACTTAGGAACGTGAGGGGGAAGGTCACAATCTAGAATAATGCTTAGAGCTGCCATATTAGCGTCAGACAGCTTTCATCTGGGACTCTCACTCTGAGAGGAACAACGAGTGTCTGTCTAAGCCATGACCTCTTTGCTGCCAGTTCCTCACAGTTGAATGCAATTGTTCATTCTGTGTAATACTCCGCTGGATTTGGTCAACACTTTGTAACTGCCTTGGAATGGAAACCTATGCAAAGAGATGCATATGGCTCAGTCAGATTACCTGACCTGACCCCGAACAACTCAGCTTTAAAGGGTGGCCTAAGCCACTTTAGCTATTGTGGAATCCTGCCTTGGGCGGCAGGGTGAGCCCTTCTAATCTGGTGTCAGGGAGTCCGCAGGGTGAGATTCAGGAGAGGTCGCTGCGTGTAAGCTCTCAGCCTGTTATCACAGCAGGAGGGAGAGATCCTTGGCCATCTGTGGACCAAGGAAGAGAATTCCTCCTGCCTTTTACTCTACAGCCCCATGGGCCTACCTGTTGAATTAATCAAGCCCCAGCATTTCAATATCAGTTTTCAGCAGGTGTAAAACAGCCTGTCATCAGCTCAAGGACACTTGCTACTGTCCTTGCCAGTCACCATGGTGGAGATAGCACTGTTCCTGTGAAAGAGCAAGACACTGCTCCCTGTGGCAGCTGTCAGACCCGCCCCATCACTGTCTCCCTACTCCCTTCCCATAGCCAATTTGATGAATAACAATTAAGTATATACTAATAAATTGTGTTGTTGGAGAGCAAAACGGGTCAACTGCATCCTGAGCCGTTCATGTAAAGCCCAGCCTCCCAAGGCCACACAACTAAAGCAAAGTCAAGAGTAAAGCAGAAGGAAAAAAGACAAGGAGCAAGTGAGCGGCCCACACTTAAAGGACAGATCTAGCTGTTCATGGGATGCTTTCTGTGCTGCCCTGGTGACCAATTATCTATGCTGTGCCCCTAATATCATCATTTCATAACTTAGAAACATTTTGCTCTCATGTGATTGCTTTATACCCTAGTGTTGTGTGAGTATGTGGGGGCGTGTCCACATGTGTATGGGTGCCTGTGAAGGCCAGGAGAGGGAGAAGGACTTGCTGGAACTAGAGTTGCAGGAAGTTAGGAGCTGTCCTACGTAAGTGTTGGGAACTGAACTAGTCCTTGGCAAGAGCAGTGTCTACTCATAACCATCAGGTCATCTCTCTACCATCTCATATGGTTTCTTAAGTCCACCTACAACAAGCTGTTCATGTGACATTGAATCCTGCGGGCTGTTTCAGTGGATCCAAGGCATCTCTGACCATCAAGGCAGGGCATGCTGATGAGGAATTCTCTTCTGATTTTCTCCTTATCCCAACAAGATAGCCATCTAACTCTTGCAGCCCTTCCACTGTCAACCTGAGGCCAGGCAGCCCACCTAAACAACCTGGCCACTCTACAGTGTCTCTGTGGCTTCTCAGTCCTACCTGGCTTCAACCCTGGGCCTGGGAGCCACCCGAGGCTCACCTGGTTTCTTCTGCCCTGGGAAAAATGGCAGGAGGCAGAAGTACAGGGAACTTGGCGGGGGGGGGGGGGGGGGGCTAAACCTGCCGTCTTTCCAAATATGCTCAGGTGGCCTCCTTTTTTTGCGTGTCACCAGCCATGCAGAAGCCACCAGTGATGCAAATGCTGGGTGACACTTGTCTCCATCCTTCTGAGCCCCTGCGCATCAGGTCGGTGTCTTAGTTACTGTTCCATTGCTGAGATGAACCGCCACAGCCAAGACAACTTATAAAAAGAGACATTTAGTTGGAGGACTTGCCTACAGTCTCCGAGGGTGACCATTACGGTAGGGAGTGTAGAGACAGGCAGGCAGGTGTGGTGCTGGAGCAGTAGCTAAGAGCTCACATCCTGATCCGTAGGGAGCAGGCAGAGCATGGGAGACTGGGCCTAACACTGGCCTTTTAAAAAATATATTTTATTGATTTATTCATATTACATCTCAATTGTTATCCTATCCCTTGTATCTTCCCATTCCTCCCTCCCATTTTCCCTTTACTCCCTTCCCCTATGACTGTGACTGAGGGGGACCTCCTCCCCCTGTATATCCTCATTGGGTATCAAGTCTCTTCTTGGTAGCCTGCTATCCTTCCTCTTAAAGAAACTGTGGTACACTTACACTATGTAATACTACTTAGCTATTAAAAATAAAGAATTCCCAAAATTTGTGGACAAATGGATTGAACTAGAAATGATCATAATGAGTGAGTTAACCCAGAAGCAGAAAGAGTCAAATGGTATATACTCACTTATATCGGGACACTAGGCCAAGGGGCATGACCTATGACTGTCTTCACTTATCAGGAAAGTGGGACAGAGGGGAGGACATCCTATTGGGACTCTAGGTGAGAGAAGCATGGGAGAATGGGGAAATAGAAGGATCCAGAGGGTCCTAGAAACTTACAAGAAGAATATAATGACTGGCAGATCTGGGCCCAGGGGTCCTGCTCAAACTACCACTGGCTTTTGATACCTCAAAGGCAGGCCTCTGTCACCAGATTCCTAGACAATTGTGACAAACTGCTTGAGTGTTCTGTCACTTGGCTTCCCCATCTTTGACCCCGGTACAATTACAAGCCTTCTAGAAAAAGTCTGCCACGGAGATCGGGGAAGCTGCTTAGTGCCTTGACACTTAGACAAGCAAGTAAGCCAGTATCCTAGTTGGCTTCTCTGTTGCTGTGATTAAAAAAAAAAAAAAAACACTGCCCCAAAACCCCTTGGGAGAAAATATTACAGCCCACTATCAAGGGAAGCTGACATAGGAACCTGGAGGCAGAACTGAAGTGGAGACCAATGGAGCAATGCTGCATACTAACTTGGTACTAACTTGGTACTTACCTTGGTTTGCTTAGTCACCTCTCCAGTATATCCCAGGACCACATGCCCAGGGATGGCACCAGACAGTGGTTTGCTATCTCTCTCATCAATTAACAATTAAGAAAGTGCCTCACAGACACAGCCTGGTTGAGACCGTTCCTCAGTTGAGGTTTCTTCTTCCCAGGTGACTCTGAATGTCAAGTTGACAGAGAAGCTGACTATGACAGTCTACTTGCCAAGGACAAACATGGGTGCCGAGAGCCATCGCCTTCCCCACAGAGACTGGGCCCATGATTTAGTTTCATCTTACAGATAAGTGAGGTGAGGTTTGAGGGGTCACATCATTTAAGGCAATACAGCTGTGATTCTGAGAACCTTGGGGATTGTCTTCTTGCTTTGAGAAGTCTTGGATTTCATGAGTTGGGAGCCATTACTTATAGTTTGGAACCTTAAACACGCCCAATGGATGCATGTTGAAAATTTGATCACTTGCCGATGGTACAATTGGGAGGTGAGAGAAAGGCTAGGAGGTAGAGCCTAGTAGGAGGAAGGCAGTCTTTGGGTATGCCCACTTTTCTAAAAGGGCTGAATTAATGAAATATTCAGGGACATTTTTAGTGTAAACAACACAATGAGAAAGCATCTTCAAGGTTCTTGAGATATTACAAGGACAGAAAATGCAGTACCTCTCAGGAGTTACACTGCAGAAGGTTCAAGCCTAAATTCTACCTTTTGCTGCCTGTGTGACCTTGGGCATGCTACGTAACTCCTCTGGGCCTTGGTCGTTTTCTCTGTCAATCAAGTATCTCACAGGATGTTGTGAGAACTAAGCACACTAACATGCCTAAATGTTAGGATTTCCCCTATTTTATCCAAATGATTGGATCTGGCATATAGTGAGCGCTAAGTGCTGTTCACTTTATCTGCTAAACACGAATGACCTCAGCCACTCACAAAGATTTAATGCTCCAATTGGTTCTGAATTGACCACGGAGGAGTCCAGTGGTTTATAGGAACTCACTGGCCAACTAGCAAGGCAAATAGGATGTATGACTGGCTGCCCTGCCTGGACTCCTGGGACAGTAGCAATAAAGAATCTGCAAGCATGGGGGTGGGGATGTGGGATCCATTTCCAGGGTACCGACTGCAAATTCTACACCTGCCATGCAGTTAGCTATGGCATGGTTATAGGTGAATTTTCTTACGTTCTATGTGCTCATTACTAAGCAAGACGAGTTACACACAGGGCATTGTTTCTGGCACTCTCTTCTCACCATTCTAAAGAATCTTTCCTGTACACACAGCCTAGAAATGCCAGTTCCTGGAGGGGCAAACTTCCAGCCATTCCAGGCCCATCTGCCTCTGAATAGCTCCAATATTCCTGTTCCTCTGAGCCTCGACTGTTCTTTCTCTTTGCAATGGTGTAAGTAGGACCAGTCAGGCTGGCTTCACCTGATCATTAACAAAAGGCTGGAAAACGCACAGCAGCCCACCTCTGACCTGAGACCAGACTCATCCTTGCTTCCATGTGCAGTTTGGATTACCTGGCTGAGTTGTATATACAAAACTTGCTTCCTAGATGCTAAGGGCAGCTGGCTACATCTGCAAACACATGTTATAGAAACCATTTGATCTGAATAAGCACTTAGCATCTGCTTTCAAATGACCAGGGTGGTTGTGTATTGCTTTACTGTTGTCAAGTTCCATTATAAAGCAAAATCATTGACCTTTTAAGTGTTTTTTACCAAAGGGGAAAAAAACAGAGAGAGAGAGAGAGAGAGAGAGAGAGAGAGAGAGAGAGAGAGAGAGATGCACCTTATTGCTTGTATTTTCCTTAATGAGAGTTAGCCAAGTGTTTGGAAAACAGGAATGATGAGCTAGTTCACAGACATCTCTGTGCAGTCTGGACCATGGGTACTTTGAGGCAGGTTTACCCCACAGCTAATGACATTTCTATCCTAAGTCAATCCCCTTGCCTGCATGGGCCCCCACCAAGGTGCCTTGTGATATACCTTTTCTTAATGAGCTCCTACCAAGTAGGTCGAGGCTCGTCTCTGCAAACCTAAGAGAATTTCTCATCCTACCTCCATTCATAACATGTGTTTGCAGATGTCGCTTTGGGGTCCCTGCAGGTGTCATGCAGGGAAGCAAACTATGCAGAGATAAGAATGAAAACATGGTGCAGATTGACTTCATCAACCTGGATCAGACTTGGGACCCTAATGCCAGGCGGTTCATTGTCAGCATATTTAAAACACAGTACAATTTGGGAAAGGGTTT
Source organism: Acomys percivali (assembly GCA_907169655.1). Taxonomy (NCBI): domain Eukaryota; kingdom Metazoa; phylum Chordata; class Mammalia; order Rodentia; family Muridae; genus Acomys; species Acomys percivali. The sequence goes on along the minus strand of OU015744.1, from coordinate 146,442,925 downwards.
CCAGGCAACAATCAATCAGTCCAACTCCAGGTGGACACTAAAGCTTACGGTGTGACTACATAGAAACTCTTTTACAAAATACATGTGACCATAGGGTAGGTGCTAAAGCCAAAGCTAGAATGGCCTCTAACCACAGAGGTCAGCAGGCAATAAAATGCTCTGACATCTCCCATAAGACTAGGTAACTATCTAGGGAGGGAAGAGTCCAGGATAAGCATTCTGGGGAATTTGGGTGAGGTCTGCCTCCACAGGTTGCCTAAAGATCACCAGGCTGTTAACAAAACCCACTCTCAGCTTTCTGGATGGAATGCAAGCATTTGGTTTTTCTCTGCTCCATTGAGGAGACCTCCTTGCGTGATGTGATTAACATCCCTGGTTCCCTTGGTGATCTTCTCTGAGTACAAGGACCTCTATTCCCCCAACGCGTAGTCAGCTGCCCTGAGCATCCAAGAAGTGTTCAGGTGACCAAAACTGCAAATAGAAGCAGGGATGGGCCTGCTCCCAGGCTTGGAAGCATTACTGAACCTTTTACCACTACTCTGTTTCTGTTGTGTGTTTTCCAGCCTTCTGTTAATGATCAGGACAGTTTCCTGAAGGTCACATGTTCTGTGCCATGCTATTGGCCTCTGTGGAGCTCAGGGTAAGACATTCTTGGTCAGCTTATTCTTGAAGTTTGTGACTCTGCGCCGAGGTTACTGCCTCCATCAGATAATTCCTGTGGGCTGAGAAGTCATTTTTTCAAACATCACGCCGTCATACTTCATAATCGTACAGAACAGTGAGGGAGCCAGTGAGGGAGCAGGATGCTTATTTATACGATTCTCTGCTGCTGACAGACAAGACTTCTTGCACTCTCTCCGTGGCAAGTAGGACTTTTGACTGCCAGATTCAATACTCATTAAAAAAAAGCCAATGGTCATTTTTCGATGACATGGTCTTAAGGAATATGCACACAATCGCAGCTACTAGAGTTAACAAGGGAGTTTGCAGGATCCCTGATGGATATACAAAACCCAGCTCTCTCTATACTAATAACAAAAGAAAAATGGAAAATAGTTATTTTAGAGCACAGAGGGTCAAACTTGGGGTATTGCACATTCCAGGCGAAGGCTCTACCATTCACATGGGTCCCCAGGCCTTGATTGTTTGAATATAATATTAAGAAAACAATTCTATTTACAGTAGCATCAAGAAGGACAAAATGCCTAAGAAAAAGCTTAATAAGAGAAGTATGGGCTTGAGTATGGGAAACACTGTTGAAGATACTGACAAAGACCTAAGGAAAAGACACTCCACTGAGAGGTTTAAGACTGTTGTTTTGAGATGACAGTTATTTAAATTTATTTAGATACTGCATTCTAATAAAACTCAGGAAGGGCGTGGCTCAGATCGGTGGGGCTAAGGTTTGGACTGAAGCAACTGAAGCTAGCAATGGAGTACCTGACTGTTCCCCACTGGCCAGGGTAATTTCATTTTTTAAATTTAAAATTGTATACAACGTATATTTTATACACTATATATAATTTTATACAACTTATATATTTTAATTAAAAATTTTATACAATATATATTTTTAGTTGTCCAAGCATTATTTATCACAATTTATTTTAAATGACTTATGTTTCTGTTTATTTTTGTGACTGTGATCCCACATACCTCTCCCGACTGTCCTTTAAATTCAAGGCACCTCTTTTCATTAATTCATACAATATATTTTGATTATGTTTTACTCATCCCTCAATTCCTCCGAGATCCACCCACCTCCTTTTCTACCAAACTTCATAATCTCACTCTCTTAAAAAAAAAAAAATCAAAATGAACAACAACAGCAACAAAAACCCTATAAGAAAAAAAAAATCCAAAACAAAAGCTTTCCCCCCCTCCCAAACCATAGATTTGTTTTCATTTCTGAGGAAAACATAAAAACAACTTTCAGTCATCTATAAATGATTTTTAAATTATTAGAACTAAGCAAATAAATAGCCCTTTCCTTTTGACCTCTGTGGAATATGAATGGTAACTGAAGTCATGAGAACAGTAGAGAATTCATGTGCCTAGCTGCATGCTGATCTATATAGCTCCTCTAGGACGAAGGCTTCTGAGGGCCATTTGGTTCATAGTAGGGATGCCAGAACCATATTTTGAATGAATAAAGAGCAGAAGTAAGGAGGAGGGTTTATAAGCAATTTAGAGCCAATGTATCAGGGATAGAAAACAGAAGCAATAGAATAGGGGTTGTACCATCTGGAGAATTAAAGTTATGTGGGAGTACACCATAGCAAATGGCAGTGACATACAGCTGGTACCCCTGAGTTCTCTGAAGCCTGGTGACCTGACTGATCCTGGTGCCGCCACACACCAGCTCTGTGAGCGCGGATGTGCTACCTTAACTTCCTCAGGCCTTAGTTTTCTTGCCCATGAGATGGAGGTAAATTAAGGCTGCCAAGATGGTTATACTGATCATCAACTTGACAAGTTCTAGAATCCCCTAGAAGACAAACCTCTGTGATGTCTGTAAAGGGCTTTCTAGACAGGGTCGTTTCTTTATATCCATCTGTGTGACCCTAGACCAGGATGTATAGCAAACTCCTCTCTTCATGAACACAGGTTGACATAATTGGTCCTGTAATCTGTCTCCATTGGTGCCATTAGTGCTGGTTGAACAAATCTTCATTTTGGTACCTGTCAGGTTTTCCTTCTGAAAAAAATTTTTTTTTTTTATGTTACAGCCCTTCTCTGTTCTGAAAACACTGAACAATTGTGAAATCTTAATATGGAAGACAAATGTAAGTAGCTTTTAAAAATGGGATCCTTAAGCCAGGCATGGCAGCACACATAACTTGAATCCCAACATTCGGGAGGCAGAGGCAGGCGGATCTTTGTGAGTTCAAGGTCAGCCTGGTCTCTAAAGAGAGTCCAGGATAGCCAAGAGAAATGCTGCCCCATAAAATCAAACCAAAAAAAAAAAAAAAAAAAAAGGTGGGGACGGCGGATTCTTGGATTCAGGTACTTCATCAGAAGTCAAGAAACTAGTTAGGTATAGAGATGTGCACCTGTAATCTCAGCACTGAGGAGGCTGAGGCAGGAGAATCATGAGTTTGAGAGCAGCCTGATCTACACAATGAGACCCTGCCTGAAAATGAATAAACAACCAAACAACCAAACAACCATTGCCCCAGTGGATGCTGGGTAACCAGAGGATCTTTGTAAACTTATGACAGCTTTTCAATCCCCAAACGAGTCTACAAAAAGCATTACAAACTGTACTAGTGAGACTCTCATGCTTTACAAATAGTTTCAAAATCACAGGAACTTTGCAAGTCCCCAAAACGTCAGTCACCATTCTTCTTTGCTTCTCTGCTGTATTTGGCTTACGCATCCAGGTCACCGTTGGCTGTGGGCAGGAGGAGCTCAGGGCAGGGACCAGGAGGCCCAAACTGAAGCGGAGGCCATAGAACACTGCTTACTGGCTTGCTCAGCCTGATTTCTTATACATGCCAGGGCCACCTACTCAGGGTTGGCACCCACCACAGTGGGCCGGGCCCTCCCTCATCAATCACTAAATAAGAAAATGTCCCCCCCTGCCCCCCCCCTGCTCAACTAGCCTGCAGGCCAATCTAATGGAGGCATTTCCTTAGGAGTTTCTTTTCCTAGATGACCCAAGCTTGTGTCAAGTTGACAGGAGATTAACCAATGCAATCAGCGACTGCATTCAGATTTTACCAATTACCCTAATAACGTCTTTCCTAGCAAAATGATTCAACGCAGATGCACATGTTGCCTGTCACGCATCTTCAGTCCAGAACATTCCATAGTTTCCCCCTGACTTTTACAACTGTAACGTTCTATAAGATAACGGGCAAGTTACCTTGTAGAATGTTGCTTGGCTTAGGAGACTCCCCTGTTCCCTTAGAGGTCAGGCTATGCATGCATCTTTGGCAGGAATATCTAAGACAATGTAAACGTTTCTGGCAGCCTATCAGCTGCCTCCTGATTTGCATTTGATGATGTTCCAGTTAATGCTACACTTGATCCATGTGGCTTCTGCCAGGTTGCTGCATTGGAAAGTAATTCCTCTCCTTTGTAATGAATAGGTCTCTTATGCAAAGATACTTTGGGGCTGTGTAACTATTGCATTTGCCTTCTAAATCTTGCCTGCAAATTCCAGCATTTATTGACGTGTCTTGCATGAACTAATTATTATTATGATTGTTGCCAAATGGTGGTTTTCTGTTTCTTTTGCATTCAATAGCTGGCATCCATTGGCACGGAGAACTTTCTCATCATCTCCTTCTCTTCCTAAATCTGTGATCTCCACATTTTATTTAATTACAATTAACCCCTATCATGTTTACTTTGATGCTCAGATGGCCCTAGTACCCCGAGTGGTTTGGACTGGTTATTGTGTCATTTTGACATGCCCCATCATGTTTTGAGTGCTTTTTTATTTTATTTTTATTTTTATTTTTATTTTTATTTTTATTTTTATGTTTCAGCAGCTCAGTGTCAAATTGTCTCCACACTTAAAAAACAACAAAAGCCTGTCGGTCGTGCAGGGCTGCAGCCTGCAGGCTAGTCAGTGTTTTCTGAGACCTCTTCTCCTCTGCTGGTAGACTATGTTTTGCCACAAATCTGTGTGCTTGGCATGCAGACTGTTATTGATCTATTGCTGCTTCCAGGGACTCTGTGTGCAGAGCTGGAACAGAAGTATCAATATTCCACAGGAGTTCCTAACCATACCTCCGGTTGAGCTGAGACACAATTGTTCCACCTTTTTCATATTTAAATTTTCCTTATCAGGCAGCAGAAAACCTGGCTCCATAATCCCTTCATATATTTATTTATTTGCTTAAATCCCCTTGCGTATAGCAAATCCACTAATCCATTGGGCCACCTTTCAGTCAGTGACCCTCAGACTATATTGCTTATATATCCCTAATGGGTTTTTAAGTGGATTACAAAGTAGGAAAGGAAAACAGAAAGGAGTGATGAGACAAAGGGAAAGGGGAAAATATTAATAGGGTTACTGATTGTAGGTAATTCTGTGACTAGAAAGACTCTGGACCAGAATAATAAAATACAAAGAAAAAAAAAAGAGATTTACTGGATTGAGAAGGTAATTATTCATGAGGCTAGATTGTGCCAGAATAATTGAGACCCTCATCTGTTATTGCTTAAAACAACAAGTGTTGTGAGTGGCCCTGCAGGTTAATTTCCCTTTGCAGTCCTTGCTGCTTTGGCCTCACTGTCCTTCTCTCTTAGGGACACCAGCACAAACCACCAGGGATCACAGGTCAGGGAAAGAATGCTAGAGAGTCAAATCTTCAGGTATTTCTCATGGGGCAGGTGTGTGTGTGTGTGTGTGTGTGTGTGTGTGTGTGTGTGTGTGTGTGTGTGTGCGCGTGTGTACCACTTTGTCTATGGCTAGACCACTGGGAGTCACATGAATATACCTAGTTTGAGTGACTGTCTATGAGAAGACAGAAAGTACCGTAGAAACAGTTTTCTCCCAACTATTTGGGAAAATCGAGCAATATCTAGATTATGCAGAAACATCTAAGGTGTTTTTTTTAGGTAAAGAAATTTATTTCTCATCGTAAATACTTTTGAAATCTAAAATAAGTAAGACGTCACATTATAGACATTGAGAAAACGATTTTCCTGCCCCTAGAGGCATTGCAGTTGTGGCTGCTGCATCACATGTGTGTCAGTAGGTAGCAGTGGGGAGGGAGGCTGTGTCTGAGCTGGAACATCTGAATAATTAGTAGCCTAACATTCCCTGAAAAGAGGAAGCCTCAGATGGACAACAGCCCAGCACCAGGTAGGTACAGACAGGCTCCTAGGATGGGGAGCAAGGCAGAGACTAGAAGAACCTCACTGGGACCACAGGCCCTGACCAGGAGCGAGCCCAAGACAGACAACCCTCACAAGAGGATGCTCAGGCGAGCCGGGCAAGGAGCAAGAATGAGACAAGCACCAGACCAAAGCCATGGGGCCTGGACAGTGAGCTAGCCTGTGATGACCACAGTCTGACACTATGCAGGCCGGGGGAGAGGGCAGACCACGCCTGAGATGACCCCTGTCCTGCACCATAATACACAAGCAGGGCACGGTACTTCTGAGACCACTCCGGAGACAATTCCAGACACTCAGAGACCCTGGGTGCTACAAGAGAAGCAAGTGGTGAAGAATTGGAAGAGAAAGAGAAAACAGAAGGACGTGACCACAGCAAAGAGAGGCAGAACTGGAGACGTGAGGGCAGTGAGGAACAGCCTGATGCGAGCAGCCAGTGATGCCACCTGGAATGATGGTGGAGTCCTGGCCTGTGCTGCCACCAGGGGGCCACATCCTGGTCTGTAGCCCTGCAACAACAGGGGTCTGTTATCACCAAAGGCCAGGCAGATGTCCTTGGTCTAGGCTGCCCCTGGGGACAGGTTGATGTCTGCGGGCTGTGCAGAACTGGCCCCACCCTTCACCTGTGCATCCTGGGAGAGCTGGCCCTGAAGCATGAGAGTAGCAGTGCTACTAGTGACCCACAGTGCTTGGGAGAGCAGGCGTGCAGGCCCTATACATTGCTGGAGCCTCCCCTAGGATACAAGCTTGGGAGAGTTGGCCTTACCACTCATCTCTCCTGAGGTGGTGTTGATGAGGGAGAGATACCCTCCTTCTCCCTCATCCATCACCATCTGTGCCAGAGGGGAGACCTGGCCCTTGGGGTCATGACAGCAGGAGATCTGTCCTTGCCCATCACCAGCTACAGCACTTGAGAGAGTGGGCCCTGCATCTCATTTGGGCAGCACAGGAGAGCTGACTTTGGATGTGGCAGTTTCGGGTGAGCCGGCCCCAAGGTGTGAGTATGGGAGAGCTGGCTCTGCCTCTTGTCTGCTGGGCAGTAGCACAGGTGTGTGTGTGTGTGTGTGTGTGTGTGTGTGTGAGAGAGAGAGAGAGAGAGAGAGAGAGAGAGAGAGAGAGAGAGAGAGAGAGAGAGAGAGAGAGAGACCCACCTCCCCTCCCTCATTCTTTGCCATCTATGGCAGGAGGGAGAGTTGGCCCCAGGGTCATGAGAATGGGATAACTGGCTATGCCCCTCACCAGCTGCAACACTTAGGAGAGTAGGCCATGCACTTTGCCCCAGGCAGCAGGGTAGACCTGGCCCTCGTTGCAAGGGTTGCTGTTGAGCCAGCCCCCAAGGACATGAGAATGCGAGAGCTGACAGGCTGACCAGCTCAGCAACCTTCCAAGCCCAGATCCAAGGCTTTGAATTGTCCCTCCCCGACATCTACCCCATGGAGGAACTGTTGGATGGAGCACATGAAGGGGCTGGGCCTAGAGATCCAAAACTACAGGATCTCCATGACACAGGGCAACAAAGGGCAAGAGAAGCCCCAGTGAGGTTCCAGCATCAATAGAGTAGCAGAAGGCAGAGGCCTCCAGCCAGACCAAAGAGTCATTACTCTGAACATTTGCAAGCAAAGGAGAGTGGAAAAAAGGGTATTTTGTGGGTCACACTGTGACACACTACAGCTTCCATGAAGTTTTTTTTTCATTATTATCTTCTTATTAATGTATTTATTCACTTCACATCCTGGTCATAGCCCCTTCCCTCCTCTCCTCCCAGTCTCATCCTCCTTTCTCCCTCCCCTATTCCTCAGAAAAGGGGGCCCTCATACCCACCTACTCCACCTCATCAAGTCACACCAGGATTGAGTTTGTCCTCTTTCTCTGTGGCCTGGCAAGGCAGTCCTGTCAGGGTAAAGTGACTGAAAAGCAGACAACAGAGTCTATGTCGGAGGCATCCCTGGCTCCCCTTACTAGAGGACTCACATGAAGCCTGAGCTGCCCATTGGCTATATCTATGTAGAGGACGTAGGTCCCATCTATGCATGGTTCTTGGTTGGTGCTTCAGACTCCATGGTCCCCCCTCGGCCATAGTTAGTTGGATCTGTTGGTCTTCCTGTGAAGCTCTTTAGCCTCTAGGTGCTTTTAATCATTCTGCCCACTTTTCCACTAGACTCTCTATGACTTGTCCAGTGTTTGTGAGTCTTAGCATCTGTTTCAAACCACTGCTGGGTGAAACCTCTCAGAGGACAACTCATATAGGCTACTGTCTGCAAGCATAGCAGAGTATCCTTAACAGCATTAGGGGTTGATAGCCAGAATCTGGAAACAACCTAGGCGTCCCTCAACTGAAGAATGGATAAAGAAACTGTGGTATATTTACCCAATGGAATACTACTCAGCCATTAAAAACAAGGAAATCATGAAATTTGCAGGCAAATGGATGGAGCTAGAAAAGATCATCCTGAGTGAGGTATCCCAGACCCAGAAAGACACACATGGTATGTACTCACTTACAAGCAGATTTTAGCTGGATAGTACAGGATAAACATACTACAGTGCACAGACCCAAAGAAGATAAGTAACAAGGAGGACCCAATGGAGGATGCTTAAACCTTCCTCAGAAAGGGAAATAGAATAGACAGAGGTTGTGGTTGAAGAGAGGGAACAAGATAGGGTGGGAGTGCAGAGAGAAATAAGGGACCTAAGGGTGGATATCAGACATGGATATGAGTGAGGGCAGGAGGACAGAAGGTCTAAAGAGAAAAGAGAAACTGTGGGTAGGGGCATCTCTGTGACAAGCTGGAGAATTAAGTCAGATTAGGGCCTCTGGGAGGATATGAGGGTGACTCTAGCTGAGATTCCAAGTAGCAGGAGCCATGGAGACTGAAGAGGACACCCTCTCATTAGAGAAGACTCCTAGTAGAGAGAGGTAAACACTAACTCTCCCACAAAAACTGATCCAAAACTTACCCTGCCTACAAGAGGTGCAGGGATAAAGATAGAGCAGAGATTGAGGGGATGGCCAACCAATGTCTGGCCCAACCCAAGACCCACCCTATGAGAGAGAGCCAACTCCTGACTCTATTAACGAGATTTTAATTTTTTTCTCTGTTGAGGGGAAGGTTGCAAGGGTGGAGGACAGGTGGGGCGGGGAAGGGGCGATAAGTGGGATTGGGATGCATGATGCGAAATTCACAAAGGACCAATGGAAAGTTTTTTTTTTTTTTAAAGAGGCCATTTTAAAATAGTTTCCTTTGAGTTTTTGTAAGACTTCGATCCGAATTCAGAGACGATTCGCATAGTTTTGACTCTGAAATTGTCCCAGCACAGGTGTAAGTCAACAATTCTCAAGCCTGGTCACAGCTGAGGATCACCTAGAGAGCATAGACCAAGCTGCCCAGATGGACAGCACTCTCAGATCCTGAGACTGGCCTGTGTGGGGTTTGGAGGCTGCAGTTTTAAAGCTATGTGGGTGAGCCTAGGGCAAAGCTCCCACTAGACTCCCTGCCTCCAATCATAATGTCGCTGTGTTCCCACTGGTCTTTTAGTCTTCAGGACAGTATCCCAAAGAACCCTCTCTCTTCTAAGTCCAGGTGACACATTCTTACATCCCACTGTCCTCTCCGATCTTATCCCGTGTGACATTGTGCTATATTTGCTATATGTTTTGCTACCTATAGCCATAAGCTTAATAAAGGCAAGGACAGGCCTTCAGTTATGGAAGATCCAGCTCCTGACATTAATATCTATTTTTTAGTAGGTGCTCACTTAGTGTACATTGACTACATCAGTATCTTAATGCCCAGTTTTAGAGTTAGATCTGCTCCTCATACTGTTTTCTCTTTCCACATAAGGCATGGGAGCATATATATATATATGGGATTTAGGAAAGACGGACCTATGGTTAGGAAATATGTTTATTCATAACCTTC
>OU015744.1:146403743-146428541 GCA_907169655.1 Acomys percivali | reverse complement strand
ACACACACACACACACACACACACACACACACACACACACACACACAGAGAGAGAGAGAGAGAGAGAGAGAGAGAGAGAGAGAGAGAGAGAGAGAGAGAGAGAGAGACTTGAATCTTTCAGGGATAAAGTCTCCTGGGGGCTGCTGCTTTTGTCCTGTATTGTAGCTTTTCTATCCCATGGCTACCTGCTTGCTCATATCAGTTGAACACAACACCCTTTACTTTAGGTTGCAGAGTTCAAGGACCCTTGATGGCCATGGGAATGTCTTAGAGGTGTGGCCGGTGCTGGCTTTGCCGCTCCATGTACAGTTTGTGTGTGTTGCTTCTTAGCTACTCTATGTTCAGCTTGTGTTCACTCACGGATCTTGGTACTCAGGCTCTGAGACCAGGGAGGCTGTGATGCTTTGTTCATCCTGTTTGTATTGCTGCTACTGCTAAACAGTAGGCACACAGTGGCAGGCGAAGCAGTCCCTGTTCCCAGGGCACCTGCAGTCAGGCGAGGCTTCTAAATCAGAATGTCTCTTGGTTCTGTGGATCCCATGAAATAACAAGGACATTAAGAGTTAATTTTTGACCTGAGCTCCCCAAAGGCTGTTCAAGTGAGTAGGTCCAAGCATTTACATGGCTGGCACCTCTCTGTGGATGTCACTTACCTCCTCCTAACATGCTTGCACGCAGAGTTTAGTGATGCCCTTTGATGGAGGCTAAGCAAGCTTAAGTGAGGCACTGTCAGGGCTGGCTCTAAGAATGACTCCAGATCTCATTTTCTTTTAATGAGTCAGTGCTGTCATAGAATACTAGGGAACGTTGATATTGACCCTCAAGTTGAAGCAATGCCCAAAAGACCTCATGCAGGCAACTACAAGGCATGCGTTGAGTAAGCCTAACTAACAGTAAGAGCAAAGGCATTTTTGAGTTGAGTCTATGTTGTAGTAGAATAAAGATAGGCTTTCAGTAACCAGTGAGGCCTAGTCTCCACGGAACAACAACAACAACAACAAAATCTCCAAAACAATGAGTTAAGAATTGGAAATACAGGGGCTGGAGAGATGGCTCAGCGGTTAAGAGCACTGGATGCTCTTCCAAAGGTCATGAGTTCAATTCCCAGCAAATACATTGTGCCTGACAACTATCTATAAAGAGATCTGGTGCCCTCTTCTGGTGTGCAGGTGTATATGCAGGCAGAACATTGCATAACAAATAAATAAAGAATCAGAAATACATGTATCTTTCCTGTGAAAAGTGACATCAAACTCTGTGACTTTAAGATATGCTGTCCAAGTTTGAGGTACAAGAAGAAAGTCTGGAGTGGATTGTGACCTCTTCCTTTTTGGTTTTTTTTTTGGGGGGGGGGGGGGGCAGGGCAGGTGTTTTGTATAATTTTTACTTACATATCATTGGTCAGAACTGAATCATACCTATAACATAAACTAGAGTGTGACATGTGGCCTTTGCTGGAGAGCAATGTACCTGTGCTAGTTATCTTTCACATGGCTTTATAAAACTCCCCTAACATGAGCCACTTAAGAGAGGACTCACATTTCAAGGACACAGGTGGTCCTGGGGGAGAAGTCGTGGGTAGGAAGAGCCTGAGGTGGCTGGTTATCTTGTGCCCACAGTCAGGAGGTGGAAACCATTTCCTTCTTGTTATTTCATCCGTGGACTGGGATGTCTTCCGCTCCGGCTAACCTAACCTAGATGGTCTCTCACAGGCACACACAGGGCCTGACCCTGACTAGGTTCTCCTTCACGGTGTGTCTGGAGGTTTGCCTACTAGGTGATTCTAGGTTGTGCGAAGCCGACAGTCAAGATCAATTATCATAGGACCCAACTGGGCTGAGGAGTCTGGATATAGAAGGTAACCCAGCTTTTCATCTAGTCTATCCATGCTTTGTTTTATGGTTAAATTTTTTTTTAAGTTGTAGTCTGTTAGTCAAACTGGATGCATCTTATCTTTGGTCAACAAACACGGATTGATGGCCGCTGTCTTCAGATATTGTGTTACATGCTAAGGGTGGGGCAACCAGCAAGACAGGGTATGAGCTGCATGTTTGCTGTGGTTTGGCTTACTGCCTTCCCAAGACTCTACCTGGGAAAGTTGAGGCTTGAATAATAGGAGATGTAGGAAGCTAAAATGGGGTGACCTTAGGTCACTGGGGTCATGTCTTTAGAGATGTTTTAAGGATTCCAGGCTCTTCTTCCTTCTTCTACCCTAGTTTGAGATGTGGCTGGTTACTCTGCCACTCTGCCACCATTGCTATCTGCCACCCTCTCCAGCCAAACCAGTGGAGTTTCCTGCTGTTGTGCTTAAGCCTCCAAAACCTGATTTGCCTCCCTATTTTATTGCACTTGATTGAAGTAACAGAAGTATGGCTAATACATCATCAGAATAAAAAAAGATATCATATGAAAATAATACTTATAACACAATAATTAAAGTCATTGAATTGTGCACTTAAATGGTAAGTTGCATATTATGTATATTATATCCTAACAAAACTGCTTTTAAAAGGTATGTCTTGCATCCAAAATCTGAAGACTCCTAGATGTCAAGGGTTTAGAGTGTGGTGTTGCTATAGAGAATGACTTAGAACATTTGTTCTCAAAGTGTGGGTGGCCCTGGACCAGCAGCAGCAGCTTCATCCAGGAACGTGCTAGAAATTCATACTCTTGGTCTTTCCTCCATATCTACTTAATCAGACCCAGTAGGGGAGGATAGGTACAGAAGCTTGTCTGAGGAAATCTACTTGGTGGTTATCATATACACTCTACCCACTGGAGTAGAGTATGGGTGAACTGAGGGAAGGCACATGGGATGTTACTTCAACCATCCAGGTCAGAGATAATGAAGAATTAGTGTCAGATGAGTATACCAGGAGTGCAGCTTAGTAGTTTAAGTCTCTGATGGAGTTGAAGACCAGGTAGCTTAGTTTTACAATGAAGCTTAGTTGTTCAGGGGTCAAGATGTTTTCAGGTCTAGATAGATGTTTTGAGTTGATAATGACAATATGCGATGGAGATTGATTTACATTCAGAATTTTAGATGCATCAAGATAGAAAAGATGTTTTCTTCAAGGCTGTCAAATACGAATAGCCAAAAACACTAAGAAGGTAGCATGTATATAATTCCTGATTGTGTCATGGTTCTTCTTGCTATAGCTAGTTTATTGTACATATGTGTAATAACATAAGTGTATATGTAAAAAATAAAAAATATTTAATTAATTAATAAAAAAGAATTGGCATCAGTGCCTTGAGATAATGCAACAGAATGGAGATGAGGAAACAGATGGAGACTCTTTTCTGAAGAGTCCATGTTTGTCAGCTTTCCATGACTATGACAGAAACCCAGTGGGTATTAACCCAAAACAAGGAAGGTTCATCTTGGTTCACAGTTTTGGAGGCTTTGGTGGCCCTGTCACTTTGCTCTGCTGCAGTTCTGTATGTCAGAGTAGAAACATGTGGCTGAGGAGGCTCACTCATCTCCTGACAGCTGAGAAGCAAAGAGAAAGACTTAAAGGCCAGAGTCCCACTTGTCCCTGTATCAGTGCCCTGCCATCAATGACTCAGCTTCCTTTCATGAGGCTCCACCTTCTAGAGATTCTTTAGAATTAGGGAAACATTTTAAAGCCAATTTCAAGTCCTAATATATTCATTTAACAAGATGGAGTCAGAGGTAATGGCCGGTGCTAATGAAGAGGAGTTCAGAGCATATCAGGAAGTAACATAAAAATAACGAAACTGGCAGCCACCAACATTTTGGAGAAGGAAGATAAAGAATAAAAAGAATGAATTAAGCTCTGGCCTTGTTTTAACAGTCTTTTGAGTGCATTGTGAACCAACTGAATGATAATTTGTTAACAAGTCTCTAAAGAGAAGAATAGGCATAATGCGTCAGGAAGAACTAACTAAGCTCGAAAGAAAATTAGAATTTTCCCTCTGGTAAAGTGGTCAGGGAAAGACTTTATACTTCAATATTTTTCTGGGCTCTAAAAAAAATTGCAAAGAGGGTAGGGTTCTATTGTTGAAAACAACAAACACTTTGGTCATAAGAAATTAAGACGACCTCCCCTGCAATGGCCAGCTTTCATGGTGCAAGGTGCTAGGTGGCTGCTGAAAAAGAAAAGGTACCAAAGTCTCACTCAACTGTGAGTCCTACGCTCACAGTAATGACTGTCATGGCAAGATATGATCACTGGTACACTAATAGCAGAAAGATATAAGGTTGACTCAACAGAAGAGACTCATTAGGATTGTACACATTACTCAAACTGTTACTATAAACTTGGCCAAGTTTCTGTGACAAGAGAGGTCATAGACTCTAGGAGAGAGTATGCTACCATCATTTTGCTAAATCGATATAGTATCTAACTGCCTTCTAAATACTTATCCTTATACACATAGCTTAGTACAGCTCTCACCACACATCAGAGATGCTTCGTATGGAAGTGGATAGAAGTTAACACAGACAAACACAAGTAGTCAAAGAGCAGAGAATACTTGACTATGGAGTGCTCATCCTGAAATGGGACATCTGTGTCGCACTCATTCCCCACAAAGCTCAGGGAACACTGAGGAAGAGGAGGGAGAAAGATCATAATAGCCAGAAGTCAGACATGATGGCTGCAAAACAGTGTCTTCTGGACATGACAGGCAGTTGTACTCATGAACTTTTAGCAGCTATGAATGGAACACAAGACCTGCCCAAGATCAATCTGGTCAACATTCTAGTATAGAGGCGGGTGGTGCTCACTCTGTTCCTAGTAGAAAAATTATAAGCAGTCAACAGCTACCAGGAGAAAAAAGACAGTTTTCTTCTAGGGTTGGGCCATTGGTAGATTGCCTATGCTACAGTGGAAATCCCTACACAATAATATCTATATATAAAATATTATATTATATATTATATACATAAATAATATATAAAATAAATAATAAGTAATATATTAAAGAAGACATGAATTTGGTCAAATGATATGAGAGAGAGAACTTGGAGGAGTTGGAAGGGTGAAATGATAGAGCAGTTATAATAAAAACAAAATGTATTCATGTATAAAGAAGAAAAAAGTGCAAATTAAATGTATAATTTTTCTGGGAGAGGTGACAGATGCCTTTAATCTTAGCACTTGAGAGGCAGAGATAATCAGTTCTCTGTGAGTTTGAGTCTGGCATGGTCTATATAGTGAGTTCCAGAACAACAAGAGCTACATACCTTGTCAAAAAAAATGTATATTTCAACAAACCTCAGATGCCTTCTAGTGAGGCAGATAATACCTTCCTTCCTTCTAGGAGTGAGTAGACATATTCTCTCACCTGGGCAACCTGAGTCAATGGAATCTATTTTTTTTTTTCTGGAAACATGCTAAATCCCTTTTATTTTGATTTTTCTGAAAAAAGATGTAGTCATGTAGCCCAAGCTGTCCCTTATGATCTCCCAGCTTCAGTCTTCCAAGTGCTAAGATTATGGGAGAGCACAGCCATACCTGGCTTCTTCGTGTTACTATTTTTCATGGAAGTAAGCAGTTATCTCAGGTTGCCTGTGCCACATTCCACTCTGGCTTTCAGTCCCACGATTCTCTGAAATATATCCCTTTAGGCCCCCAGTAACTTTGCTGCTAATCTCCAAGGTCAAGGAGTTATGGTGGCACATCCCTGAGTGATGACTAACATTATATTTAAATTTTAAATTACCATGCTTAAGAGATCTGTAAAACAAAATTGCCTCTATCCTGTATGCCCCTAGCCTGTGGAAGCTGTGAAGATGAGAACAAGACCCTATCAGTCAGCTTGCCCAAAAACAGACAGCTTACTGGAATACCTGAGGGTCTTCTGGTAATTTTCTAGTCTTTTACAGCTTTAACTAAAATTTTTGTTCATGTAGTATAACAGTTAAAATGTTAACTATCTGTTTCTGCTTCTGTAAACCAGCTTGCTTGCTCGAGATAACCAGAATTAAAAAAAATCTTCAACCCAAAATTTATTCTGCCAACAAGGTGTGCAGGGATAAAGATGGAACAGAGATTGAGGGAAAGACCAACCAATGGCAGGTCCAACTGGAGACTCACCCCATGGGAGAGAGCCAACACCTGACACCATTAATGACACTCGGCTATGCTTACAGACAGGAGACTAACATAACTGTCTTCTGAGAGGCTCCACCCAGGAGCAGATTGAAACAAATGCAGAGACATTAGGTGGAGCTTGGGGAGTCTTATAGAAGAGTCGGGAGAAGGATAGAGGGACCTGGAGGGGACAGGAGCCCCACAAGAAGACCAACAGAGTTAACTAACTGAGGATAATGGGGGATCACATAGACTGAACCACCAACAAAAGAGCATGCATGGACTGGACCCAGGGCTTCTACACATATGTAGCTGATGGGCAGCTTGGTCTAATGAGAATCCCCTAGCGATTAGAATGGGGACTGTCTCTGACATGGACTCTGTTGCCTTCTTTTGGATTACTTTCCCGTAGCTGGGCTGCCTTGTTGCGCCTCAGTGGAAGAGGATGTGCTTAGTCCTGATGCGACTGGATATGCCAGGGTGGGTTGGTAGAGAGGCTTCTCTTTTCTGAGAAGAAGGGGGACAGGGAAAGAGGGAAGAAGGTGGAGGAGGGCGTAACTGGGAGGAAAGAAAGGAGAGGCCTGTGGTTGGGATGTAAAGTAAATAAATATATTAAAAAAATAGAAAGACATCTGCTTGCTAAATTGAGCCCATCAGTTACACACATGGGATGCATGCAGGTAGGCAGGATATGGGCTTACTCATAACCAGAATGGAATCTTATGCTTTTTACCTTTACAAACTCTTCACTAGAACAGCTCAAGGCTACACCTTGAGAATCCCGAATCTCAGGTGCAGTGCTGGCAGGCACCAGTGTCTGAAGAAAAGCCTCTTTCACAGTCAGATTTGTGAATCAATGGATGACTCCAGAGCCATAAACCCTAGAATCCAAGTACTCTGGAGGTGAGAGATGGAAGGTTGGGAGTTTGAGGCCTGCCTGGGCTACATAATGAGATCATATAGAAAGAAAGGAAGGAAAGCAGGGAAGAATAAATGAAGGAAAGAAAGAACAAATGAAGAAGGGAAGAAGGTAGGAAGGGAACAAGGAAGGAAGTAAAGAAGGAAGGGAGGGGGTAAGGGAGAAATGAAGAAAGGAAAGAAGAAAGGTAGGAAGGAAGGAGAAAGGAGTCAAAATGCTTCAGACAAGACTAAAAGGTCCATTCTTGGTGCACATCGTACATGAACTGTCAAACCTCAGCTGAATGTTTTATTCATTAATTCTGATTTTGGTCCAAGGTCTTCATTTCCAGTAAGTTGTGATTGCTCCTGTTCAGTCGTCCATGTTGGTTCCACCTGTAAACATTCTCCCACCTCAGCAACTAGTGTGAAATGCTCCTCTCTGACTCCCCTAACGTACAGCTTCCTGTACGTCCTAAGGCCTTAGCTGCCCCCTCTGTGCTAGCAACACTTAACGGAATACATCGCCTGCCCTTTCCTGTCACTTACATTTCCAGGTTGTGACTTAGGTGATGAATCAGTCACATCAAGTGTGGCATGTTCCACTCCTGACAACACGTAGTTTTTATTTTGTAGTACCGGGGGTTGAACCTAGGACCTCACGCATGCTAGGCAAATGCTCCGCCTGGTAAGCCTTTATTCCTTTGCAGACTCTCCCAGTTCCTTCCAGGAGCTGAGGCCAAAGCACACACATTCTCCCTTTGTTCTTACCTTCTCCTCACACTCCAGTTACTACCCATTGGCTTCCCCATCAGGGAAACCCAGAAAGCAGCTACTTTCCACATGCTCCATCACCTCAACCTTGGGCCAAGCAGCTACCCGTTGCCATGGAGATTAGTACAGTACAGTGTCTTCATGGTGACCTCATTCCCCTTAGAATTCACCTTCTACATAGTACTTACAGTGAGCCTTTCAGTACACACATTAGACTCTATTGCCATACTCAGAACCAGTGACTACTTTCACATACACACCCACACACACACACACACACACACATGCCAGCATCCATACATTTCTCCCCGAGGTGCAGCCTCACCTAGCAAATGGTGCCAAGTTTTGTTTTTCACCACCAGGCCTGACTTCATGCTGTCTAGTGAGTCATTTTCCAGTAGCCAATCATCCTGAAGACAAATGCCACTGAACACATAAAAGATTTAATGAAAGCATGTGATTGGATTTCTGTCTGAATAAACAAAACAAAATAAACCCAAAATAAACGAAAAGTACAATGGCAGCCAGGGGAGAGAGACAGTCAGTTTTCTACAGAGGTGTGGCCCATGGTAGGTTGCATGTGTTCCATGGAGGGACCTACACCCACGTGCAGAAGACTACTCTAATAAAACTTAGTGGGTTTTAAAAATATAAGGATATGTGAGGTTGGAAGAGCATGGCGGGGGGGGGGAGGGACGCAAGAGGCATTGTAGGGGAGTGTAAGGGTAAATTTAAATCTAAATATATAGGATCCTTGTATGAAATTATCAAATAATAAATTGAAAAATAGTTCAATCAAACTAAACAACACACAAACAAAAGATAAAGCAAATGGAAACACTGTGAAGCAACAACTGATTGTATGGGCCTTCTACCATAGCCCAGTCTATATCTAGTGGCATCTGCATCCCTACAGGACTTTCTGAGATGCCAAAACTTTTCTGTATTTCTAATGTCAAGAAACTGTCTTCAGTCTCTGCGGGGCCTCGACACTCACTCCCCGCCCCACCCCCACACC
This sequence comes from Acomys percivali, assembly GCA_907169655.1. Classification (NCBI taxonomy): domain Eukaryota; kingdom Metazoa; phylum Chordata; class Mammalia; order Rodentia; family Muridae; genus Acomys; species Acomys percivali. Next base: position 146,419,790 of record OU015744.1, on the reverse strand, counting down.
CAAGTGCTATAAACACAATCAGTGCAAGGCAAGCTCAGTAAAGGCAGCCAGGGAACCCCTCAGGGCTTTGTCTGCATAAAGCCAGGGCTTACGGCTCTCTGGATTTCAGTTCTTCTCTGTCATCTGCTGAGCTCTCTGGGTTCTTATTTGACCCTCTGGTCGTTGGTCTTTCAGCAGGCTGTATCTTTGGATCCGCTTGCTGCCCTGTTAGAATTCTTTGTGCACTCATAGGGTGTATTCTGGTGCGTGTGGAGGGTACTGCTGACTGAGTTTGCATTTGATGAAATAGCTGAGAATAGTAAATTCTGCTGTAGAAAACACAGATGGGATGGGAACACTCATAAAAGGTGTGTTAAATAGAGATCAAGGAAACTAGCAACTTCTATGCATGTTTCCTTTCTCATTCTCTCCCTCCCCTCCCCCCCCCGCCACCCCATGTGTGTGTGTGTGTGTGTGTGTGTGTGTATGTGTGTGTGTGTGTATGTGTGTGTGTGTATGTGTGTGTGTGTGTGTGTGTGTGTGTGTGTGTGTGTGTAATGGCAGATGCATCTGTGTACTCATACTCACAGAGGTCAGAAGAAGGTATTAGATGTCTGCCGTCGTCATCGTCATTGTCATCATCACTTGCTGCCTTGTTTTCTTGAGACAGGATCTCTCACTGAAATGGGAGCTGGGCTGGTGGCAGCTGGGCTGGTGGCAAGCCTCAGCAATCCTCCTGTGTCTGTCTTTGCTCCCCCAGCACTGGGGTAAGAGTTGTGCATGGACACAGGCAGGTATTTATGTGGGTGCTGGGGACTTGAACTCAGGTCTCTGTGCTTGCACAACAAACATTGAGCAGTCTCTCCAGCCCTGCAGGCATGCTAAACACACATAAAGCAAAGAGAGCATATTACGCACACACAGACAGGGGGAGCTAAGCGACCTCTAGCTCTCATGGGACAGCAGAGGCACCTCTCTTTGTGCCACACTAAGGACACATAAGGCAGGTGAGATACTATATTTGTGATGTCGGCGACTGTCCTCTTCCTGGTAACACTCATTCTGCCTCCACTTAAGGCAGTATAAACCCGGAAGCTACTCCTCAAACTAACTGGGGAGCCACAGCTCTAGGCAGGAGGTTTGCCTTAAGCACGAACGGCTGGATCAATCCCGGGCATCCTCTGAATCCTGGACCCCTTTCCTCACCTGTGATCCTTGTGGCCATATCGTTGGCATGGAAAGCTGATGGGGGCCCTTTTAAACACTGATCAAATAGTCCAGGTTTCAGGTGGTCTGGACCCTCTGCCTGGATGGACCTTTTGCTGAGGACGTCATCTTACCTGGTCCCTTTCCTCGTTCCTTGCTGTGCGTTTTAAATTAACTGCCGCATTCTGCACAGGTTGATGGGGCAATCTGGAAGCTCGGTGTGTTTTCTGTGTACAGCAGGACAGGGGATTTGCTAGTCTTGGTAGGAAGTGTCTGTAGGTGAGCAGTGTGGGCTTGCAGTTATCCGGAAGGAGGAAGCACAGTTGCTAGTTTCCGTACACAGTGGTTAATTGTTCATAAACACTCGTACTTGGACAGAGGAAGGTTTTGTCACACCTCTGAGTCTTACCCAGAGGAAGGCTTTGCCAATTCCCATGGTCTGAGGCACTGGTCCTTGTCAACAGTAGGCATTCACTCGGCACCACAGCCACTCCTTGTACGTTCACCCGAGGCTCCCTTGGCACCCCACATTTAATAAACGGAGTGACTCTCTGCAGCCCTTTGATCCTGCACCTTTGGCGTAGCTTGTCTGGCAGTGAGTCAATACTACAGAGGCTACTGTGGCATCAGGATCCTTCCTGTCACAACACTGGATGTAACCAAAGAGATTCAACCGCTCTGCTGAGTGATCGGCAGCGGCTGCCTGAGGCTCTCTCTGCCTAGACCGGCTGTGCCATCACCACTCACTGCTGTTACAGTTCTGTCATTGTCATTCTGGTGTGGGTAATGACTTTGAGATGTGCCTCTTCTGCCAGCTCCAATTAAGGAGTGAGTGGATTCTCATTGGCTCTTGGATTCCCCAAGCTTATCAGCTCTTCCTCACTGAACTTGGCCAGGGACAGATGTGGCTCCTCTGGGACATTTACCGGTGACTAACAGCTGTCCTCCTCCTCCTCCTCCTCCTCTTCCCTTTCCCCTATCTCTTAGGAAACTCTCTGTTTTCCAAGTCTGTGTGTCATAGTGCAAGTGCGATGCTTGTCATCCTTAGGAATCTCGGCTTTGATAAACTACACTTTGAAACTCAAACTCTCTATCTTAAATTCTCGTGTTTCAGAGGTCTTGCTATAGTCTGGATCTAGAGGGTCTCCCAAAGGTGCATATATTAAAGGTCTGGTCCCCCCCGACTTGGAGCACAAAGATGAAAGCCTTAGGAAGTGAGGCCTCCTGGGATATTTTCTGTCACTAGAAGCATGGCTATGGGACCCCAGTCCCCTTCTCTTCCTGCCTCTCTGGTTCCAGGTCACAAAGCGAATAGCTTAGCTTTACTGCATGCTCCTTGCTTCGGTGTGTTCCCTGACCTCAGCAGTCCGGCTGATCCCAGGTACCTGATCAAGGACCGGAATGAGCAGTCTCTGTACAGGCCATTGTCTCAGTCATCTGTCACAGAAGCACAAAGCTGGATACCACAAGGCTATCTCAAAACTTTGCTGCGACCCAAAGGCATACAGTAATCCTCTTGTGATGGCTGGACAGGTGAGTTTTGTGGTGGTGGTGGGGTGATTAAGTCATGAGGACTTTCTGACCTCACTAGTGCCTTCACTCTTGTAGAAGGAAGCTAGCTTAGCTTTCTGCCCTCTGTCCGTCTTGCCATGTGACACAGCAAGAGAGTCTTCCTGGGATGAATATTGACACATTTATCTTTGACTTCCGAGCCTCCAGTACTAGAACAATACAAGTGGCTTCACTTCTTATCTTGGTATTACAGAATGAACAGGCTAAGACGAAGTCATTGTTTCTTTTCTATGTCTCTGTGTTTGTACCATTGAAAACCCACTCTGGGGATATATACTCTTCCTCCTCCTCCTCCTCCTCTTCCTTCTCCTCTTCCTCACCTCTGCTGCTGGACTGGGGAGAGGGGCAGCCCTGGGAGTAACTTGGCCCAACAGGCGAATCTTTCAAAGTCTCTTGCTCATGCCAGCTTGTGAAGGCCGGTGCCTAAATTAGTGAGAAAGTTTAAGAGGTGCCTGAGTACTGGTCTGGATGGCTTCATGGCCTCCTGCTTGCTTTTATTTGACAGCAAGAGGCGTGCCTGGAAGTGTCAGTCCCACAGAGTTCAGTGGATGCCACAGAGGCTCTCTGGTTCTGCAAAACCATTTTCAGTACTCTCTTGATTTTACTTTGAAATCTTATAACGTCGACTTTCAGCATAATGGAGATGACATTTGTTGATTAAATTCTAGGGGCTGCTCTCCTCAGAGATTCCCCCACCCTTAAAATGTAAATTTCCTCTGGCAGGGAACAACCCTCACACTGCCATTATCTAATCCCTAGAAGTAGCTTATTAGGACCAGTTCTGTCTGCCCGCAGGCAGCTGGGGTCAAGGCCACCTGAAACTGGAATCAGGACAACTGTCTTCAAAGGTGCCCTGAGAAAGAAAAAGACACTGAAAATGGATAGAGGTGGAAAATGACCCAAGTCCAAGTTTGTTTGCTTTGCAAAATTTGCCCCTTGGGAGCCCTGGAATAGTGACCCCGGAGGCTGGAATCTTATAGAGTCATTGGAGCAGGCCCGTGGAAGATCCCTGCTTTGCAGAGAGGTACAGAATTGGCTCAGGTACACATAGGAATGCAGTGGAACTTGTTACGTTGACAAAAAGTCCCACAGTTTGGCTTTTTCTGTCCAGCTGAATTGGGGGATTTACAACTTACCTTCTATAAACGGACTGCAAGTGAGTCATCAGCAGAAACAAACTACTATGATCCGTTCACCCAGTGGCCTGTTGCTGCTCAGCCATAGGAAGGAAGGAAAACATTACTAGTGTGGGCGGGCCTCAAAAATGTATTGCACAAAACAAGGCAGCTGCAGAATAGTATGCACTACACAGTTCCGCATCTATGATTCCAACAGGTGAAACCCATCTGAATGGTAGTTGCATTGGCCAGGTGAGTAGGAAGGAGGAAACTCAAGGGACAGTGGGAATATGACCCATGGTCCATCTAGGTTTGGGTATTGACTGCATGGACACGTTTGATATTTGTCAAAGATCTTAGAGTCTTCAGATATGAGCATTTTACCCTACGTAAGTCACATTATCATGAAATAACAAATAAGTTTCCTGAATTTTTTACTTTTTTATCCTGAAATTTTTATTTTCTTAGAGTTGGCTGACTGTATGTTGGCCTGTGGACTCACTGCACAGTGGTAGCTCACCAAGAGAACTCAAGCAAATACGGTCAATGCAGACTGTTCAAGTTGAGCTGTAGGCTTCATGCTGTCATCCACTGGGCATTATATAATGCTTGCTTCAAAATCTAGATGCCATATGCAAATTCTACCCACATTTTTCTGGATTTCCTATGTATCTAGAAAAGCTTTACACAGGGAGGTATGACACACATGAATCCCTTTTTCATGTTAACCAATTCTTCAAATGCCTGACTCCTTAAACTAATCTCCTTGAATTTTTTTTTTTTTTTTTTTTTTTTTTTCAAAAAAAAAAATTTTAAAAAAAAAAAAAAGCATCTGGGCTCAGTAACACAGGCCTGAATGCCTGTAATTTGCCTCTAGGAGGCAAAGGCAGGTGGATCTCTGTGAGTTTGAGGCCAGTCTGGTCTACAAAGCCAGTCCAGGACAGCCAAGGCTACACAGGGAAACCCTAAATAAAAAAATAAAATAAAATAAAATAAAAGCTACCTTTGCAGCTTACTACACATTCTAACGTACTATGCCTGGACATTTTTCTTTGGAGCGCAATCATGGTATGCATCTGCACAACCAGAGCATGCACAGCAGAGCTGTGGCGTCTGTCATGCCCCCTTCGCCCTTTTATACGTGGCATACTGAAAAGGAATAACATGGTTCCCATGAGACTGCACTATAGCAGTTTTTTTTTTTTTTAAGTAATGGGGGTTTATTCTGAAAAAGCTCCCAGCAAACAGTCTCATTCTAATGTTATGTCTATTCTTGCTGGGAATAAAAAATATGATAATTTTCACTCTCCATCTGCTTTTGTGGTTGATTCTTTCCCTAAAGTTCATTTTCTTGAGGTATTCTAGTTGGTTGCTGTGGAAATGATTATTTTTTATCAAGTACACAGAACTGTTACTTACCAGGAAGAATAAACAGAAGGAATGAATAAGTTCTTAGAAGATAACTTAGTTCTGCTAAAGCTAAAATAAGGCCAACACTTTGCCAAAGTGTCAGGCAAAGTTGCCTAACGTTGGTTTCACAAGGTGGTGAGTTGCCTTGTTTTCTCAAATGTTCATTTAAATCCACCAATGAAGAACATTTTTAGGCATTAATAAAGCCTAGTATTTTCATTTGGAGACATTAGGCAAACTTCAAAGTGGTTAAAGGCTGACAGAGAGCAACACTACAGCAATACCTCCCCAAACCTACCAACTCGGACAGCTGCCAGATGCCCTCCGTTCACATGACGGCATCTTCATGTTCCCAGCTCCATTACAGTGTCTATTGGTGTCATGTACCTGAGGCCTTGTCACATTCTGAAATTCCATGTAAGGACAGAAAAAGGGAATGCCCCTGTTCTGGGACAATCTTGAGTCATCTTGAAATGTTCCACCTTTCCTCGGCCTCAACTCATGAATAATCCTCCCTGCATTAAAGTTTGCCCAAAGAAGTTATCTACAATTCGACACCATGGGATGCTCTTGAGAAACCAGCTCTTGAGAAACGCGCGCGCGTGCGCGCGCGCGCGCGCGCGCGCGTGTGTGTGTGTGTGTGTGTGTGATTTCTCTTTGAAATAAACTTTTCTTCCAATACATGAATTTATCTTCACTCCAAACTTTTTCTTTAGTAAGGAGAAGAACTGGGAAACAGCAGGTAAACATCTTTATCTTGCATCTTCACTTTTGTGACCTCGTCAGCCCTCAACTACAGGGAACATCAAAACTCTGAAGTTGATGTGTACCGCCAAAATTTGAACCTAAGCTCTCAAAGCAGTGGATAATTTAATAACAGGAACGATCACTTAAATGTTCCTGCTTATGCCCCAAGAACACATCTACTTACTCCACTTTAAACAGGGCTATTTAAAGTCTTTTGCATTTCTTTCTTTTAAAAATAAGTTTTATTTATTTATTTGTTTGTTTGTTTGTTTATGTATTTTATTTGTGTGTGTGTGTGTGTGTGTGTGTGTGTGTGTGTGTGTGTGGGTGGGTGTGTGTACCTGCAGACTACAGAAGATGTTGGATCACCTGTAGCTGAAATTATAGGTGACCGTAAGCTACCCTCCCTGAGTGCTGAGAACAAAACTTGGGTCCTCTGGAAGAGCAGCAAGAGCTCTTAAGCACTGAACCGTTTTTCCAGCCCCTTTTGAATTCCATTCTAATGTTATAATTTAATGACATTTATGCAAATTAAATAATTATTAACACAATTTTATCTACCTACTATATAATAAGATGTTTATACTTAAATAAATATATATGTCTGTGCCGGTACATATTTTCACTTACATTTCTATATCATCTTTTTTAAAAAGAGTTTGTTTATTTATTATTTATACAGTACTCTGCCCCCATGTGCCCCTGCATGCCATAAGAGGGCACCAGATCTCATTACAGACGGTTGTGAGCCACCATGTGGTTGCTGGGAATTGATCTCAGGGCCTTTGGAAGAACAGACCCTGATCTTAACCACTGAGCCATCTCTCCAGGCCCTCTATATCATCTTGATACAATTTTGAAGCTGTATTTTTTTTTTAGAAATTATTTATCTCAATCCTGAATAGTGTGGCATTTATATTGCATCACAGTTTTTGCACTTATAATGGAAATGATTTTAAGTACCTTGGTGGCAGGCTTTGAAAGACTTTTACAAGTTCTGTTTGGAAGAGCACTCGTCTGTTGTCTAAGTTCAGTCTTTAGGGCAACAAAAAGGTTATCTAGAAATAATTCTGAGTATCTGGACTCTGGAGTAACATGTAGGACATTTTATGTAGCACTTCCCTACACTAAGGAGACCCTTTCTTAAAAGTTGCCTAAGTAAGAGGACCACATCCCGTATGCTTTCTATAGGTGTGTGTGTGTGGGATAATATTTATGACTTTTGTAATAGAAGCAAAATGAGACAAGAAGAAGTTGGGAGGATTTTTAGGGAGGCAAGCAAACCTCTCACAGGCTGAGGTCCAGACAAATTAAATGCCTTGACCCATTTGAGAGAAAGGCCACATTTAGAAACCTCATCTCCTTTCCGATGAGATTTTCTCTCCACAGCTCACAGATGCGCTTCTCAGGGAAGGCCCTGAGGGTGAGAACTCAATGTCTCCCTGACTGCACTTAGCTTGTTCATTTTTGCATTCTTTTTCTCCAAAGATGACCTTAGGTAGACTTCATAGATCTGTAAAAGAGGGTCACACAACATAACAAGGTGTAAAAGATAATCAAGCCAAAATCAAAGTGTAAGCAAGCAAGCGGTTATCCTGAAGTGCACATAGATGACCATGTGGGATTGGAAAAGATGTGCTGTCCCTGATCATGAGCTTCTTCCAGGCCAGGAGGAAGAAGAATAAAGGTCCCATTCTGGTTGCACTGTCCATCAGATAAAAGCTTGCCAGTGGCTCAGAGGCATAGCAATGCTGTCTTCTGAGTCATGACTTGGGCCAAATTAGCCTACACATACAGATACTGCGTTCTTTCAGCTCTGTGACAGTAAACCCTCCTGCTGTGGCAAGTGCTGTAGAAATAGGCTGCATTTAAGATGGTTGTCCCAGGAGCGCCCACTGGAAGACTGAATTTTGATGACTACTACCACATGGGTTGTAATAGTCCTGGTGGTAGAACTTGGAAAGATATACCATAGAGCCCAACATGTACATCATTTGAACTTTAATATTTTTAAAGTAGCAACATTGAATAGATTTTAAATTCTTATTTTGAGCATAAATGTAATATGTTAACATGCTCATAGAGCATTTATAAAGAAAAGAAATGGCTCTCTATAACAATAGAGCATCCTCTTCAGCCCAATATATCTGACAGACATATTTGTGAGGCAGGAACTATTGAGGACTTGCTTATCCTGTCTTGGCAGAGTTTGGCCATCAACTCTGCCTCCATCCAAGTTTGCCTATTTTTAGTCAGAATTCTGTCAGTGGTCGAAATGAGGACGTTTTGCCCAGTGGCTTGTTCGCCACATCTGAAGCCATCTCCATAAGGAGGTTCTTTGATGTTCATCATCTTCTTTGAGGTAGGCTGGGTGTTGCCAGGAATTAACTTGTCTTATTGTCAAAGAATCCTTAAAACAATAAAACATCTTTAAATGCCATATTCTCTAGGACTCTGGGGTTTTTGAACACTTTATCTAACTATTTTACCTTAGCCGTCTATAAAATCATATGTATCTGTTAAACCTAGGATATATATTCTTGTGATATAAGTAGACTAGTAATTGGCATGACCATGGTTTGATCGATTGACAATTAACTTGTCTAACTTACTTATCCTAAACAGCCAGCAATAGCACTTTCAAGGTATTGGAGATAAACCTTGTAGTCTACTGTTTTCTTCAAGGTTGCCAGATACAAATAGCCCAAACACTAGATACTTTATACATTGTTACGACAAAACCTGACATAGCAACTTAAAGAAAAAAGGGCTTGGGGACTGAAGAGATGGCTCAGGAGTTGAGAGTACTGACTGTTCTTGCAGAGACCTGGGTTCCATTCCCAGCACCCATATGACAGCTCACAACCATCCATGACTCTAGTTCTAAGGGATCCGATGCCCTCTTCTGATCTCTGTGGGAACTGCATAAACATGGAAGATTACTAATGCATATTCAGGCAAAACACTCATAACACATAAAATAAAGATAAATGTGTTTTAAAAAGAAGAGAAGATTTATCTTGGCTTACAGTTCCAGGGGTCACAGTCCCTCCTGTTAGGGAAGGAATGGTGTCAGGAGTAGGGACTAGCTAGTAGCTTTGCATTTGCACCCAGGAAGCACGAGAAACCAGGAAGTAGAACTTGACTCTAACATCTCAAGGCCAGACCCTAGGGACTCACTTCAACAAGGTTCTACCTCAAAGGTTTCACAACTTCCCCAAACAGCGCTACCAGCTGGGATCAAGTGTTCAAACACATGAGCCTATGGAGGACACTTTATATTCAATAACAATATGTATGTGTGTAAATTTGTGCATTTACTGCTATCGTTCTCTGTGTCCATGTGCAGTTTCCATCTGCATATATACATAAAAAGCAAAAGATGCCCTTTTAATAGGATCTCTTGGTGTTATCCATGGTAGCAGGAGAATTGGGGTAGGGATTACAATTTCCTTCATATTTCAATCTCTCTGTTGTTCTAAGGCAGACTTCTCAGTAAAATGTTGCAATTTTCACTATCTGAATTTCATACAGTGTTAGAGCCAATTCGATACATGTACCTCTTAATGTTGTAAGCATAGATATTTGTTGTATTTCATTTTCCTGGTCTGTGCCTAAGTTCCATAGAGTTTTGTGCTTTTCTTTGGCACTTCATGTTTAACTAAATTCTATCCTAATTGCAAGTCTTTTCCTCTGTAGAAGTTTTCTTGTGATGAAACATTTCCTGAGAGTGATGATTATGTTATTGCCCCCTTTGTTGACTGACAAGTTTAAAAATCACAATTATGTAAAATGATGATCCTGAAATAGAAATGGAATACCAAAATTGTTCCTCACCCATTAAACTATGTGCACCCACCTTTTTATCTGGAAACATGATTTCCATTATTCTTTAATGGGTAATAAGACAAAACAAAATGATTTATAAACAGAAACCTGAACTTTCCATGCTTCTGTCTTTCTTTCTTTTTCCTTCAAGTTTTTGTCCCCAGTATGGGAGGATAGAACCAGCTGGCTGTGAGGAACAACACATGCTTTTCTTACACTGTACAAATACATCCAATTCATTGTGGAGCCTGCTATGAAATCTAGAAGTCACTCATAATTTTCTATCATTTTTATTTTGTAAGAGATAGAGTCTCATTTTGTTGCCATGTGGGTTCCTAGTCCTTGGTTTCCAGTGACGCTCCAGGCGTGGCTCCTTCAGAGGCTGGGAATACAGTCACGGCCCCATGTCCAGTTCATTCACCATTTAGACTAGCACACATTTTCCACCAGATTACACAACTGACCAACAACAATTGTGCAAGAAGATGGGAACACGAATAAACATAAATGTAACAAGTACACATCACCCAGAACCCAGCACCCCCATAACCTCTAACTTCTTAAAATAGCCTGAGTCAAAGGCTCCTGTGCAGGTAGTCTGTGGTGAGGAAACCCCGTGAGAGCTTGGGGAAGGTGGAGATGGAAAGGCTCCAAAGATGCTTTATTGAGTTATCAGCACTCAGGCCAATGAGGCCCCAGTGTCCTCTGAGCTGTGTGGACCCTGCTTCAAAGTACTCAGATGTGGAAGAGAGGACCAAGGTGCAGTAGCTAGTTGAAGGCTGCTTGATCGAGATTGACACATTTGAGATGTGTTTATTGGCATTGGTTTGCTACATGGAACAGACCACAGTGGACTCATTTATACCACAGAAACTGATGAAAGCTAGAGCCAGAGTCGCTTGTCTCTTGAAATAGTTATTGACATGTCCCATCTGTCCTTAGTCAAGGGTGGCAGAATCCCATGTGCTCTGCACAGTCACCAGGCAAGGAAGTGCTCTTCCAGCAGCCCCCAGGACCGATGATGCTGCCTCTCTCAGTAGGAGCAAAGTGCTGCCACATTAACACCTATGCAACTGGTTTCCTCAGTAATGACCAAAGTGGAAGGGTTGGCAGAGGAGATGTGAGGCCAGCAGGTGTCTGACCTAGGCATGAGTTATTCTTTGGGAGTTCCTTTTCCGTATGAGTGCACACACAGGCATGAAGCCACACAGTCTTATCATAGGAGAGTGGCATCCATACTGGCTACAATTCTCTCCTCAGCTCTTTTACTTGCTTACTTAACAATAAGTGGTGACTCTTTCCCATGTCAACAAATATGACTTTAATGAGTATAAATCATTAGATGTAGGACACAATATTTCACTAATCTTAGCATCTTAGGCTATTGCCAATTTATGCTATTGTATAGAAGGCTGTGTGATATGTTTACACACAGATCTTTATACATATCCCTATAAATTATTTGAAATGGAATTATTAGTTCAGAAGGCATGCATAGTTTTAAGATTTTAAAATTAAACATTGTATGGCCATCAATAAGGCTTAGATCTTATGAATTTTAAAGCCCCCTTGATCCTTTAACCTTTATAATTTTGTTGTTCTAAAAGAGAAATACTGATGGTTCTTTTAGGATTAATACAAGCTGCAATCCATGCATAATTTTCTTATGGAACTCTACCCATGACCAGAGTATATTTTTTGAAAGTAAAACACAGACATTTTAATGCAATGAAATAGCATATTTTCCTATATTTATGACTCATATGAACAAACCTGTATTAACTTATTGGATTTTTTTAGACTTTAAAATTTCAGATGGTTCTGTAGCTGCTGTTAATCACTAGACTTAAATATATTATCTTACATATTTTTAGGCCTGAGAAATTTTTTTGCCAATAAATCCATCCTATATTGCTAGCTATATTATTTGGAAGTAAACATAGGGTAGATGACAAATGATTTGTTGTTCTTGGAGTGAAATAATATCATTTCAGTACAAAGGAAAGGAGAAAAATAGTAATAAATATTGTGATGTTTTTAAATTTTAGGTTGGTTCTTCCATATTGCTTTAATCTATCATATCGTTTTATTTTATTTTTTCTAGTCCTATATTTAATGACAAAACTAAAGTCTGAAAATTTTCATATGGGCTCAGATATATAAGAAGCTATCAGGGCATCCGACACCTGTTTTCTGTAAGAGATGAGAACACCCACGTAGTGATGTACACCTTTAGCAGCAGCACTGGGGAGACAGAGGAAGGCAGCTCTCTGTGAGTGCAAGGCTAGCTCCATTTATATAGTAAGTATCAGGCTATTCAAGGAATTTTACTATGTGGTCCTGAATTTAAAAAATTACTGAATAAGCACAAAGATTTATTGAAAGGGTTTTTAAAATGAGACTCATGTTAAATATTTTACATAATGCAGTCTACAAGTGAATTTGATACTTATATTCTGAGCCATTAATGATTGTAAGAAAATATTGTTTTTGCAATTAAACCAGTTTGTTTTGTAAGAGCAGAAAATGTTGTACAGATGATAAGAACTCTGCAATTCACAATGCAGTGTTTTTGAGTCTGAGCTGTGGAGTTTTGGGAGACTTAGTAGGCATTGCATGGAGTGCTGGCATGCAGTGTAGGAAGTCACGTGTCTTCAGTAATGAAGTCATGTGATGGGCACTGCCAGAAGTACATTAGATTCATCACATGTTTAATTTTAATTAGCTTTTGGTCATTGTACGGTTGGAGATTTTGTATGATTGTCAAATTTCTCACAATTCTCACACTCAGTTATGTGATCACGTGTGGCGCTGCAACACACAGTTTACAAAGCTGGGCTCTAGGGCACCTGAGAAACTGCTCAGCAGGTAGATGCACTTGCTGCTCTTACAGAAGACCTGGGCTTGCCTCCCAGAGCCCAGCGGCTCACAACTGTCCGTAACTTCAATTCCATGAGACCTAGCACCATCTTCTGGCCTCTGCAGACAGATCCAAGGCATGCACGCAGAACACTTACATGTGTGTAAGCAGAACATCCAGACACGTAAAAAGAAAAACAAATCCTAAAAAAAAAAAAAAAAAAGCTAGGCTTCAGATCATTGAGAGACAGGATGGTTATGGGCGGTTTGGCAAACGTGGCTGAAAAGAGTGTGCCTGGACTTCCCCTTCAGAATGAAATGATCAACAGCCATTGGTAAAGCAAGGGGAAAGCAAACCTGCTTTCAGAGGTAGAAAGATGTAGACAAGATGTAGAACTGATGGGCAGAGTAGGAGCGGGGCTCACTGTGAAGTGCTGATGGAGTGTCTTCTTGGAAGTGTTTCTTTCTTCTTCATGTAGACCCAGGTTCCACGAATCTGAAGAGCATTTGCTTCCCAGGGAGCTGGCAAACACTTACCCCAGGAGAGTGAGGGCAGGGAGTCCAGTTTCTCCGGGCTGCTGTACAGGTAGGGCAGGGCGGGGCTGGAGGTGTTAAGACTCTTGGCGTTGCTTCGGACCAAACAGCCCAAGTGTGGATGAGACACTGATGTCTGACGTACTGTGTTGATAGTGGCAGGAGCTGGTTATTCCCTGAGGTCAAGGCGTTTTGGATGCCAGCCATCTGGCAGGAGAAAGCCTTGGATGATGGCAAAGTCCTCAGTAGCTCATCGACTGAGGCTTGGGCTCTGAGACAGTGTCATGAGCCTGCTGTGTTAAAAACAGAAAAACTCATTTGTGCCTTTCCACAAAGTCAGAATGTATTGAGTAACAATAAACTCACAAAGCATGGCAACGTCATTGGCAGCAATTTGCAAAATATTCCTACTTTCTATGATAGCCCTGGATGGGGCAAATGAAAATTCTTATATTCCAATCTTAATTATTAAATTAATTTTCAGAGCACCTGTTTTACAGCATGGCCATTAAATCTATATCTGTATCTGTATATGTATATATGTTGATGACAGAATGGCTGGGAAGGGTTAACAGGCCACAATAGAGCTAAAAGGTTTCAGAAGTATTGAGAAACAGAGAAATGGATGGAAACTAAAATAGAGTCTTGCATGCACGTGTGTATGTGTATGCTCATGTATGTGCATGTGTGTGTTTGTATATACATGTGTGTACATGTGTGTGCATGTGCATATGTGGTATGTGTATGTACACGTGGTTGATAATTTAACCAAACCAAGCTGTCAAGGAAGCTATTATAAATGCTAAAGGTCACACTGTGGGGTCAGAGGCTGTAGTGGTTGAGCTGCAGAGTTAAGTCCAGCTGTAGAGGAGACAGGTCAGGACTGAGTCCAGGTGAGCAAATGGGCAGACAGGTTGACAGCAGGCTGAGACAGGCAAAGAAGAGACTGGGTAGACAGAAGCTAAGTAAGCTGTGTCAACAGCAGGGGCTGATCCAAGCTGAGGACCTTGGTACAATAGGGAATTCTCTGCCTCTTGGCATCTTTGATGCATACACTGGGTTGTCAGATGGTGGACCAATGTGAGTAATTGCCATCCCAGTGCTAGGAATTCACCTCTTCACAGGGTCCAGGTGAAAGGGTTGTATCCTTTCCTTAGCCTGGCCTAACAAATTCTTGGGCTTGCCTTTCCTGATATGATTTTAATACAGTCAAGACCTTCAATGGTATGAACTCACCAGAATGCATGTATAGTGTGGTCCCCTTCCTGCTTCCAGGAACAAGTCTTTTGTTAGTGTGTGCTGCATGGGCAAAGCTGGACCAATGATGATCACGTAGGCACAGTCATCGTCCTTCCTTAACACTGAGTCAAAGGCGGCTAGTAAATGAAGTCTCTCAGTTTGAAAAGCCACCTCTTACACAAGACAGAGAAACCTGGGACTAGACACACCCTGATCTCTGCAGTCAGGAAATGAGGTCTGGGCTGATCTTGCCGGAGAAGACACTGGCCTCTTCAAAATGGTGACCATGCTATGGAGCTAGCTAGCAGGCCGCTCTCCTCTGGAGGGGCTCATCTTATGACTCCAGGGAGGAGTCACGTCCAGCCTGTATTAAAGATCTTTACGATTGCTTGGTCCTTCGCTCGTCTCTTTCTGCCACTTGCAATGCTTCACTGAAAGCGGACCGTCTGCACAGGGTATTGATTTCCCCGTGTTAAACACCTGTCTCCTTGCAGGACAGACACACCATGAGTTTGAAAGAAAAGCTTCTTGCCTTTGTGGGGTTCCTAACTTCAGGTCTACGGTCCAAGAGAAGTTATATGTCATTTGTGTTTCACTCTGCACATTTCTTTAATGCCCCAGAGAAGTTACAATTACAGTTGAAACTGTAAACTCTTATACAAGGATGCTGGAGAGATGGCTCAGTGAGTAAAAGCACTTGCTGTTTTTGCAGAGGACCCACATCAGGTGGCTTCCAGGTCAAGTACCTCAAAACTGTCTGTAACTCCAGTTCCAGGAAATATAATACTCTCTTCTGGTCTCTCTGAGCATCTGATTGCATGTGCATATATCCACACAGATAGGCACACATACACACAGATAGACACATATACATACAAGTGCACATGTATATATCTACACACAGGTAGACACAAATACATACAAATGCAGGCACATATATCAAGACAGATAGACACATATACACACAAATCCACATGCATATATCCATAATGATAGACACATACACAAAAATAATAAAATAAATCTTTAAAATATTATAAAAGAAATGTAACTCCTTTTAAAATTACTTAATTTTATTGCATGTGCACTGGTGTTTTGCCTGCGTGTATATCTGTGTGAGGCTGTCCAAGCCTCTGAGACTTAAGTTACAAACAGCTGTGAGATGCCATATGGGTGCTGGGAATTGAATCCCAGATCCTCTGAAGGAGCAACCAATGCTCTTAATTGCTGAGCCATCTCTCCAACCTCAAACTTTAACTCTTTATGTCTAAAATTCGTTGCCTTCTAATGCCAGGATGAATGAAAACCCATCTGATTAATTTTTATGAAAATGAGAGTTATTTGTAATTAGCAGTTACTTTTTTGGTAGCCAAACAGCCTTTCATGTCACTCACTACCTGACTTTTAGAAAATTGTTTTTCCATCACAGATAATATAAATTTCTTTAACATTTTTAGAAAATAAAAGTAAAGAAAGGGGAAAATTTATTGATAATCTCACTTACTTTGTATATATATATATATATATATATATATATATATATATATATATATAT
>OU015744.1:146384865-146395571 GCA_907169655.1 Acomys percivali | reverse complement strand
ATATTTGTCAAGAATTAAAGTGTAGTTGCTTTGTTCCAAAGTCCAGTATTTCTTTTAGCTTTTTCTGAATTTGGTGATTCAAAAAGCATTCTGGGAAGATAAATTTAAATAGAAAATGTAATTCATTGAATTTGCTTCAGACATGAGACTTTTTTTGACTGTTTAAGAAAATATAAAGCATTCTAGGCACAAGCTGATCAGAAGAGTATCAGCAAGCCAGAGTGGTTAAGAAGTCTGGCTGCAGAGCATAGTTCTGTAGGTTCAAATCCCAGCTCAACCACGTATCTCCTGTGAGATTTAGGACAAGTGACTCAACTTCTCTGGGCCTCATTTAAAACTTTGGATCATAAAGGTGGTACCTACCTCATGGAACTATTGTGAGAATTAGGCTTTTCAACACACATAAATGGCCTTTTGTATTTTGTAAGTACTTGGATTATTTTATAATACTTAAAAATCAGATATGACTTTCTTCAATAACTCCTACACACTCAAAATTCTTGAACCCTACAGGTGGGTTTCTGAAGTCTTGCAACAGTTCTTTTGCTATGAGATCTGAGGGCAGACATTGAAATGCTGTCAAATGTCAGTTGTCATACCTCAGACATCTTGTATGACATCACACATGTCGGGTGATTTCTTGGTAGAGGTGCTTCTCTCCAATGGAGACAGTGATTAAATAAACCCCTGTGTGGTCTGCACAACATTTCATATACACGGCTCTGCAGTTTTTCTGACTATGGGGCTCCTTTCCTTAGACAGCAGAGACCTAAGCTCTCCTGTGGAGAAGGCAATGGTCAGAGGCGGGTGGATCCATCTCGTTCCAAAGCTATCGTTGTGCAGTTGGGCATGTTTATCATGGATGCCCAGGGAATCACATTATCCAATGTGGGCTGGTCTCTGAACCATTCTCCATGCCTAAGGGGCCAGATAGATCAGTACATTTCCAAGGCAGATGGAGAAAGGTTTCTCATCTGTAAAATGAGGGGGTTGGACCAGACAGTCCTGTTTGGTCTGGCATGTTGTGGCTTCAGATTCCGTTTCGGGGTAATGTTTGTTTTCAAGGGTGTTGGATGAATCCCAACATCCTTACTTGATTATTCCAGTTTGGATAGTCATGATGATAAAGAGCAACACTTTACATGGCCTAAGGCTTTACAGCTAATACCATGCTCTCACATATGTGCCTTTCACAAATAGGCACAGATGTTACCAAGGAATTTTGCAGGAGAGATAAGTGATTTGCCCAACATCAGACAGTTTGTAGGAAGCACGGTCAAGTTTACAAGTCTGCCAATGGTTGGTACAGTGTTGAAGTTTCTAACCCAATGTGCAGACATAATAGCATTATAAGGACTCTTTTGGCTCCTTCAATAAGTGGTCCAGCATTATCCTCTGAGTTTGGATTGAATCCTGTGAACAACACTGAACCAATCATCACTGCCAGGGAAGTATAGAACTTATGACTGTCTAGGCTTTGTCATATCCTCCTTCTGAAACTGAGGCTGTTACCACTTTCCCAAGCAATGTAGCTAAAAATGTGAGATGGAAAATAAGGGCTAGTCACAGATGAAGAGACAGCAAGTGATGCACAGATAAACAAGAAAGGTCCCAGTGTATACGGAAAAAGCGTGTGAGGTGTGTGCTTGCCACAGCGCACTTGTGAAAGTCAGAGGGCATTTGGGAGTTTGTTCTCACTCACCTTGTTGACAGGAGAGTCTCTCAGTTTCTGCTTTGATGCACACTCCAGGCTAGCTGGCCCACGAGCTTCCGGCTTGCCTCCTCTCTCTGTCTCCTATGTTGAAACAGGAGTTCTGGGATGGCCTATGTGCACCACCATATCTGGCTTTTTAAATGTAGGTTCTGTGGATGAATTCAGGCCATGCATAGGCAAGCACTTTTACCTACTGAACCATCTTGCTGATAACATCATCATCATCATCATCATCATCATCATCATCATCATCATCATCATCTACAATATCCTACTATTTAGCCTAAGCTGGCCTGGAGTCCAAGAACATTTTATCTCAGTCTTGAGGTCTTGAGTGCAGCTGTGCCCCACCACATCTGGTGAAGAGTAAGATGTCTCTACTGTTTTATTTTATATTTTATCTAAATTGAACTCAAGTTTTTGCAAATAGATATCACATCAATTCCTAGCACTAGAGTGTTTGAGGAAGCAAAG
Source organism: Acomys percivali (assembly GCA_907169655.1). NCBI lineage: Eukaryota > Metazoa > Chordata > Mammalia > Rodentia > Muridae > Acomys > Acomys percivali. Next base: position 146,393,383 of record OU015744.1, on the reverse strand, counting down.
CAATAAAAGCTCAAACCTTACTCGCATTGAGGGTTCTGGAAGTTTGTGTCCATCTAGTGTCTTTGGGTCTCAGCTCAAAGGGAGAAGCTCATTTCAGGGTAGGGGAGGGGATGTATGAAATAAGAATTTGGAGTTCCCTCAAGAAAATCAACCTCCAAACATGTCTCATGTTGGTGCCTTATGTGCAGAGTGGTACAGGGTGAGGAGAGGCGGTTGGGTAGACCATGTGGCCTGGTTCAGCAGTTGGGTTATATTGTCTAGCTGTGTGGTATTATAAATCATTATGATAAATCTTAATTTTAAAAATTATAACAGAATTACATAATTTACCTTTCCTTTTCTTCTATCCAGCCCCTCCTATGTCTGTCTGTCTCTCTCTTTTCTCTCTCTCTCTCTGTCTTTCTCTCTCAAATCCATGACCTCCTTTATGTTCTTACATATATACATATATTTCAAAATATATAAATACAATATGCTCAGTCTCTATAATGTTATCTATATATATATGATTTTTGACTTGTGATTCAAAGCTTTACAACTGTGACAAATTTTCCTTTTAGGCAATGTATTGTTCCAACATCCTTTGGCTTAAAGAAACCAGTTAAAAGGCTGATGGGTTTTTGTTGCTGTTGTTGTTGTTTTGTTTTTAAATATTATTTGGATGATAGTCTGTTGACCACAACTTTTTCCTCAGTTGTCATGGCAACTTCCACTTTGCAAGAACTTGATGTTAGCCTAGAAGTTTGACAAGCAGATGACTTCCAGGCAGAAGGGCTGATTTAAAATGTTTTCACTGTACTCTAGAGTAGGTTACATAACTCCCAGCCATGCAGTGTTTTGTCATATCTCAGTCCCTACAAGGAACCACTCAGCTCACTCACTCACATTCTGCAGGATGAGCTGACCACACAGCCTGAGGCTGGGACTGGGTGAGAGTTGTCTCAGAACAGGTTTCAGGTTCGCTTTCTCTTCACATGATTGTTAGCCTCCCCTCCAGCTGAGCTGTTTCCAAGCACTGGTCCACCCCATGGCTGACCTTCTGACCCAAGGCTATTTCCCACATGCTGCGGAAGCCACTGTCAGGAGAGTTCACTTAGTCAGTGAGTGAGCACATGCGTACATGAGTGCTTGCATGCCTCTGTATGTGTGTGTGTATGTGTGTGTATACACAGATGTGAGCAAGTGTGCGTGTAGAAATGAGAAGCACAATTCCACAGACACTGGCCATTGTGTTTTTTGAGATAGGGTCTCTGCTCTGGAACTCATCAAGTGGCTTAGACTGGTTGGCTATCCGGCCCCAGCAATATACCTGTCTCTTCTTCCCCATTGCTGGATTGCAAACTTCTGGGGCTGCGCACTTTTTTAAAAAAAATATGGGTGATTGGGATCAAATTCTACTGATTGAGCCCTCTTTTATTACCTTCTAAATAATACATGTTTATTGTATAAAATTTAAAAAATACTCAAGGAAATCTCCTGTAGTCTTACTATAGAGAAATAATCTGTGTTTCAGTTCTTTTTTTTTTTTTTTTTTTGAATAGTGAAAAGATGGCCTCAAAACTCTCAGCTGCCTCCCACAGAAAGGAGCTGCTTCTGGCTGTTCCTTGGGCAGGTTTTGCCTTAGGCTTTTGGTTTCTTCCCAGGTGTCAGTTTGTGTTTTGGGCTCAGTGACTACAAGGAATGTGCCTGCTCCAAGGATTAGTGGAAACTTGTCATGCCTCTTAAGGCTGGAGGGCACCTCTGACACACTTCATTAGCCAACACAGGGTTTTCAGAGCCATCCAGCTTTGACAGCAGGGAAGACTTCCTCCTTTGGTGAGATGAGGCACTGAACAGTATTTCATCCCACTGCATTTTGATGATTCTATCTCCCCATGCGCTCTACACTACAGCGTTCTCTATAGAAAAGGGCTTTATCTCATTCCCCACTGGAAAATGGAAACTGAAACAAATGTAAGATTCCACTTCATGTGCGTTAGCACAGCTGTTATTTAAAAAGGCAGACCAGAAGGTAGCCACTGCTGAGCAGGGTGTAGAGAGATGGGAAGGGAACCTAGTGCCCTGTTAATGAGCACAGGCAGTGGCGCGGCCACTATGAGAGCAGTGTGGTGGCTTATCAAACAATAAAAAGCAAAATGATCACATGACCATCCCCCAAAATAATTAAAAGCATGGTCTGTCAAAGATACTTATTAAAAAACTCTTATTCTTAGCAGCATTGTCATCAGTGGCTATTGACAATCCAGATGTCTACTGAAAAATAAGCAGACAAACACAATGTAGTATATCTACACAGTAAGATAGCACTCAGCTTTAAAAGGAATAGTGAGACTTCTTTTTTAATATCCTTGAAGTATGATGTTCAGTGGAAAAAAACCCACAACGTATAATTTATAATATGTAAATAATCTATAGATTAGCAGGCAAAAAAAGGGGTAGAAACTGTGGGTATAAGCAGGGATGATGATGGGGAGCAATTCATCACTGTATACTTTAAGATAATGATGAAGACTAAAGGTAGCTTTTATTTCTTTTTTATTTATTTGTAATTTTAAAGTTAACATATAACAAGAAAACTATTATTTACCTCTCAGTAGGAATGCAGTTCTGTTGTTCATAGTACATCCTGAACAAAACCTTCTCCTCAGCTCCTGGGAACCAGCAATCTACCGTCTCCAGGATATTGACTGCTCTAGGGATCTCCTGTGAGTATCTTTATCTCATGTTTATAATTTTGTAACTGGCTTATTTCACTTACCATAATGCCATAAAAAATGCCACAAGTGCACTAGCATTTGCTACTTGGGACACTTAAAAACGCTTCTCATGGAGAAGTCGATGCCGTGCGTCTATGCTACAACTAAAATTTAAAAGGTTAACAACAAACGTGAAAGAGAGATATTAGAGATAGGAAGTTTGGAATGTTCCAGGAGGTTCTTTAGTGAGGGAGAAATGTAATGATAGAAGAGGGGCCATGAGTGCTTGTTTCTAGCCTAGGCTGTCTGTCTGGATGTTCAGGGAGCTGTGCTGCTGATGCAGGATTCCCTGTGATGAAGAAGTATTGGGAAGGCCCAGGCAGGAGTTGCTAGGCAGGTGAGTTTTGTGCTTACCCAATGTGGCCAATGGTGCTTAAAATGAAACATATTAGCATAGTGTTTCTTTGGTATTTAATATTGAATACAGGTCAGATACAGTTATTAATTTTGCTGCTTGGAAAAGCGCAGGTTAGAATGTCATATTATTTTTAATTTTGGGAGTTACTTCTGAAGTCTCAGGCGCTTCTGTAGGCTAGAGCCGTGGGGTGGACCCTGCCCACATCCATCTTTCTCCTTCTGTCCACTCCCAGGTCTTACAGACAGACTGAGAAAAGTGAGAAATCTCACCTTCAAGTTTGATTTGGTAGCATTTTCCTGTGTATGAAAAAAATTTTTAAATGACTATATTTGAAAAACAAGAGTTGCTTGTGGGATAGAAAAAAGGATCTGTTTAGGGAGGAAAAATGTGTAAATTTCCAGAACGTTTACCTTGGACCATGTAGAAAAAAATTTTTTTAAATGACTATTTTTGAAAATCAAGAGTTGCTTTTGGGATAGAAAAAAGCATCTGTTTAGGGAGGAAAAATGTGTAAATTTCTAGAACTTTTACCTTGGACCATGTAGAATTTTTTTTTTTTTTTTGCTTCGGCAATTTAAAAGGGCCTAGCTATCTACCTTCTAAGAAAAGGGCATGGTGGACTTTGTGAATTTCCATTTTGTGTGAACAAAATAAAGTCTTCATAAAATCTTACTTGGGCTTTTGAAAGAGATGGATACAGCTGGACAATTTACAGAGAGGTATGCTCTGCTTGGGCCTGAAACTCCTTTCTTTGGCTTGCGGAGTCTCTGCCCCCTGGTGGCCTTCTGGGGCCCTCCTTTGATTGCTTTTGGTGTTTCTTCAATATAGGGTTTTGCACCAAAGTCCGCCTGCTTTGATGATTGTGTGATTGCCTGGCTGCAGGTAGTTAGAATAGTTACGCCGAAGGCATTTGCTTGTGTGGGAAAGCTGGGTCAGAGAATACAAATGAAATGTTTGGAGGTCCTTTAGTCCAACTGAACAAAAGACAATCGGACAGCCAGGCATGCCCCAGTCTGCGTGTCCTTTCTTCCTGTCTCTCCCCTTGAGGACAGTGTGATAACACGACACTGGGAAATTACAATGAAGGAAATAAAGAGCAGCCCCAACCTGTCACCTACAGCGTCCTCACGGTGTGTCCTAGTGCATCCTGGGAGTTGCTGGTAGGAGGAGCTATCTTTATTCTTTTGCATCACAGGCATTGAGAAGTAAGCGCGTTCAGGTCACAGAGAGCATGTTGCAAGGTAAAGACTATGGACCCAACCGAAGCCTAAACCTGCAGGCTAAGAACAGGCTCACACTTCAAGAGTTCCAGTGATAATTATGCAAAAATTCATTCTGTGATGATTGTGCAAAATCAAATTTCAGCATCCAGAAAGGAAGCCTTATTGAAATAGTCATATGTGTTCATTTATGCATCATCAGCACATACAGTCCACAATGGTAGGGGAAATCAAGAGTGCTTGCTGCCTCCCATTTATTGAAAAGGATATCAACCTTGATGTAGGATAGGCATTTTCAATACCCTTAAATATTTCGTAAAAACGTGGCATCAAAATTATTATTCAAGTAGTCATTTAAAATATTCTTATAGGGTTGAAAATGTAGCTTAGTGATAGGGTGCACACTAGAAACACACATACACACACACACACACACACACACACACACACACCACACACACACACCACACACACACACACACACATACACACCACACACACACACACACACCACACACACACACACACACACACCACACACACACATACACGAGAGGGAGTATAAATACTAATTATCAATATTTTTCAATTTATTCCATTTCCCCCTTTTTAGTTTCACAGAATAAGAAAATTATATAGATTGTGTAATTTCACGTTTCAATGGATTATCAGTAGATTGAAATCCAGGGAAATATTTAGAAGGGATGTTTTCTCCCCATACAATTTGGTGAATAAATTTTCAGTGGCTGCTGTCTGAGAAGAGCTATGTAACAAAGCACTCACTGCATTCTTATTTTCATTAGAATAGTGGTCATAAGAAATGCGTGGAGTTTCCCTAAATGTATTTTCCTACCTACTATGGTAATTCTCAAATACAGGTTTTTATCGTAACCATCTCTGGTGTTTGTCCCATGTCCAGGGTCGGGGTGTTAGCCTGTATGAAGAGTAACTTGCCCAGTTCTAAAGAGTGCCTGGAGCTGAGCAGTGAACTTCTGCTCAACTGTATATGGTCCCTACCAGAACCAGCAGCTGCAGCAGTGTGCCTTTGTATTTACGTGTAGAACTGAAATCAGTTATCCTAAAGCCAGCGATAGTTTTTTGATGTACAGAATACGTTTAAGGCAGGGAACAAATACTGGTCTAGTTAGTGTTCCCAAGGAGTACCAATGATACATAACACCCTCCCATCCCCACCCCCAACATATCATAAGATGGACTCTAGTTTGCTTAAATAAGACTATGGCTGAGTTAGCCCAGGGATAGGTTGTGCAGGCTTCTGGAATATGCTCTGAAGGTGCTTCCCTCTACCCTACTGAGTCTCCTAAGAGCATTTTCTCTTTGGAGACTGTGCTGTCTGATCACTACGCCCCAGGGCACAGAAAATATGCACCCGAGGTTCTTTTGTTTTTTGTTTTACCATACCAAATTGAATTTGGCTTTGAAATAAACAAGGCTGGTTTCTTGTTTGTTTGTTTTTTGAGTAACATAGAGCCTGGTATATTTTGAACGGGCCTCACAGTGCATACTTCTCATTTCTCTATCATCGTTCGCTGTACACACAGTCCTTCCGGTTTACCCACAGTCCTTCCGGTTTACCATACCCGATTACCATGGTCAAACTCTCTCTGTCTTCTTCCCCAGGGAGACACATCCTTCACTCAACTGCATATACAAATAAACCAAGGCTTCTGTTTCCCCCAACCACCTGCTCAGTATGCACGCGGGAGACCAATTATAGCTAAGAGGAAAATCCCCTCTGAACAGCTGATTCGGAGCATGGATTTGGAGGCTTATCTTCTGTCTGCATCACAGGGTCATGCCAGGGTCATCCCTTGAGCAAATGTCTCTTGGCTCCTACTGAGCTTATCCTGCAATGTGCAAATGGGGCCCTCTTCCTTTGATTTATGAAACTATTGGGCAGAAGAGCCTGTTTGACATACTAATCAGCATCTTGACATCACACGCCGCAAGTGTTGCAACCCTCCCTGGGTACTTTCTATTGATATCCTATAAACCTAAAAAAGAACTTTTAAAGAATATGGCAGCACTTCTCAGATTCCTGCATGTCCAGATCCTGCAGGGATGTCATGGAAATAAAGATTCTGGTTTGGCCCTCTGTATTCCTACCAAACTCTCTCTCTACTGACCCGATGCTGTGATCCACAGAAGCACTTCGATATCCCGTGCTGAGCCTGGAAACAACTCAGAGTTTTGTTTTTGCTTTCTCTCTGACAGCCCAAGAATCGCATCTGTACAGTTCTCTGACTTGGCTGAGTATGTATTCGTGTTCTGTCTCCTGTACATAGTTCGATTCTATCCTTGTCATCAGCACATGGGATGGTACTTGTCCTCATAGCTGCCTCCTAGATTATGAACATTGCAGAGGTAGAGACTGACTCTTAAAGTGTTTTGTTTGTTTGTTTGTTTTACTGTGAGGAGCTGGAATATCACCTGGAAAAAACCAGTAGGCATTTGTTAAATGTTTACTGGAAAAACAAATAAACAACAACAACAACAACAACAACAACAAAAGAAAGCCCCAAAAGCCCAAGGTCAGTGCCCCCCTACATACACATTGCAGTAGTTTGAATGAGAATGGTCCCCATAGGCATGCATATATATATATATATATATATATATATATATATATATATATATATGAGAAACTGTCCCCTACCACCACCACCTTGCAGTTATGGATAAAGATGTGAGTTCTCAGTTGTTCCCTTACTCTACTTTTATGGATTCCAGGGCTCTCGAACTGCAAGCCATATCAAACACTTTCTGCAAATGTCCTCGGTCAGGATGTTTTGCCATAGTAATAGAAAAGTAGCTAGTATATTCATAGATACGATTCACAGAGTTAAAACCATCTTTGCCAAACACCATACACAGACTGAAAGACAAGCAACAGATTAGAGACTTTGCTGTAATGTACGGAGATCTGAGCTGCGACTGTTTGAATTGCACTCTCTGCATATATAGTAAAGTTCATGCCAATAAATGGATAAACGCAACATGGAATGCCCATATAATGGGATATTATTTGGCAATTTACAGAAATGTAACACTGATACATGCTACAGGGTAGTCAAACCTTGGAAACATTAGGCTACAGTAAAGGGAAAAGTTTCAATGTACTGAAAATTACAAAGTTTATATGAAGGTTCCAGCTACAGAAATTTATAAATGCAATAAGTATAATAATAAAAATTTCCTGGAGTTGGTGGAGGGGCTTGTTTTGGGGAAATTAGAGGGTAATGATTGTGGAAAACCATCTTTTTCTCACCATGAGAGCATTCTACAATTCATTGTGATGATGACTGCAAAACAGTGATATGTTGAATGCAATTGCATTGTATAATTTGGATTAAAATGGATTAAAAATATAGTATGTGAAAAAAATTCCTGCCCCCCAATACTCATGAATGTGACTTTATTTGGTAACAGGGACATTGCAAATATAATCAATTAAGACGGTCATCTGGAATGAGGTAGGGCCTGCACCAAGAAGACCACTATCTTTGACTAACTGATTGTTTTGAGACAGGATCGTATGTAACTTACACTAGCCTTAGACTCATCACATAGCTGAGGTAGATGTTGAACTCCCGTTCCTCCTGCCACCACATCCTGAGTGCTAATATTACAGGAATGTATCATCATGCCTGCTCATGTCTTTATATAAGGATGTATTAGTTAGGGATCCTATTGCTGCCATAAAACATCAAAACCAAATTTGCCTTGGGGAGGAAAGAATTTATTTCATTGTACAAGTCTCAGATTATAGTCTATCAGTGAGGGGAGTCAAGGCAGGAACTCAAGCAGGGCAGTAATCTGAAGGCAGGAACTGATGCTGAGCCCACAGAGGAGTGTTGCTTACTGGCTTGCTCCTCCTGGCCTGCTCAGCCCCATGTTCTACCAGAACCCAAAGCCATTAGGCCAGCTGTGTCCTCACAGAAGTTGGACTGAGATATCTCCAAGCCAACAACACCTGTGCTGCCAGAAGCTGGAACCAGTCAAGAAAATTTCTATCTTGGAGATGTAGAGGGAGAATGGCTTTGCCAGGATTGATTTTAAACCTTTAGTTTCAGATATACAAGAGAAGTATTTTCATTCTGTGATCTGAAAGCCACCTGTTGGGCATATTGTGTTACAGTAGCACTAGGTGGTTGGGCCTCAAG